>JAFIRS010000880.1:0-513377 GCA_018342105.1 Gonioctena quinquepunctata | reverse complement strand
ATTCACATCTAGTTCGGATTTTATTTGCGATAAAAACCCTTTTCTGTGATAATGTTGCATTTGACTTATGTGAAACAAGGGGGCCCCCTTCAAAATATAAAATTTTTTTAGGGAAAAAAAATGCATAAAATTAGGTTTCCTTCCTCATTTTTTTTTTCATCAAACACTACAAAAACTAATACACCTTTTTTTTGATCTATTATTAAAATATAGCCATTAAGAAAATTATGGATCTTTTGTGCCATAGCAGAAACGCATCAACCCAAAAAAAAATATGGCGTCTATCCCATATGGGCCCTTTTTAAGTCGCATTTTCCAAAAAATTTCAACTTTGAGAACACATAGGTTTTTATACAAAGTCAAAAGGGAAACCCTTTTTTCCTGATTTTAAAGCCCTTTTTTCCTTATTTTGTTAGGGGATTTTTTTTCATGCGATATGTTCCTTCTTTTTGGGGTTGGAATCGGGATAATAAATTTATATTGTTGTTATTCGATATTCTGAGCATCAACACACTCATCAATACTCGCAGTTCACTCTTAGCTCTCTCACAGGATGAATGCCCTCCTCGCTTGGAGAGTGCAAGGATTCATGAAGGTCATGACTACACAGAATATGTATGCCTACACCACAACATTAGTCAAGGTCAAACAAACATCGAGATCAAATCTTTTGGTTGCCGAAACAAATCCAACATCAAAACTCAAGGTCAAATCTCAAAGTCAAAACTTAATGTTATGAATCTCAAGGTCATATTCAAGGTCAAAACTGAAGTCGAATCTCGAAGTCGACCAAACCCAATATCAAAACTCAATGACAAATCTCAAAGTCAAATCTCAAGGTCAAACACACACACACTGCACACCTGCAACTATTCAAGGTCACACGTGACGTCATAGTGGTGGGGGAAGACCCAGAACCGGCTTAAATCTCCTACTAACATGGCGTATGAAAAAAGAACTGTCAAGAAACGTACAGCAGAGAATGATGTATGCAAGTGATGGTTTCGCATTCACATCTAGTTCGGATTTTATTTGCGATACAAACTTTTCTGTGATAATGTTGCATTTGACTTATGTGAAACAAGTGGGCCCCTTCAAAATATCAAATTTTTATGGAAAAAATGCATAAAATTAGGTTTCCTTCCTCATCTTTTTTCATCAAACACTACAGAAACTAATACACCATTTTTTTGATCTATTATTAAAATATAGCCGATTCAAGAAAATTATGGATCATTTGTGCCATAGCAGAAACGCATCAAGCCAAAAAATATGGCGTCTATCCCATATGGGACCTTTAAGTCGCATTTTCCTAAAATTTCAACTTTGAGAACACATAGGCTTTATACAAAGTCGAAAGTAACCTTTATTCCTGACTTTAAAGTCCTTTTTCCTTATCTTGTTATGGGATGTTTTTTCATGCGATATGTTCCGTTCTCTGGTTGGGTTGGAATCGTGGATAATAAATTTATATTGTTGTTATTCGATATTCTGAGCAGGAACACTAAAATGATCATTTTAATTCCTAATACGGAGAAAATATAAACATTATTTTCTATTTCTTGTTGATGGTAAAACCAAGTATCTCTGTCTCGCTACTCAAAGAAAACGATATATATTACAAAACCCCGTAATAAGTATTTATTCTGAAATTGAAGTGTTCATTCTGGAATTGAACATCAAATATCAGTGGTATTGAAAATAGTACGCGATAATTGTATTCAGTGCACATTTTGCCATACTAATATCCATGATAATGTTATCTCAGTGTAAGGAGGGAATCTCTATCCGAAGAGGAATAGCCAATCATAACATTTTAAATATCAAATGGTGTGTAGTGATTGGCTCAAAAATTGTAGTCTGAGAGTACTCTTAGAATGCTAACTTTGCTGAATGCCGGGCTCGGAAATATCCAATTCAATTTTTTCGTCAACTTCCTCTAAAAAAATCGAGATATTTTGTTTTGCTTAAAAACTTTAATTCGACGTTTCCGGACGCCACAATGATTACTGTTGAAATTTTCGAAGTCATCGTTTCAACACATCAATCTTTTATTGTTTTGCTATTTGCTTTCGTTTTCTTGCACTTTATTCAATAACTTTTTTTACCCATTTGCTTTAGCTGGATCAACTTCATTGATTTCATTTTGTCGTATCATTGCAGTAGTTTACCGCTGACTACAGACGAAGCTTGTTGAATGCAGCTTATCTATGCATTCATTCTGTCAATCTATCCATTACCGGCATAACCTAACATAAGCCTGTTTTGTAATACCTCCGTCGATGGTTGATACTTATTAGCTTTCATCTTTTTTTCATAAAAATGGATGATGGATGTTTTGAAATAGTTGAAGTCATTAAAAGACGTGGAGCACATCGTAGAATATTCGTATGTACCACATAAGTAACATGATGGCTCTGATCTTTGGACTTTGGGAAGTGTAGGTTGGTATTATATTCCCATTCTGGCAGCTAATCGATAGTAGTTGGTGGATTACTTGTATGGTTTATTAATTCTATTCAAATTTCTACTTGGCATTTTATAGATTTCTGAAATTCAGCTCCAAAATAAATTATTTGAGGAGAGTAAATTGTATCATGTCATGCTCATCCGAATCGATTCGGGCTTCAATATCTGATAATAGACCAAGTTACTTTGAGGAATTCATTTTTGGTAACTTTGACTTCGTTGTAGACATTTAGTCTATTAGCAAATTTGTAGAATCTCGCCCTCATTGTGGAAAGTAGGTATAAAAAAATATGTTCCCTGTGGACAGTTAAGAGGTTAGTGCCAAAATAGGTAATGAAGAGTGTATAGTAGACCTGTTTACCGACTTGTTTATTCCCTGACTATGTGAACATACATGAGGTAATAATTAGGTTAATATTTACTAGAAAGTATACCCTGAAAGTTCAAGTATTTTGAACACATTTTGCTGGTCACCTTCAGGTGAAATTTAACCTAATAAATAACTCTATTGATCCATGAGGCTGTGAAGGTATATTTGAAGTTCTTAACAAGTAATTTCATACTATGCACTACGCCTATTAATTTTATGGTTTTTGAAGGAGATCCGGTGATTTCGGTTACGGTTTTTATAACTCGAATTATAACTTTGGAGTTAGTTAGTAGTTTTTTTTTTTTATATTTTATTGTCAAAGAAAATAGGTCTTGTTGACAAAGCATGAAATACACATATAATAGAACACATGTCAAAAAAACAAATATATAGGCATTACAAACATCAAAATTTCAGATTTCACAAACAAAAACACAAAAACTGAAAAAAAACATAATGGTTTGTTTAGGTGAACATTTAAAGTCTGGTTAGAATTACAGGTTCTCTCGTTAGAATTTACAGGTTATCACAGTAGAATTCATAGATCGAATAATAGGCCTTTATGATTAAAAGATCTTGGACTGATCTTCGGAATTTTTTTAATTCTGTAATATTTTTCAGAATACTAGGAAGATGATTGTATACCTTGATACTTTCATAAATCAGAGAATGCTTAGTCAAAGCGAATTTTGGAATGGGTAAATAAAGCATGTGGTCCTGTCTGGTACTGCGACAATTGGATCCGGCAGAGTATATGCTAGTTTTATTTTTATGTATTAGGCATACTGTTTCCAATATGTATAAACAGGTAACAGTTAGTATTTTGTGGCTGATAAATAGGGGCTTGCAGTGATCTCTCGATTTCGACTTTGTAATATATCTCAATGCTCGCTTCTGAAGAGCAAATATCATATTATGTAAATGTAAGTTACAATTTCCCCAGAAGGCTATTCCATAGCGAATATGAGATTCGATCAAAGCAAAGTAAGCCATTCTAGCTGTAGTATACCCTAGCTCATTTGATATCACTCTAATCGCATAACATCCACTAGAAACTTTTTTACTCAAATGGGAGACATGTTCTTTGAAGTTTAATTTATTATCTATGTAAATACCTAGGAATTTAGTGTGCTGTTTGTTTTCTATGTAGTGGTTTTCCAATTCCAAATCGTCTAGTTTACATTTTAAAGTAACTAGTTTAGTTTTGTTCAGGTTGAAGCATAGAGAGTTCGCGTTACACCAGGTTTGAATTTTTTGAACATCTATTTTCATCATATTTGATAGCTGATTTATTTCTTTATTGCTCCATATAATAGTGGTATCGTCGGCGAATACAGTAAATCGTCCTGCGATATTAATGGTCATTAAGTCATTTAAATGTATTAAAAACAACATTGGTCCCAAAACAGACCCCTGAGGTACTCCATGTTTTATGTCACTGAGATCCGACTGTCCACTTGATGTTTTCACAACCTGGCAACGTCCTGTCAAATATGAACCAAACCAGTTCAAATTTGTTCCTCTTATCCCATAATGGCTGAGCTTCCGCAGCAACGCAATCGAAAGCTTTCGAGAAATCACAAAACACCGCACATCATTTATGCTAGAGTATGCATTCTCTAAAAAAGAGAATATAGCATCTGTGGTACTTTTCGAGCTTTGAAATCCGCACTGAAGATTTGACAGAACATTGTTTATCGAGAAGAAGGACATTAACCTTTTTTTCGCCAATCGTTCAATAATTTTTGAAAGGGTCGATAATAATGAAATGGGCCTGAAATTTGCGGGATCTTCCAGATCTCCGCCCTTATGTAGTGGAATAACCATGGCTATTTTCAGACAAGTCGGAAATATACCACTCCTGAATGATTTATTTATGCATTCAACCAGGACCTGTAAAGCACTTTGAGGTAGATTTTTGAATATTTGTACAGATATTCCATCCATACCCGCCGAATTTTTATTTTTAATTTCATTGATTATCTGTATAAGTTCGTACACATCCGTATCTGTTAGAGTGAAATTTTCAACAGGGGACACAACTGGCTTTAATGTTCTCTTTCAGTTTTTCGCCAATAGAACAATAGAATTCATTGAGTTCTTTTGGAGATAGGTTAATTTTAATGGGATTGGCCTTATTTTTACCCCTAAGATCATTCACTATAGACCAGTTTTCTTTTGTTTTATTATTGGCTGTTTTGATTCTCTCTGCATAATATCTGTCTTCAGCACTTTTGATAATTTGCCTATAAATACTCCTATATTTAGTAAAATATGTTAAAAAATATGCATTATTGGTTTATTTCCTAATTGTATGTAATGACCTTAGGTTGTTTCCTGAATTTCTTATACCAGTTGTAATCCATGTTTTCTTATATTTTTTTTATTTTCAGTTTATACACAGGAAAAATTTTTCAAAAATGTCTGTCATACTTTTATGAAAAGCAAATAAGGGTTCGTCTTCATCTAGCATACTATTCCAGTCGATTATTTCACAACATTCTCTGAATTTATTGTAGTTCTTTCCGCTATAAATTCTACCATATCTGTAATCACAAGAGTGTTTAGTTTTCAAAAATACATTCACATATAAAGCCTCATGGTCCGAGAGACCAGAAGGAATAACCGAACAAGAGACATTCGCTTCATCGAAATTTGAGCAAGCATAATCAATGGTAGTGGATGAGTGCTGCGAAATTCTAGTAGGCTCCGTTACATGCATTTTAATATTGAATGATAAGAATAAATCAATTAAAGCTAATGTTAGAGCTGATTCCTTATTGTCAAAGTTAATATTCAGGTCACCGGCTACAAGAATATGAGCGTGAATGGGTATTTCAGAAAGAAGGGTTTCCAATCGATCTATGAAAATGAGCCCCTTTGAGTTGGGTGGTCTATACATTCCTATGATATACAAATGGTTTATTTTATGACATACTACAGAAAATTCAAACTCATTTTCTACTATCATTGAATCATATTTATCAACCTTTACGAAGTCATTAACATCGTTATTTTTTAATAGAATCATTGTTCCTCCATGTTCAGTATTGGGACGGCAATATTTAGATAATATGGAATAATTCGGAAGGTAAAAAGTTTCTTCAATTTTCAACCAATGTTCCGATATGATTAAAACTTCTGGCATTTTTTTTCCACGAGAAAAACAGAGAGTTCGTCAATTTTATTTCGTATTGATTGAATATTAAGTACAAGTAAGGTTATGCCTTTTAGTTGATTATCACTTGTTAGTAAATTTTCGTGACATGATTTGATTTTTTTATTTGGCTAACAACCTCGAATTTGTTCCCTTTTAGCTTAGGGTCCATTACAAATGTGAGTGAGCAATTTCTGTTAGAACGGGTGAATCGTCTAATATAATTGGTTATCAGCTTATTAATAATTCGATCAGATGAGACATTACTTTCGGACACTAATATCAGATTAGTGACCTTACTAATATTGAGAATGTTTCTCAAGGCTAAATTCAAGGTCTTAGTGTTACTTACATTCTTTGTACTAAACATAACTATAATATAATCTGTTTGTCCATAATTAATAGCATGATTAAAAATATCACTTGTCAAAACAGAGAGTTCCGTACCATTTACTAAGGTTTCTTCTACACTGTATTTATTCTTACCAACGGATAATGTCATCACTTTTATAAAACCTTTCGCATATTCATCGCCAAGAATGAGAATCCTAGACATTACTGTAGGAGATCCTTTGGGGAGGCTGTCCTGAAGTTTGTCATCATCTTCATCTTGTGAGGTCACCGGATCAGTGGAAGTTTTCCTTTGATCGCTGGTAACAATGCCAGCAGTTGAAGGGTGGATACTATCAGGTCCTATTATATTTATACTGGAATCATTTGAATAGGTCTTGCCTGTAGGATTGGGTGATTTCTCCTTCAGATACTGTTTCTTCTTTCTCCGCCGATTTTTTGTTTCTTCATCAGGTATTTTCTCAGATGTTGAAAGCTTGTGTTGCTTCAATTTTGTTTTAGTTTTATTAAACCGTTTTTTCCCAACTTTGTTTTTTCCCACAATTTGTACGTCAGTCAGGGTTTCATCTTCATTGACAGATTCAATTGAGTTAGTAAATTCTTCTCCGGGATTTATTTGATTATTTTCACTAGAAATAACGTTGAGATCTTTTTTTAACAGGTTAGGAGGTTCTACATTATCGACTTTGTCAGGCTTGTTCTCTACGAGGTTAGAAAGTTCATTCTGTAACTTCTTCACCTCTGTCAGATTCATATCGTTATCCTGGGAAAGAGTCTCAATACTAGTCAGCAAGTTTTTCTTCAAACCTTCAAGAGCAAGTATGTCTTTTTCGAGCATTGCTATCGTTAGTTTGTCATTACTTTCTTCTTTTTGAAGTGAAGAATAGTTCTGTCTTATTTCAACAATTTCTCTATTTAGCCCATAGATAATTTCATGTTGTGATTTCATTTTATCTTCGTAATGATTTTCAGCATCGAATATATCATCTTCGAAATTCTTTGATATTTTTTTTTGTCGTTTGATAAATTCGTCTTTTTCCATATTATCTTTTTTCAATTTGATTATTTCTTCTTTAAGAAGAATTGTTAACTGTTCTGAAGTTTCATCATCTGCTTTCCTCCTCCGACAATCTTTAGAACATAAAATTCTGTTGTTTCCAATGTCTTTCCATGTTTTTTTCCCATCATTGCAACTTGGGTGGTAAACATTATGGCAAACTATGCAGAATTGGTTTCCAAATTTGTTTTTGCAGCATTTAAATTTTGAATCCATTATTCCTGAGTCGGGTCCTGGCCCCATCAGTTAATCACTTAGTCTTTTATTATTATTTTTTTCCTGGTGTCGAAGTAAAAAACCGATGATACACTTATGAGTTTTTATACACTTGTGAATTCGTCGTTTATAAATTAATTGTATTGATTTCCATGTATTTGTTCACTTCCAAAAACACTTACTGGGGAACTATATTCAGAATCCGCACAATTTCACACATAAGTCAATGTAAATTGAATTCTAGAATTTCAACTTTTTTCCACTTGAACTTGAGTTTTCTGCGGAGCAACACAGGATGTGACAACCATAAATCAGTAATATATATATATATATATATAGTTCAAGGTAGAATATTTGGTCAGAAATAATTAAATTATTCTCCAAGCCATTTTACCCCTCTGCTTGGAATAATTTTTCTATTATGTTAGTTGGGGGGCCTATCTCCCTGCCGGGTTGAATTTCCTAGCCTTGCTCTAGTGGGATACATTTAAGAATATTGATAAAAAAAAATATTTTCACTTGCTTTTTTGACAATAAATTAATTCGTATTCCACTCCTGAATAAATGATCAGATTACGCAATTTCATTTATTGTCTGTGACATACATCCAAGCCTGAGGTACCGCGTACCGTCAACCAATCAAAAATTTTGTTCCGGTACGCCCGCGCCGCTCCCACGTGGCGGCGCATCGCCCCGTGGATGCCCCACGGCATGCGTTCACTTGTTCTAGATAACAAAGACCCTCATTATACCGGCCGAATAAAGGCAATCTATCTTCAGGCGAAATGATATACTCCTTAGATATAAGAGTGTTTGTGTCACCTTCTTCGAAAGGAAGTGAATTGAAAGTGAATTTTTAATTGAACTGTTTCACTAGAGGATACCGTTGTGGAAGCTTGAAGATAGTCGATGAATCCGTTCAAACCATCATCATCCTCGAATATGTTCGATTTTTTACGATTTTATACATTTTTATCCTTTGAATGAAACAATAGGACGAAGATTGAAATTCTAATAGAACCTCTTGGAAAATAAAACATTATTACAGACGGCCCAATTCTCTCAGAAATTCGGCTTGTTTGGTCAACACGTTGATACCCAACAGTATTTTTGGTGAAATACGTTATAGACCAATGACTAGTTCACAAGTCCTGGTGGGTTTTTCGTAGGGATCCAAGACTAGTGAACTAGTCACGATTTCTCTTCAATGTAACGTACTTCATTTTGCGGGTGCCACGAAATAGCTCACATAAGCTGCCGGGTCCTTTGGAAAGTGCGTATAAACTTTCTGTAACTGCAGCCAATACTATTAATTCTACTATTCACCAATAGATGTCCATGGTCATGGGGACTTTCCCCATACGGATTAAAAATAATAAATATATATTAATTTAGAGAACAGTGTCTTGCATAGTGTGCACGTATTGTTAAGTTAATAATAATAGTAAAATACGTATTGAATAATGAACAATCAGGATATACCTGGGTGAGTCAATATTGTTTTGTACAAAAAGAAATTCCTATAAAGGTTTAATTTTAGATGCAGCAAAGATTCAGATATGAGATTGACGATAGCGAGGACAGTGTCGATTGTGATAGTCCTAGATCTTTCAAGGTCCATCTTGGTTTGGCAAGCTGATATATAAGTATAAGTTTGACGGGGTATCAATAATTGTTTTTTTTTCCGAGAGTCACTTTTTGTTTAGCCGATATCGTCAGTTTCTTGAATATTGACGTTACCTGTTGGCGTGTGCCAGATATTTTGTTTTTGGGATTTAATATTTCTTTACACAACTCTTTGAAGAATGAATTCGAAGAATGGGTTCAAGGAATGTATGTGATTGAGTGTCTCTTTTTAACCGACGAAACCAAAGAGGAGGAGGTTCTCTATTCGACCCGTATATTTTATGTTTTTCCAATATATTTTTTTATGTATGATCACGCATAACTTTTTACTGAGGCGTCCGATTCCAATAATTCTTTTTTCAGTGGATAGGGTGTACTTCGAATTTGGTCCCATTTGAATTTAAAAGATGATATCCACCCCTAAGGGTAGCGAAATGAAGGATATTGATCACTCACCCTCTGAATTCTGGTCCGTTAACCGATTCTATCAGGCATAACTTTGTACTGGGTTCTTCGATTTGGATTATTCTTTTTTTAATAGATAGGGTATACCTTATATTTGGATTTCGGAAGGAATTAGCCATCCTTACGGGTAGAAAAATAGGGGATTATTGATTTTTCACTAGTGAACATTGGCACACACATACGTAGTTGACAATGACAGATCGCTACTGACATTATTCTTGTTCCGTCAAAATCAGTATATTTTATGAGAGGATGGAATGATATACAAAGTAATGAAATAAACTAACCAGAACAACGGAAATAATTTATATTACAACAAATAGTAAAAGTAGATGATCATATTATTTAACTGGTAATAGTTGAAGTAAGGTGGGTAGCTAAGTATTTTGGAAGTAATCAAAAAACAAGTAGGTAGTAATTGGTAGATTTTAGCCACAAAAAACTGAAAATTAAAAAAATTTAAACCAAATACGGAACTGAAAAGTAAAAAATAAAAACTTTTTAATAAAAAAATAAACCGACGAAAAAATCAACTGAAAAGCAAAAAATAAAATAAACCTTCTTAGTCTAAATGATAATTGAGCTCCTAAACTAATGTTAGTAACTGATTTTGAGTCGGCGCCAAACGAACTAGCAATTGAATTAGGTGAAGCGTAAAATGATGGCAGCGAGATGCACGGCTGCGTTTTGATGACTTCTTTCATAGATAATGATCTTCGATAATTGTTTGTTTGGCGCCGACTCAAAATCAGTTACTTACATCAGTTAAGGAGCTCAATTATCATTTAGACTGAGAAGGTTTATTTTATTTTTTGCTTTTCAGTTGAGTTTTTCGTCGGTTTAATTTTTTGTTAAAAAGTTTTTATCTTTTGGGAGACTTTCAGTTGATATGAATCTCATGTTCTTTTTGTATAATAAAAATGGTGCAACAATACTGATTTGTTTCAAAGTTTGAACGTTAGGACGTGTGAATGGTTTGTAAGTTATCGGCTCCTATAACTTAAATACCTAACACTATATCACAATTTCTCTTTGCGTCCTGTCTGGTGGTAGGCACTCTAAATCTCAATGTATATGAATTCCTCGTCATTTTTACAAGTTTACGAGCTTTTATTTAACTTGCAATGTTTGTATGTATGTATGTTCGGGTCAAATCTTGCAAGTGAATTTTGACCGACTTCTAGTTGTCCGATTCATTTGAAATTCGCCGGGTATCCATTATTCCGGGGACAATGCATTATGAAATTTTTTTTAGATAAAAAACAAAATGGCGCCTCCAAAATGGCTGACGAGATTTGTAATTATGGTCCGATTTGATTCAAAATTGGTATGTGGGGGTTTTTGGTGTTGGAGGTTATGAATTTCTTGTCAAAATTCATAAATTCAAGATGGCGGCTCCAAGATGGGCGGACAAGTTTAGTGATTGGGGTCCGATTTGATTCAAAATTGGTATGTGGGGGGTTTTCGGGGTCGGAGATTATGAATTTCTTGTCAAAATTCATAAATCCAAGATGGCGGCTTCAAGATGTTGCACGAGTTTTGTGATTATGGTCCGATCCGATTCAAAATGGGTATGTGGGGGTTTTTGTGATCGGGTATTATGAATTTTTTGTCAAAATTCATAAATTCATGAGTTTTGTTATCATGGTCCGATTCGATTCAAAATTGGTACATGGAAGTTTTTTTTTTCTTCAAAATTATAAAATTGAAAGGGGCTAATATGGACATGATCACGTGTTTATAGACCTATTCTATTTAAATTTGGTATGTGGGGGTTTTTGGTGTCGGAGATTATTAGTTAAAATTCATAAATTGAAGATGGCAACCCCTTGATGGCGAATGAGTTAATCTTTAGATGATCTCCTCATTGATGGACTAGATGGCTCAAAACTTACAGGAAAAAGGCCTCATAATAACGATGCTTTAACAAAAATGCATAGATCAAGGCGTACTCAGGTATTAAAAAGCACAAAATAAAATTATCAATAAAAAACCTTTTGAAAGACAAGCTTTCATCCAAATGCACTGAAAAGTTAAAAATAATTGCTTTGGATGTGTGACGTAGGTTATTCCGTGAGTTATAGATTCAAATACTAGTCGCTTTTGTATTTGAACTGAAAATTTAGCGCGAAAAGCTTTTGAATCCATAACTCACGGAATAACCTAGGTCACACATCTAAAGCAATATTATTTTTTGCATTTGTATAAAAGCTTGTCTTTAAAATGTTTTTTATTGATTATTTTTTGCAATATATGCTTTACGTATCTACATTATGTCGAAAAGGTTACTTTCACTTGAAGACAAATTACGAAACGCATTGTTCACTTTTGAGTTCGTCCCACTGCAGACATTTATGTACCTCTCGAAATAAACGGCCATCTCATGACATTTCCAATTTTTTCACTCATCGCATTTCCTGAAAATTTCACCGATCCATCGAGAAGAACATCGTCGCGATTACCATACAATGGTTGAACGCGAACAATTAACAAATCACCGTACACTCGAAGCTGATGGTTTTCATGTAACATCAATTAACAGAACAAACCGGAGATCGACGTTAACCTTTCATCTTATATGGTTCTTAAAAGTCACAAGAAGGCAAAAAAAGATCAGTAAACAAATGCAATCTGGATGAGGAAGATGTCATTTTAGCAGATTCAGAGATGGAATGCGTTATTCTCAACTCCACCCTCTAAAATTTAGTGAACATTTACAGATGTTTTTTGTTTATAACTGTTCCTGAGTTTCTTGTGAAGTATCCACGAAGAGTAGAATATATCCCCAGGAGTGAAACACCCTATCCCCCTAAAAACTATCCGTTTGATATTTCAATAGGGTAATATCCACAGAAAAAAACTTGATCGTTCGTTTTCATATCAGTCCATCCTAGGTAAAAAACACCCCCGTAAAAATAAAATAGCAAGGGATCTTCTTGGAGTTCATTAATATCGTAATATTTCTCAAATCAATGAACGCTCTGGGAAACTGAAATATTAAAAATTATAGTAGGGTTGAAGGTATTAGAAAACTTCATTCCGCTTGGAAAAATGTATTTAGTATGATAATAATGATATTAAAAAAAATTCTCGATATTAAAAATTTATTTTTTTAGGTATGTAACCATGTTTGTTTTCAAATAGTCTACAGAAGGTGAAAACTACTGAATGATAAAAAAGCAAAGTATGAGCACATGATATTAGGTGTCCAGGTCATTTGGGTCATTTTGGGATTTGGATGTGAGATGGTTTGTGAAAATCAACTCCTTAGAGATTCACCCTCTACAACTTCTCAACTGACAGGATAAAAAGATCAAACTATATGAATGGAAAGAACAATTTTCTCTTTTAGAATTTTTAGAACAAAAAAATATTCTAACAAAAAATTAAACCGACGAAAAAAAAAATTCAAAAGCGAAAAATAAAATAAACCTTTTTAGTCTCAATAACTAATATAAGCTCCTAAACTAATGTAAGTATGAGCTAATTTTGAGTCGGCGTCAAACAAATAAGCAAATTAATTACGTAAAGCGTAAAATGATGGAAGCGGGATGCGAGGCGGTGTTTGATTATTTCTTTGCGCTGACTCAAAATTTGTTAGTTACTCACATTAGTAAAGGAGCTTAGTTATTAAGACTAGGAAGATTTATTTTATTTTTATATTTTGAGACCCTTTTTGTATCGGTTCATTTTTTTGTTAATATATTAATTATTTTTAATTTTCTTGTGATAAAAATCTATTAATTACTATCTGGTCTCCACTATGTTATAGTGTCATCAGACCTACATATGTGTGCCAAGTTTCAACAAAATCGGTTCACAGGTGAAAAATTAATCATCCCCTATTTTATTATCTTTAGAGGTGGATTTCTTTTAAATTCAAATGGGACCAACTTCGAAGTCAACCATATTCAATAAAAAAAGAATCATATTTATAATAATAATATAATAATAATAATAATAATATTTATTTTCCATTAGACACACAAATAATATGTATTGAAATCGTCAAAGTACATACCAAGCCACGACAGCACAATTCACAGTGTAAATAACACCGTTGATAATAAAACAACAGCAACAAAATACATTTACATATTATGAATCATAAAACTCTTGTAAATTATAAAAGCAACTCTTAATCAAATAATTCTTCAGCAAGTTACTGTTTTTTTTTTAGGTTTGTCATATCTTTCAAGCATTTAGGGAAGTTATTGAAAATAGTTAGACCTACCACTGAAGGACAATTTGAAGTTATTTTATATTAACGAAACGGAACATGGAAATCACGTTTCTGCCTAGTGTTCACATTGTGAATACTTTCATTAGAAAGAAATCTATTCCTTTTTTTTTTCATAGATTGACAGTTTAAAAATATACATACAGGATAGGGTTAAAATTCTAAATTTTCGAAGTAAATCCCTACAAGACAATGTGCTGTGAACTCCTGTTACTATACGAATATTTCTTTTCTGTACAATAAACATATCACAAACTACTGTAGAGTTACATCATATACATTTGCCATATCTCAATCTTGACGGGACTTGTGCATGATATAATGATATTAATTGTTGTTCTGTTAAAATGCTTCTGAGATTTCTGAAAAGGTAGCACAATGAATTCAGTTTGTTCATTACGAGGGTGCAGTTTTCTTCCAGTTCAGACATGCATCCATGATTATTCCTAGAAATGTTGAGTCATCTGAGCTGTTGAGTATTTGATCATTTATTTGAATTTGTACTTTTTCGCACTGTTTTTGGCGATTGTGGAATCTCACCAACTGAGTTTTGTCAGCATTGAGGTATAATGAATTGGAACCGTACCAATTCACAATTGACTTCAGAGTACTTTCACACTTATCAAACAGAAGATGATCCACATTACCAGACACCACCAAGGATGTGTCATCAGGATATATATATATATCGTTATGAATGAATCTGTGATGACTTAATTTATATAAAGTGGGAATAATATTGGACCTAGCATAGATCCTTGTGGAACGCCCATCGTGACATCCAAGCGTTCAGAGTCAAAGGTAGAAGTAGTAGACTCACTATGATGTTTTAAGCTAACAAACTGTTTCTATTGATAAAGAATGATAGGGTCCAGTCACAGGCAACACCCCGTTTACCATACAAATAAAGCTTTGACATGAGTTGATATTGATTGACACAGTCGAATACCCTGCTGAGGTCGCAGAATATGCCAACGGGGCATTCTCCTGATTCCAGAAACATTGTAACTGTTTCAATAAATGAAATTATTGCAGTGTTTGTGGATTTGTTGGTGCGAAAACCATGTTGATTATCTGAGAACATTCTAGCCTATCTAAATAGGAGTACTCAAAAATCTTGGAAAAACCCAAATTTTTTTCTGGATCCTACTTTTGAAAAACTGGGACAACTTTGTCGACTTTCAATAATTTCGGAAATGGCCCAGTTAGAAATGACACAAATTGACAAGGAAGGTGGCATTATAATGAATGGGAGAGATTTCTTGATGAGAAATAATGGAATTTCATCAGGGCCGGATGAGTATTTGTTTTTGATTTTGTTGTAAAGCAAAAAAAGTTATTACTCTGGTAGAAAAGGCTCTAGGAAAATGGATTGCGGATTCGTATTCATGGGACGGTGGTTTGGTTTACCATTGACTTTTATTTTGCTAATTATTTCAGAAGGAGATTCAATGAAAAATTGATTGAATAAGTTAGATAATTCGCCTGAATTATTCTGTAAAGTGTTGTCTTTCAAAATTTGAATATTTTCAACGTCACTCTTTCTATTCGAAAGTTCGGTTATTACTTTCCATGCTGTTCTGCTAGGATTAGGTGAATCTGTAATTCGGTTCTGATAGAATGTTTTTTTGGAATCTCTTAGCAATGTAACATATTTCTTTTTGGCCTTTTTGTAAGCATCTGTAAGGGTCTCGGGATAATTATTTCTCAAAGTATGAAGATTTTTCAAGTTTCTACTCGATAATTTCACTTGATCGGTTGCCCATTTTTTGTTGTGTGAATTACCATTTTCCCAATATTTTTTCATAGGAAAAATATATTGAAGTGATGAGAAAATGTGTCACAGAAGTATTCAAATGCTTCATCTACTGTACAAGCTTCGGTTACATCATTCCATGATTCACGTTTGAGTTCTCCACAGAAGTGTTCTACAGAATGCTTATTGAAACTTCTCCTCATTTGAAAAGTTTTCGGAAGGGACATTTTCATTTCAGATATCTGAAGGAGTACCGTTTTATGGTCTGAAATATCATTGCAATTACACAAACGACTGTATCTCTCACGTTATTAAAAATTTGTTCAATAATCATCTGAATCGAATAACCCAGTACAAAGTTATGCGTGGTAGAATCGGTGACCAGGTAAAAATTCATTGGTTGAACAATCATTTCTTCCGGTCTTCCTGATGATCGTGGAAGCGTGAAATAGATTTTCGTCGACAAAAATGTATTGAAGACCTAGTGAATGCGATGTCTCTCCTGCGTCAATGTAACGAATGATTTCTGGTGAGTACTCTCTTTTGGAAAACATTCTTCTTTGACTCATTCATCCTTATGAGTTGTTATTTAAGACTGGAATAGAAAATCAAATAACTATCTGAATAAAAATGCTAATTTTCAATTTCAGATTTTTTCTTTTGAGTTAGGGCCTTTTCAGAACATCTATCAGATGTAGTTCAATGTCCGGCGTGGCTTTAGCTGGGGAAGTAGTTGTTTTCTGTTATACATTCACAAAAAAAACTTCATTTTAATCGTGGATTTTTCAATTCACAGAAAAATATTTCTATCAATATTCAATTGAGAATGTTTCCCGTTTCAACATGAATACCCCACAAGAGGTTATCTTGACGATGGAAGATAGTGACTAAAGTTTATCTCCCAGTCACAGATGATTCCACATCTGATTTTATGAACATCCTGTTTATATTTTCAACAAATCAATCTATCATACCCCATGACAGGTTTTAATGTCAGAAAACACTAATTTCAAAGTGTCTCTCCAAAAGAAATAATTCTAACTTTTTCCATCTTTGCAAAGTGAGATTGCTTCTTGAAAATATGTTTCCCATTTCTTCCGGTCTTCCTGATGATCGTGGAAGCGTGAAATAGATTTTCGTCGACAAAAATGTATTGAAGACCTAGTGAATGCGATGTCTCTCCTGCGTCAATGTTACGAATGATTTCTGGTGAGTACTCTCTTTTGGAAAATATTCTTCTTTGCCTCATTCATTTTTATGAGTTCTTAATTAGGACTGGAATAGAAAATCAAATAACTATCTGAATGAAAATGCAAATTTTAAATTTCAGATTTTTTCTTTTGAGTTAGGGCCTTTTCAGAATATCTAGCAGATGTAGTTCAATGTCCAGCGTGGCTCTAGCCGGGGAAGTAGTAGTTTCCTGTTAGACATTCACAAAAAATAACTTCATTTTAATCGTGGATTTTTCAATTTACAGAAAAATATTTCTATCAATATTCAATTGAGAATGTTTCCCTTTTCAACATGAATACCCCTCAAGAGGTTATCTTGACGATGGAAGATAGTGACTAAAGTTTATCTTTCAGTCGCAGATGATTCCACATCTGATTTTATGAACATCCTGTTTATATTTTCAACAAATCAATCTATCATACCCCATGACAGGTTTTAATGTCAGAAAACACTAATTTCAAAGCGTCTCTCCAAAAGAAATGATTCTAACTTTTTCCATCTTTGCAAAGTGAGATTGCTTCTTGAAAATGCGTTTCCCATTTCTTCCGGTCTTCCTGATGATCGTGGAAGCGTGAAATAGATTTTCGTCGACAAAAATGTATTGAAGACCTAGTGAATGCGATGTCTCTCCTGCGTCAATGTAACGAATGATTTCTGGTGAGTACTCTCTTTTGGAAAACATCCTTCTTCGCCTCATTCATCTTTATGAGTTCTTAATTAAGACTGGAATAGAAAATCAAATAACTATCTGAATAAAAATGCAAATTTTCAATTTCAGATTTTTTCTTTTGAGTTAGGGCTTTTTCAGAATATCTATCAGATGTAGTTCAATGTCCAGCGTGGCTTTAGCCGCGAGAGTAGTTGTTTTCTGTTAGACATTCACAAAAAATAACTTCATTTTAATCGTGGATTTTTCAATTCACAGAAAAATCTTTCTATCAATATTCATTCGAGAATATTTTCCTTTTCAACAATAATTCCATATTTTCCTATCCATAGGGATGGATTTTTCTTCAAATTCAATGGGCCAAAAAATCATCAAAATCGGTCTACTCTGTAAAAAGTTATGAGTGCTCATACATTAAAAAATATATACGCGTCTACTAGAGAACCACCTCTTTTTTTCATCGAGTAAAAATTAATTCAAGAGTATTGATTATGTTTGATATTTAAAAAAAGAACGATTCGCTCTTCATGTTATTTTGTACATGCTTATATCGAATCGGACATTAGTCAAAGAGGACAATTTTTGACTTGCCTTTTCTGTAGGTAAAAAGAATAAGAATTGGGTTTTTACAACACGAGTTTTTTCCCGATTCTTCTATGAAATCAAAATGAATTGTTCGAAAAAAAAAGTTAATAAAAAAACCTTTTTAAAAACAAGCTTTTATTCAAATACCCTAAAAAGTACAAAATAATTGCTTTGGATGTGTGAGTTATAGATTCAAGAGCTCGTCGCGCAAAGTTTTCATTTTGAATATAGATGCGACAAGCTTTTCAATCTATAACTCACGGAATAACCTACGTCACACATCCGAAGCAATTATTTTGTACTTTTTAGGGTATTTGAATAGAAGCTTGTTTTTAAAAAGATTTTTTTTATTAATTATTTCATTTTGTGCTTTTTAGTAAGTACCTCTAACACCCACATACCAATTTTGAATCGAATCGGACCATGATTACAAAACTCTTCGCCATCTTGGAGCCGCCATGTTGAATTTGTGAATTTTGACAAAAAATTCCTAATCTCCGACCCCGAAAACCCCCACATACCAATTTTGAATAGAATCGCACCATAATCACATAAATCGTCGGACATCTTGGAGCCGCCATTTTGATGTTATGAATTTTTTGAGAAAATTCATAATCTTCGACCCTGAGAACCCCCACATACCAATTTTGAATCGAATCGGATCATAAACACAAATCTCGTCCGGCCATCTTGGAGCCGCCTTTTTTTCCTGGAACAAATGCATAATGGGAACTATGAACACCTGCCTTATTTCAAGTTAATCGAACAACCAGAAGTGGGTCAAATTTGACTTGCAAGATTTGATGACAAACATCGGGACAGGTGAAAGCTTGTAATGTAATAAAAAAAGCAATCAGTTATTATTACTTAATAGAAATATTGTCGTTGACAAAAGCGATAGCGTACAAATAACACATCTCTTCAGACACAACAGTTGATGGTTTTCATGTTCCAACAATTAAGAACACCCCGACGGACGACTCAAAGGTTCATCGGTTTTTTAACGAAGTGGATCACGATCGACCGGGCGAAGCCAGAAAAATGAAACATGCTTTCTCTAATTAAGTTCAGACGCTGCCGTCGATGGATTTAATAGTGTCGTGACTGTTTTGTCTTCATTTCGATGGATATAAAGCGAAGGTACGATACGAGGACACCTATGTCGAGATGGAGTTTTTTTGGCGAGTCATGGAGAAGAAAGCTCATTTCACTACAATCCTAACGAGCAAGGTCCTTGCTCTAAGAGAGACTTGATATAACTCGTCTGTCGCCACCCAAGTTTTTTGAGATAGGTAGTGC
The DNA here is from genome assembly GCA_018342105.1 of Gonioctena quinquepunctata. NCBI lineage: Eukaryota > Metazoa > Arthropoda > Insecta > Coleoptera > Chrysomelidae > Gonioctena > Gonioctena quinquepunctata. The sequence continues at coordinate 493,886 of JAFIRS010000880.1, read as the reverse complement.
GCTGTTGTGGTGCAATTTTCAAATGATATGTTGCTGTTTATTATGAAGATTTCATTAAGATTGTTTTCAACGTGAAAAACAAGCAATCAGAACTGAAACATTCGAAGACCTGGAATAGGATTCATATAAGTATGACAAGGACAGAAAATATCCCTAGGGCGTAAATGTATTACAGTCCAGCATATCTTGATATATTTCTATCTCTCTCAGCTGAGAAACTCTGGTGAAGATAGCTGAAGTGATATCTAAAAGATTTTTATATATTTATATATATATATATATATATATATATATATATATATATATATATATATATATATATATATATATATATATATATATATATATATATATATATATATATATATATATATATATATATATATATATATAATATATATATATATATATATATATATATATATATATATATTTTTTGTTTGAGACTATCAACAGGTTGTTCATAAAATCCGATGTGGAATCATCTACGACTCAAAGATAAACTTCCATCGTTCATGATAACCTCTTGTGGGTATTCATGTTGAAACATTCCCGGTGGAATATTGAAACATTTGAAGATCAGTCAACCCAAGCTACGAGGGTGGGAGATAGTGACTAAAGTTTATCCTTGAGTCTATCATACCCCAAGACAGACTATAAATGATAAAAAAAAATCTAAAATTTTCCCATCTTTTGCAAAGTGAGATTTCTTCTGGAAAATGTGTTTCTTAATTCTTCCTGTCTTCCTGATAATCGTCAAAGCGTGAAATATATTTTCGTCGACAAAAATGTATTGGAAGACCTATTTAATGCGATGCTAGGCTTGTATCAATGTTATAGTTATTATAATCCCAATTGGAACGGCAATAAAAATAAGAGCACTACGAGGAGTGTTCATATGCACTGACCGGCAAATGGGAAGTTTATATACTACCAGTGTTTCTACTTTCAAAGCGTTCCTGGTACAATCATAAAAAAGTTCTGGCGCGTGTCCATAGTTGCCCAGATTATTAGTAAAGGCGCTATCAAATATATTTGAGGAATAGAAGCTCGGCTAGCTGGATTGGACACAGGGCCGGATTTAGAGGTCCAGAGGCCTCGGGACACCAAAGGAGCGGAGGCCCCCTCGCCCCAAATTATTTTCCAAATAAAATGAACAATTTTTTTCAGTCGAGTTTTTCAATAAATAATTTATTGTGAAACCAAGGAGATTCTCTTGGTATTTAACAAAGACATAAATATAATCGATGAAAGAAAATTGTATTTCGTGCATAAAATGATTTTATGTACGAAATACAATTTTCTCTCATCGATTATATCGATACGTGCACACAGTCACACTTTTCATTACATATAAATATAATCAGAAACAAGAATTATCTGAAATTAAATTTTAGGGTTAACGAACGGAACCTTTCGAGCATTTTTCGCCGAAAAATCGTTGATGATTGCGCTGAAATCCAGTTCTCGTAGTGAATCGCTTCCAATGCTAGTGTTTCCTAGTTGGAATTTGAAAGATTTTTGTTTCCGAAGTCTCTATTGTGGGGGCCCCCGTTTGTGGAGGCCCCGGGGCTTTCGCCCCAGTTGCCCTCCCCTAAATCCGGCCCTGATTGGACATATGTTATCTGAAGCCGCATGATTTACGCAGTTCACAATATTTCTTAACCAGTGCCGTATGCTGGCGAGGTTAGGAATTATCCAATGAATTATTATTTATTAATATGGCTTTCTGGAAACCTTTCGAAACAAATAATAATATTCAGTTGAGATAACATGTGTCTACTTTTACATGGGGTGATCAATTTCTATGATTGTAAGAATAAGTAACTGAAAAAATACCACTGAAAAATAATATACCGACGCCTATGTCAAGCGGCGACTGCGAAGAGAATTCCTTCCCGAAACTTTTCATGTTGGTCCAATTGGGATTAGAAATACTATACAAATTATTTCTGGTGAGTTCTCAGAAACATTTTTCTTTGTCTCATTCATCTATACGAGTTCTTAATTCAAACTGGAATAGAAAATCATATGGCAAACTGAATAAAAATGCAAATTTTTATTTTCAGATTTCAGCGTAGGTTAAGCCGGGAAAGTAGTTGTTTCCTTTAGATATTCACAAGAAATCACTCAATTTCATGGGGAATTTTTAAATTTTCTGATTTTTTTTTCTATTTAATATTCAACGACAATGTTCCCCTTTTCATTGATATACATTCAACATATCTTCAATGGAGATATTTACCAAAAAATTGACTTCAATTCAAAAAACCGTGGGTACGTGATATGAATTGTCCTATTTTTTTATGGCTAGCCATTCGAAAAGGTAGAGTCATTATGAAAATAAAGTAGAAGCGTGGATTCTTACATTATATTTTTGGTCAATGACTTTATTCTTATTATTTTAAACTTTTCAGTCTGTATTGCTACAAAATCTTGTTTTTTAAACTATGATTTAATTTTAAGTTGTAACTAACTTTTGCTGAAAGTGCTGAGACCAAATCTTTGTAATGTAAATCAGACATTTTTATTATTATGAGCTATGATCCTAATGGGTCATAGCTGTGAAATTATTTTATTGTTATCGGTTCTTAATACGTTCGCAAAATTTCGAAAAATTCGTACGTCTGAAAAGGGGTGAAAATTGAATTGAAAATTCCATTACATTCATATATACAGGTCAAGCTAATAAAACCGTATTGAAAATCCATATTTACATCTCAAAAATTAATGAATAAAAGCATATGAATAAATAGGAAAACCACAGAAGTTGACAATTTTATCTTTGGGCTCGATGAGAGTGAAATTTCAAGGTCGAATTTGACTGTAATGTTATTCAAGCGAAACTTTCTGACGCAAAAAGAACGGAAAATTGGTAACTTGGCCACAGTGAGAAAGAGTTTTTCAAGTGAAACACTTCTGACGCAAAATGGACGGAAATAGGTACTTGGCCAGAAAGAGAAAAAGAAAGAAATGTTATATAATTTGCGGGGTATTTTCGGCAAAAATAAATAAAAACGATGATAGAAAATATTAAATTATAGGAAAAAGCGATATCTCGAATCGAAGGCGGAGCCTTGTGACTTCGATAGCAGGTTCGTAGATTTTTTTTTCTATAATTTAAAAATTTGTCTTAGATGCCACAATCTCCCTTTACACACACACACATATATGAAGTTTCCGCCAAAATCGTGGAACCATATGGGATTTTTTTTATCAATAGTTTTTCAGAAAATTTCATTCTTTATAAAAGTTGGTGCATTCAATTAGACTAAATACGCGCATAGCCGTTATCATCAGTGACGTGCGGCTGAGCGGGAATCGGCCGATATTCTAAATTCACTATATTAGTGTAAAGTGACATTACTATGGAAAATATCGAAAAATGTTATTGAAAAAACTTGTTTGTAATTAAAATATATTTCCACTTATCCAGTTAGGTAGGTACACCTACCTAAGTCCCAATTTAAATATTTATTTTCTGGTTATTAATTATTCAGCAAATATTTTTCTAATGAAGATTTACCTCTTTTTTAAGGATTCTGGCTTTATTTCATTATCTTTCCGTTACTGATTTGTAGGACTCTTTTTCAAGATTTTTTCAGATCATTCAATTGCTTTGACAGACAATTTATGCTAATTCAGTAATTTACTATGCTAGAATTATTGCCGATAATTCCCATTAAAAATTGAGGCCAACTCATTAAGCAGTTATTGAAATTCGCAATTGGTAGACTAAACTGGATAACCGGGCATATCTTTCAATTACAAACAACTTTTTTCAGTAACATTTTTCGATATTTTCCAAAGTAATGTCACTTTACTCTAAAGTGAATTTTGAATATCACCCGATTCCCGCTTAGCAGCACGCCACTGATAATAACGGATATGCGCGTATTTAGTCTAATTGAATGCACCAACTTTTATAAGGAATGAAATTTGCTGAGACACTATTAATTTAAAAAAAATCCCATATGGTTCCAAGATTTTGGCGGACACTATATATATATATATATATATAAAGCTCCTAAATATTGGGGTATGAGTCAAAAGAAAAAGTGTACTCTTTAAAGTTTGTCCTTAGGACCTTAAGGTAATAATTAACTTATAGTTTTGTTGAGATTAGTTTCTAAGTTGACTTGAAGTGGAAACACATTTGAAATTGCCTAATATTTATAACACATTAAAAATGTTTGCAATAATTATTAATTTAAAATATAAGGTACAGGAACATGTGTGTCTTGAAAAATTACACTAGGTTATAAAGTGTGGGAAAATGTATTCTACTTGTCATATGCTTTGACAACAGGGAGTATCAACCTGAGGTCACGGAAGAACCTACGTCGCACATCCAAAGCAATTATTTTTCTTTTTAATAATTATTTTATTTTGTGCTCTTTAGTAAGTACGCCTTGATCTATGCATTTTTGTTAATGCATCGTCACCATGAGGTCTTTTTCCTGTAAGTTCTGAGATATCTAGTTCTTCAATGAGGAGACAATCTAAAGATCAACTCGTCCGCCGTCTGACAAAAAATCAATAATCTTCGACTAAATTCATAATATCCGACCCCAAAAAAAAACCCGACATACCAATTATGAAAAATCACGAAAACTTGGAGCCGCCATATGAAATTAATAAATTTTGACAAAAAATTCATAATCTCCGACCCCGAAAACGTCCACATACCAATTTTGAATAGAATTGGACCATAATCACAGAGATCGTCCGCCAACTTGGAGTCGCCATTTTAATTTCATGAATTTTGACAGAAAAATCATTATCTTCAACCACGAAAACCCCCACATACCAATTTTTAACAGAATCGAATCTTAATTACAGAACTCGCCCGCCATCTTGAAAATTGATATTTTATAGAAAATATTATCCAATCTTATTTCTTGATGAAATGAATATGATCTTGCGGCGCAAAATAATTGCGCCGTTAAAAATCGCATGACCATAAACCGTGTGACTATCAACGGCGTGGCTATTGACACGTTGGGGAGAGTTCATAATTACTATTTATAGATATTCGTGAAATAGTCATGAAGAGTGGAGTACGACTTATATGGATCTGGAAACTGAATTTTGGTAAAGCAGGTGGAAAACCGAATTCCAACGTGTCAATAGCCACCGTCAATAGTCACACATCTTATGGTCATGCGGTTTTTAACGGCGCAATTCTTTTGCGCAGCAAGATCATATTTATTTCATAAAAAAATAAAATTGGATAATATTTTCTATAGAGTATCAATTTTCAATATTTATATTTCAAGAACCAGACATAAAAAACTAATGAAACTTACACGAGTGTAGGGTAATTTACTTTTAACTTCAACTGGAAAATATGATTCAAATTGATAGGTCCATTCAAGAATAATTATCAAACATATATTTTGGGTGCAAAACCCATTTCAACTTATATTTGTAATTTTAATGCCTAACTTGTTGAAAAATTTTTTTCCAACGGAATCTCGTTCTTTCAAGTGTTGAAAACACACCATAATTTATTCAAATTTTCATTTGATATTTGATACTATCAAAGAAATATTTTATATGGTGTACTCTCTTTTGAGAGGACGCGCGCAGGCCCTATTTTCAGCGTAAAATTAAAATTATAAATAATGGAGATAGAGTTCCGGGAGTCGGGACTTCTTTCCTCCTCTTTAAGAATCTATTTTTCGATTTTTGTTATCGCTTATAGTTTTTCAGTTATTCACAAAAAACATAATCCTTTTATTTTAACATTGCAATTTTCGTTAGCAAAAAAACATCTTTCTCAGAATTGCATCCCCAATTGAATGAGCTATTGCTCATATTTTTTGGAGACTTGGAACTATTTTTTGCAAACGTATTTATTGATTTATTTTATACGGGAGACCCCGTATAGTTCTGATAATACCACCTGTTGCAAAGTTCATACCCGAGAAGTGAATCATCATGTTTTATGGACCCATTCTTCCGCTCCTCTAAAACTATTAAACACAATCTCCATTCCAGAAGACCTTCACCCCCGTATAAAATGTGATTGTAGCTTTTCGTAGCTAATCATATCAAGCAATTACTATAAGTCTTCCTCAAGTAGTTTTGGCTTCAAAGCGGATTTATTGTCTCAATAAGACTGTTTCAAGTGACTAATGTTAAAAACCAAGTAAAACAAACATTTTTTAAAACAATATTAGTGTTTTGGAAGACAGTTAAAATTTTCAAAGAAAATATTCTTGTCATAAGATAATTAATGGAAAATGCTCAGTCCCACTAATGGGACCAATGATGAAGATTGTCGCTATTTTCGACCCAACCTGTATAGTAGGCGGCTTCTTTGTCGTAACGACCGACTGACTGATACGCTAGTTGACTTCCTTTAAACCAGCAATGCTATTATTTAGTTACTAATTATCTAAAAAGTAATACTTTTGGATAAGTGAACCTTAAAAAAATATATCTAATGCTTTCCGAAATTATTTTTCTTCAAACCCAAGATTAGCCATTCAAACGCATTTTGGTAGCAACGTTGAAAATGCTACTCATTCGGTACTCTCCTGTAACACTTTCTACTGGACCCCTGTAGAATGCATTAACGTCATTGAGGTAATGAATAGTCTCAAAAATATGAAAAATAGGAATTGATTGCTGGACTGCTGAAATTATCAAAACAATTGGAAACCTAGTTAATCTATCTATTTAACTTGGTGAATTTCCCAAAGATTTGAAAATTGGAACTGCTACTCCTGTTTTCAAAAGCAAAGATACATATGCCATTGATAATTATCGACCCATTACTCTACCGCAAAGTAATCGAAAAAATCGTATACAATATAACCGACGAAACCAAAAAGTTTCCATAATTTTTTTTATGTATGATCACGCATAACTTTTTATTGAGGCGTCCGATTCCGATCATTCTTCCTTCAGTAGATAGGGTGTACTGCGAAGGTGGTCCCATTTGAATTTAAAAGTAGAAATCCACCCCTAAGGGTAGCAAAATGAAGGATATTGATCACTCACCCTCTGAATGTGGTCCGTTAACCGATTCTATCAGGCATAACTTTGTGCTGGGTTCTTCGATTTGGATGTTTTTTTTTTAATAGATAGGGTATACGTTATATTTAGATTTCGGATGGAATTATATACCCTTTCGGGTAGAAAAATAGTGGATAATTAATTTTTCACCTATGAACATTGGCACACACATACGTAGTTGACAATGACAGATCGCTACTGACATTATTTCTGTTCCACATCCGTCAAAACCATTATATCCTATGAGAGGATGGAAAGATATACAAAGTAATTGATTAAACCAAGCAAAACAACAAAAATAATTTATATTACAACAAATAGTGAAAGTAGATAATCATATTATTTAACTGGTAATAGTTGAAGTAAGGTGGGTGGGTAAGTATTTTGGAAGTAATCAAAAAACAAGTAAGTAGTAATTAGTATATTTCAGCCATAAAAAATTGAAAAATAAAAACTTTTTAACAAAAAATTCAACCGACGAAATACGGAACTGAAAAGTAAAAAATAAAATAAACCTTCTTAGTTTCAGTAACTAAGCTCCTAAACTAATGTAAGTAACTGATTTTGAGTCGGCGCCAAACAAACAAGCAAATGAATTAGGTAAGGCGTAAAATTATGGCATCGAGTGGCGGTGACATTCTGATATTTAATGATCTTCGTTGATTGTTTGTTTGGCGCCGACTCAAAATTGGTTACTTACATTAGTTTAGGAGCTCAGTTACTGAGACTAAGAAGGTTTATTTTATTTTTTACTTTTCAGTTCCGTATTTCGTCGGTTTAATTTTTTGTTAAAAAGTTTTTATTTTTAAATTTTTTGTGGCTAAAATCCACTGATTACTACCTAATTGTTTTGATTACCAAAATACTTACTTACCCACCTTACTTCAAGTATTACCAGTTAAATAATATGATTATCTACTTTTACTATTTGTTGTAATATGAATTATTTTTGTTGTTCTGGTTAGTTTATTTCATTACTTTGTATATCATTCCATCCTCTCATAGAAAATAATGATTTTGACGGATGTGGAACAAAAATAATGTCATTGTCAACTACGTATGTGTGATAATGTTCACAAGTGAAAAATCAATTATCTCCTATTTTTCTACCCGTAAGGGTGGATAATTTCATTCGAAATCCAAACATAAGGTATACCCTATCTATTAAAAAAAGAATCATTCAAATCGAAGAACCCAGTACATAGTTATGCCTGATAGAATCGGTTAACGGACCAGAATTCAGAGGGTGGGTGATCAATATCCTTCATTTTGCTACCCTTAGGGGAAGATTTCAACTTTTAAATCCAAATTTGACCTCCTTCGAAGTACACCCTATCCACTGAAGGAAGAATTATCGGAATCGGACGCCTCAGTAAAAAGTTATGCGTGATCATACATAAAAAAAAATGATTATTATGTTATTCCTCTCAAAATATAATATTATTACAAATCACCAAAATGGATTTCATCCAAATAGATGAACAGAGAGTGCTGCCTGTGATCTATTTGAGTATGTTTATACTCACCTAGATAAAAAAGATATGTTGGTGCGCTCTTTTTCGATTTATCAAAAGCATTTGATACTCTAAATCACTGTATTATGGAAAAAAACTATATAATCTAGGATTTAGGGATAACATACTATCCGGGCTAATGTCATATCTGAAAGGAAGGCAAATTTATGTAAAACTCAACAATGAGAGCTCTGCTCTCCATGATATTGACTAAGGAGTTCCCCAGGGTTCCATACTGGGTCCTTTGATTCTCCTGTAATTTATTAACGATATGCCTGCATATATGAGAATTTACGAACTGGTGTTCCAAAAATTATTCATTTGTTAATTCTAATAAAACTACTTTCATGCAATTTCACTCTAGGCTAGAAATTCAACTCCCATTGTATATCAATGTTAATGGAAATGCTGTTGAAATGTAGAACTGTACAAAGTTTTTGGGTACCTACATCAATTCCGATATGAGCTGGACAATACACATTGATCATGTTTCTAAAAAAATTAACAGTAGCTACTATGCACACCTTCAACTGAAAAATGTCCTCAGCTTACCGCAGTTAATGAATGCCTATTATGCAATCGTTTACTCTCATATCTCATATGATATAATACTATGGGGTTGCGCCAAAAATGCAAATAGAGTTTTCATTTCTCAAAAAAGAATCATGAGACTAATCTTTTATTTAAAACCAACTGAGTCATGACATTCTACTCAATATACATACACTGCAGTGTTCTCTATGTGAGAAAAAAAAAATTTAAGTACTAAAAAAATTCGGATAATCATGAACATCTTACCAGAAATGGCAATTCACTTCAGATTCCAAAACATATCTCCAAGTTATATGAAAAAAGTCCAGCATACACGGATATAAAGTTCTATAACCAGCTACCCGAAGAAATTAGAGATTAAACGAATTTTCTTGCGTTCAAAAGAAAACTGAAACCCTTTCTTGTTAAAAGAAATTTCTATAATTTGAATGAATATATATCTCCTGTTGCACAAGGACAATAAGCTTAGTGATTTTAATATGATTTGAATGCTCTACCGTTTTATACAAAATGTCTTTTGTGACTTGTCTGATATCACTACTGTGATCTTAAGGATGAATAAACTATTCTACTTTTACTATGTTTTAGTAAAACAGCCATTTTTATGATTTTCAAAAATTAATATCTCCGAAACTAGACATAGAAACTAATTTAAATTTGCACGTGTAACTTCTAGTGACTTGTACCACAATGTCCCAAAAAATTTACAAAATTGGCTGAGAGCCATTTTTCCATGTATCTGGTGCGGGGTTCTTTCCAAGCAAAATGCTTTCTCGAAAATTTCAAAAAAATTTGAGCGACAAATCTCCTAGCACTTATTCCCGGAATTTTTTGGAAATTAATGAATTGCATTCCAAAGGGATTCCCAAAAGAGTTGTATTTTCTTGCATTGAGATTGCCAATGAATTGATATTTCGAAAAATTGTAGGTTATTAATCATACCATGAATTATATTAGGACAATGTATCGATTTGGAATATATATACTAGAAATTAGACTTCAAAACCAACAACGTGAACACTAGGAAAATAAGGAACACTTTAGTTTAATGCGTTACAGTTGATGGTATGAATGTTGAAGGTGCAGTTTTGAAAAAGAACGCGTGAACCTATTTTTATTGACACTTCAGTATTGGTAGTTGTACTTGTAGCTTCCATATTGTTAATAGAGTTAACGTTGTTTGTACTATTACAGTCAACATTAATTTCTTCCATATTTTCTCACATTTTGTTTGCAATTGTTAAATTGCCTGGTCATCATCAATTATGTTATATTTCTAACTGTATTCGACGGAATACTCTTCTCAACTACAGCATCTACGTTATCAATGGACATTTGTCCCCACCGATACTTCATGTTGAAAAATAACGAAAATGTTTCCATTTCCAGAGATTAAAGAAGGAAAACCTAAGAAATTGTACTTTATTTCGTACTTTTTCGGTGAACGTTCCCGCTTGAGTATTTCACCTAATTATCGCCAATTACTTACGGAACTACTTTTTTCCTACAGAGATATGGTAGCTTGCATGTGAAGTGTGCTTACCTGAAACAGAAAAAAAAATCACAGATGAACCATTTATGTATTCAAAAGCTGACAAAAATACTTCAATATTTGTATAATGATTACAAAACTGAAAAATAATCATAGAGTTGCAATACAATGGTTTGGTATAGGGTGAAATCTAACCTCTTGCACCACCACTAACAGTTGATAATCCATTAACAAAAAACTGATTTTTCTCTCAAAAGTCCTCTATAAGCCAGAATTTTTTTTTCAAAACTTTTCCGTTTTGTAATTTCCAAAATTTGGACTAATGTATTTTTTTTAATTTGTCATTTATTTTTAATTTATAACCACTGTAATTCATTATAGACACTCGTCATTCACGGATGTGCAAGAGGTTAGAGTACACCCTGTACATAATGCCATTTTATAACAAAGTATAGTGGTTGAAATTCAAGAAATTTTTATTTTTTTTCAATTTCAGTAATATTTTGAAAACGTCTGTTCGACCAACCTAACCTAACCAGCTGCTCGTTCCGGAAGAAAACACTGGCAATTCCCAGATGCAATATACAATTAAATGTGGAATTTTGAACTGATAATAAGATAGCATGATACGTATTCAAACTCGGCCTCTGCAATAACGTCAATTTTTTATTACAAGATTCTATTCATTTTAACCTGTACCGATGTGTGTAATCAAATCTCACAAGTTAAATTTCACCCACTTTTAGTTTTAGAGAGAGAAAGAGAAATTTGTTACGAATCCAAGAAAGCCACCATCCGCCTACAGCTGTTTCATGGTTTCCCAAGCATCGGGACGGCTTGTGGTCTTTTTCGAAATCGTTTCAAATATCTCATAGTGCTAATACCTACCGGCAAGTACAAAAATGTGAAATGCACAAAATTATAGAGGTGACACCTATAATCTGTGTGGTGAAGCTTAGACCTGTTGACGTGGGATTTTAATGACACGAAATTTCGTGCACATTAATAGGTCACCAACAGATGTCAGATAGGCCAACCCACGACACCATAGTCGACTCCTGTGCTTCAGAGTAACGCAGAACAATAACAAGAGAAAGAGAAATTCGTTACGAATCCAAGAAAGCCACCATCCGTTGTGGGTTGGCCTATACTGACATTTGTTGGTGACCTATTAATGTGCAGAAATTTCGTGTCATTATAATCCCACGTCAACAGGTCTAAGCTTCCCCCCCACAGATTATAGGTGACACCTCTATAATTTTGTGCATTTCACATTTTTGTACTTGCCGGTAGGTATTAGCACATATTTGAAACGAATTCGAGAAAGACCACAAGCCATCCCGATGATTGGGAAACCATGAAACAGCTGTAGGCGGATGGTGGCTTTCTTGGATTCGTAACAAATTTCTCTTTCTCTCGTTATTTGTTCGGTTGTGGTTCGGTTGTGATTCTAGTACAGTAGTTGGCAAGCAGTTGGTTCCTTCTGACATTCAGTGAGCTCGTTCGAAATGCTCCTAGTGCGATTCTCAAAGTTGTGCATTGTATTTTTCCAACATTTTGAGCCTCTACTTTCGGGTTGACCCATAAACATACAGCAGTATTCCATTTTGGACGCTGAGGGACTTGTACATGTTCATGAGAACATCTCTATTACATCCCCAGTTAATATTGGCTAAGAAGATTCAGTGCCTTTTTACATCTCAAGACTCATTGATGTGCCCTAAGAATTTTACGTTGTCTCTACATTCCAGGTCGTGTTCATCTCCTTTGAGTTTTGGATCTTGGTGAGTATATCTTAGGCGACAGAAGTTAATACAGTGGGTTCGTAACAGAAAATTGGAATAGAAATCTCATTTATTGCAGCCTACAATGTTGTTTCTATTTCTGCCTTAGTTTCGGCCGAGTAGAATATTGTCAGATCATCCACACACAGATACCTTCCTATAGATAGATGGATCGAGATCATCAATAAGTCCATTGATTGCTATCACAAACAACAAAATACTCGAGGTGGATCCTTGTGGTACTACTATCCAAAGTGAATCTGTTAAACAATTTTTTTTTAATGAATTTCCATGTATTTCTTCATATTCTGTTGTTAAATATATATCCAGAAATAGTGGCAGCAATCAGTCCGTAGTAAGGTCAGCTGCATTGAAAGTTTGTAGAAGAAACCAAACTTATGATATTTGAAAAGGTATGAACAACTATAGAGGTAACACTGTCATTTCCTTCTTTCTCTCCCCAGACAAATCTCACTTCAACTGATAAAATATAAAATAAAGTTCACTGATCGAAAATAGCAGACGTTCCATTATTTTCCAAGTACTTCTAAAATAATCACATCGACAATCATGACAGAACTCCAAGTTTCACAGAACTGTTAGTACCGGAAGTAATATCAATTAACACCAAATACAATTACAAATGATTAAATAATAATATACCTATTAATAGTTCTCTTAGTGCTGAGAAATTACTCTTTGATATATTACGTTCTAACCACCATTAGTCTAACGTCTAACCAATTACTTTATTCTAACATATTCGATGCCCATGCTGATGAAACAATGTTATCGGTAAAACCATGATAGTGTTTATATATATTTCTGCCATCTAATGATGTTGCCAGCAAATATTGCAATATTTAAGCACACCTCCGATTCAGGAAATGAGTCGCACATGCTGGCATTATATTTATAATGAAAAAAAGATGGTAATATCCACAAAAAGATCAAATGTTTCACCTGATTTAATTCTAATTATCATTAGCTACCCATTCTGCGTAAATATAGATAATTATTAATAAACAAAAACTCCTCGTGTGAATAATATATCCGTCTAGTAGGCCAATTGCAATATTTTTTTGTATTTGTATCAGTTTATAATCGAATCGTTTGGGTGTTTTTAAAGCTTCCTCTTCTCTCTAGAATGTTCTCCATCATTCCTACGCTTATTTTTCATTTTTCAGAATGGTAATTGGAGAAATTATAATCCATTGAAGGATAAAAAACAAGTAGTAATATAATGAATTCTGAAATCTAGTGTAATTCATTTCCCTGAATAATATAAATATTTATATACAGTATGTCTCACTAAGTTGGATCCATATGGAAACCTTTTTTATTATTAATTTTAGGAGGAAAAGTTATTCTTCATAAAAATATTTGCATATTCTAAAATCTGAATAACAATCATCAGATATCAATTTTTTTCAGTTGTATACGCGGTATGTCAAAATATATGAATTTTACTCAGGGGTAAAGTACCTTTATATTCGAAAATATCGAAAATTGTTCAGAACTAAAAACTAAGTTCAAATATGCAATTACATCCATTTACATGGAAAAATCATTTTTTCTTATTTTGTCTACAATAACACTGCAAATTTGTGTCATTATGAATTATCATTTAGAGGACATAGTTAAAATGGTGTATGCTTTGGGGGAAAGTGATGGCAATTGCTTACTGGCATCTACAACAAAAGTTTCCTGAGAAAAGACATCCAGACCAGCGAGCATTTCGAGACCACAAAACAAGATTTGAGGAAGCCGGAAAAGTATTTTACAAAAAGTTTGAACGTGCTTGTCCTGTAACGAATGATGAAAATACTCTTGATATTGCATTGCATATTACCGAGAATCTCCATATGAGTAAGGAGTTGGGAATATCTCAAAGCAGTGTTTCTAGGATGGTGGGAAAATGCAATTACCATCCATATCATATGCAGTTAATGCAGGAGCTGACTGAAAGATATTTTCCAAAGCGAATGCGGTTTTGCCAATGGGGTGTAGATAAAATCAACCAAGTACCTGATTTTTTTGAGTATGTTCTATTTCCGGGCGAAGCCACGTTTTATAACAATGGCCATGTGAATCGGCATAATATGCACTATTGAGCAACTGAAGATACTCATTTTGTTAGATAAGTCAATCACCAACAACGTTGGTCACTGAATGTTTGGGGAGGTATCATGGACGGCGTGTAATTGGGCCCTTTTATTTTCAACGGTCATCTCAATGGAAGAAAATATCTAAGATTTCTGCGAAGTCAGTTATCAAATTTATTAGATGATATTCCATTGGCAATAAGGCAGAGGCTACAACAAGATGGCGCGCCTGCAGATTACCACACTGATGTGTGGGAATACATTGATAATGAATTCCGTAAAAATGAATAGGTAGAGGAGGGCCAATTCAGTGGCCTTCAAGGTCACCGGACCTTACAAAAAAAAATTTTTTTCTATAGGGATACATTAAATGAGTTGTCTATCAAACTCCGCCTACAACTCCTGAAAATATGTAAGCAAGAATTCGTACTGCTTTCAGGGAAATCTCAGAGGACATGCTGGCACATGTGGATACTCATTTCCGAAACAGATTGAGAGTGTGTATTGGTGAAAATGGCAGGCACATTGAACATTTGCTGCATTAATTATTATTATTTTCTGTTAGATTCGAATAGATATGATTTTTATGCAAAGTTTAATTCCAAATATGATACCAAAGACGAACATTGTCAATATTTTCTGTGAAAAAATATCCATCTTTTGGATGTAGAATATTTCGGAAAAGAGTTGTTTTAGGTACATGACATGGTGGATAAAAAGTGTAGAGATCATAAAAAGGAGTTGATTCAAACGAAAATATACAAGGTGTTCCATTTGAAAAAATCAAAATACCGATGTTTGAAAATGGCTAAGTTTGTGTTGTTGTATCGAACATCCAGTACAATTTATTCCAAATCATTGGTATTCTCAATAAACATCATCATATCGACCAACGATTCCCCAATTATCTTTACTAAATATTTCGAAATGTGAAATAGTTAATTTTTCAAACAGAAGTCTACAAATTATTTTTTTCAAATAACTCGGCAACGCCACAACAGATTTCAAAATTGAAGAAATCGTTGAGCAGTCAAAGGAACATCCGATCGGAATATATGAAAATATACCGGGTGTTTCATTTGAAAAAGAACAACTTTAGTTAGCCATGCATCAATTATGCACCCTGTATGAATGAAAATTATTTTAGAAGGTGGTCTTAGATCGTCCCTTTGACCAAAAAAATATAAGAAATCGAAATAGTGATACATTAAGGAGCAATGAACCACGGGGATCCTGTTGACTCACCCTGTATATATATATATATATATATATATATATATATATGATGAATGAAATAAGTATGATATGATGAATGAAATAAATTCCACTGAGTGAAAAGAGAATTGAGAAATTGAAAACAAGCAAAACTATGGGTTAGAAAAATTTGCCGACACTCTAAATTCGTACTAACCAACAGAGATGGTTGGGAATATGACATTGAATCATCTCTGTTGGCTAGTATGAGTTTATGAGCCGCCTGAGAATTTCACAGGGTTTATATCACTCAATTTCCATGGTCTCCATAAAAAAACTGTTTCTAAAAATGTATCACACATAATAGCCAGGCATTTTGTTTTCTTGAAAATTTTGTAAAATTCATGGGCGATAAAATCCCCAGCACTTATGAAACCCTCATTACACTATGCCTTTTTCGTGCCTATTTTTGGGCTTATTTTCATGACTATTTGTTGGCTAAATTTCCCCAAATAACTGGCACTATTACACTGTGCCTTTTTCATGATTGTTTCAGGCGCTAATTTCAGAGCTGCAAACCTAAGGAAAATTGACATTTACTTTAAATGATTAAGTAATTTAGTATACCTGGACTATTTGTTTCAACATTTTCCCTACCTGATACAAGATTTTTCTTCTTTTCTGTCATACTGAACAAAACGAAAACTATGTGATTAATTTCATTTATTTGTTGGTTATGTCATAATTACTGTTTTGGCAAACCTGACATTTCTAAAAACGTCCTTGAAATCCCCTCGATTCAGGCGGAAAAAATAGAACCAGTCCTATTTATTTTCACGCCTGAAACAATCAACAAAATAGCCTCGCGCGCATGCGTATTTGTTTAAAATTTCAGACACCGGCAGTCAGGCAGACAAATAGGCACGAAAAAGGCATAGTGTAATAAGGGTTTAATATTACCGTCGAAAATTTCGATTAAATTTTCGCATATATTTTTTCGGATAAATTTTCGAGTTTAATGGCTCTAAAGCTTGAATTTCTACTAGTTACCGGATATCACAAACACCCAATTTCATCGAAAAATGAAACGAAATACCAATCAGTATTTCCGTCTGTGAACCAATAACCCAGTTCCTAAAAGTAATGGTCCTCGGTGTACGATTATTCCGCCTCCTGAATGCTACCCGACAATTCCATATTGAGCGGTACTTGTTTTTCGTCGTCTGTTAATTTATTAGCTTTCGCCAGTACTTTCAGTTGATGTTTCAGACAAGTTATTCGAGTGAAAATGTGTGAAAACCTATCTCACTGCTTCACGATCTTTTTTAGGTATTGTTGATGATTACATGTGTTTGGACGTAGAGAGAAGGAAATTATAATAATATTTTTGTACAATAAATAGATAAAGAAGGTTTTTATGTGTCATCAATAGCGACCATTTTATAGATTGCTTTTAGAATTGCTAACTTGCAATGATTTAACCAGATTGAAATATTCTACCAAATTATTATTCAACTGGCCTTAGAGTTGTCACTTATAATCTCCCTAGAGCATGAATTATTGCCAGAAAATTTTTGAGTACCTGCATTTTTTTTTAATCCATGTACGAGACAAATTTCCCGCATTTAATTCAAGCACGTGGGGGATTCGGTAAGAAAATTTTATATCGGAATTATATTTAAATAGAAAACATTAAGTAACTATTTATTTTGACGTTATTCACAAATAAATAGAAGGCTGTGTGTAATGGGAGTTTTGGGGGAGATTTTTTCTAATTTTCCCCGTTCCCTAGTAAAATAAAATATATAATATCAGATAAACTATTATGTAAAATTAATTGATTTGAGTAAGAAAATTGTATATTTTCTTACTAGGTTGACTAAAAATGAAAGTGGATACGTTCATCGTATTGCGGGAGATATTTTTCTAATTTTCCCCGTTCCCTAGTAAAATAAAATATATAATATCAGATAAACTATTATGTAAAATTAATTGATTTGATAAAAAATTTTCTTACTGGTTCTTAATATTGATTAAAAATGAAAGTGGATGTTCGTATTGCGGGATATTTATTTTTATTTTTCCCGTGCCCTAGTAAAATAAAATTTATAATATCAGATACATTATTATATAAAAATAATTGATTTCATATAATTTTCTTACTAGGTTTCAGGGAAATGTCAATATTGACTACAAACAAAGGTGATATGCAGCAAAAAATATATAACTATACCTATACATATATACTTAAATATTTTTCATATTCTTTTAGGTTTAATTCTAAGAAGAATTAATATTAGCGGTAATAATTTGTTTTTCAAATAATTCAGGAAATCGGGATATTTTATTCTTTATTCTAAATAGAATGTTGTTGGCGTATGTTGCCGGTTAAAAAATATTTTGTAATGTTAGCTATGGATTTGACATTCACTATTGTATTTGTGCCATTATAAGTTCCTCATAACATTGTATGCAATCATAAGTTAGTGGAAAAGTGGTAATAAAATGAACTTTCAATCGTATGAATTGTGTTCCTTTTACAAAGAATCACAGCACATTAAAATGTACCATAAAAATGTAAAATATCTATCAAACCTAGTGGAAGAATCTGGATTAAATCCTGAGCAAGAAAACTTATTTAAAGAGATTGGCAACATTCTGCGTGATATTGTGCCTTCTTTTGGACACAAATCTAATACTCAAAGAAATAAACTGTTGTCTCAGTATTATTTTTATTTTATGAAACACAGGAATATTGTTAAAAAAACACCGGTTCCGTGT
Organism: Gonioctena quinquepunctata; assembly: GCA_018342105.1. NCBI lineage: Eukaryota > Metazoa > Arthropoda > Insecta > Coleoptera > Chrysomelidae > Gonioctena > Gonioctena quinquepunctata. The sequence continues at coordinate 475,438 of JAFIRS010000880.1, read as the reverse complement.
TTTATTCACCACTTAGGAAAGAGGAGGTAGAAGTGGAATTTTTGAAGAATTTAAAATTAATTAACGATATTATAGAATGTACACCTTAATAAATTGTTGTGATATTTCCAACTTATAAAGTAAATAAAAAATATTGTCAATATTATTTCAATATTGTCTACTTATATGATAGCTGTCATGTGCCAGGAAATTTCCACTTATTAATTTGACGTCTACATGCTAATGAGGAGGAAAAATTTTCAGAAAATTTGCTGGTTACCATAGTAACAATGTCGAAATAAAGCATCTGATTGGTTGAAAATGACTGGTATAAAATTTTCAATGATATTTTTGTGGTATTTTTTTTTTTATTGGTGCCCCTTTTTACCCATTTAAAGCACGCCTCAGCGTGTTTAAATCGAACTTTAAAAAACGCGCGTTTTTTAAAGGTAACCATGACAACATCAACAAATCGAGAAACGTGAAGTCTAAATGACAAATTTTTTATTATTGATCTTACAGGAGTACCTTGTAATGTCAAAATAAATATTACTCACAATTCGTTCATTTATATGTGCTCCTCCATCCATTTGATGAACTTTTCATATTCTTTTATATATATATCACTGGATTTTCGCGGTATTAACCGCGATTCTGCCTCACTATTCAAAAAATCGATATTAGAATAATTAATTTTTGAGCTCTGGTGACAACAAATATTGATCTTTGGTAACAAATTGCAAATGAATGTTTTTCTCATTTCCATGACAACGAAAGGTATACTGATGTCACATCACGAATTCAACCTTCTTGCATTATTAGTTCTTATTTCTATTTCTTGTAGTAATAATACCAGTATATATGATTTCAAAGTGCACCAATAAAAAAAAATAACGTAAAGTATTCGTGGATAACTGGGCTTAAAAACACTTGCTCTATTTCGAGCACTCCGGCTGCGCCGTCGTGCTCGAAAAATCGCGCGTGTTTTAAAGCCCTTTTTATCCACTTATACTTTAATATACTATTCTCGAATTCGATTTGTTTATTTGCTTCCTTTCACAAAAGTACGTTTTTTTTTAAGTTATCGTCTGATACTCTTTTACGAAGGCAGTAAAAGTTACATAACTGTTTTCTTTTGCAGTCAGTTCATCTGAGAAATGTATTGGTTTACTCGTATTTACTTTAGTTTTTATTTTTTTTATTTTCTTTTCGAACGCTATATTGAAACACCAAAGAAATTTGTTCAGAAAATTTTCGAAAACATCATTGACTTCTTCATTACTGTTAATATCGAAATTAATTTTAGAGAGGTGTAATCTGAATTCATTCATGGAGTTCTCATTGAAGTTTCTGTAGGAATGCAATCTGTAAAAATTTTCAATGTGACTTTCAGATTTTAGAGCAACATTAATGTTATATTGTTTGACAATAATGATCTGAGAGTCCTGGCTCAAGAATATGTGGTGCGTCGCTTATTATGTAGTGAAAGGAGACATAGCTGGTATACGCCACGTTATTAATAATAATAACTTTATTGTCCCAAGAAAACTCTTGTGTGTTCTCTAATTAACGATGTCCTTCAAACGAGTCGAGTACATCAAACAGCATTTTTGCAGAGAGTTTGTTCACAGGATGTATAAAAAAGAGTTTGTTCACAGGATGTATAAAAAATAAAAGTTGGGGTAACTTTCTGTGAAACCAGAAGTGAGCAGTTTCAAGTTGTGATATAGCGACATACCAAATTTGAAACCTGTACCTGGAAAACCATAGAAAAATTGGGGGGGGGGGCGTACCTCCCCTCGTGATCACCCGGTATATCATTCACAATTTGAAAAACAAAATAAACGAAAGGTATTCAGGAACGTAGCAAGTCTTTTGCGGAAGATTTTCGAAAGCAATGTTACGATCCAATACAATAATCGTTGCTAGATGAGAAAGTATTCGTGAAAAATCGATAACAGCAGGGTGTACCTGATCACATTATTAGAAGCTTTGGAACAGTGAAAGTTGTTTGAAATACGAATCGAAAAAAATGTCTAGGTCAACGCCTACGAGTGTGCAAATTCCAAACAATCGCACGGTGGATCAAAGAAACAGGTGAGGTTGACTGCAGGCAGGGATAAAAAACGAGTGAAAGTGATATATGATAATTTGAGTCCTTTATCATTTTATCGAATCGTGATTAATTGTGCGAAAGTATAATAAAAAGGACTTGTTTGAGCCAATCACGTGACTTGAATGAGTAAGACCTTAAAGTATACGTCTTGAAGATGTACATAAGACGTGCTTTTGAGTTTTATTTATCAAACGTAATAAAACAAATGATCATGTTGAAAGTTTAAATGAAGGTATAAGAATAAAAAGGGCAAACTTTTTGTGCAATTACGAAAGTAACTCTATTTTCGTGTTTTTTCAATGTCAATTATTTTATTATTGAAGTCTATAAAATTGTTCGTTTCATTTTCAACCGACGGTTCTCTAGCCGACTCGTATATTTTTGCGTATTTTTTTTATGTATTACCACGTATAACTTTTGAATTTGCAAAAAAATCGACCCCTAAAGGTAGAAAATAGATGATTGATTGTTCACCCACTGAATTTTTACCTGTTAACCGATTCTACCACGCATAACATTGTACTGGGTTATCCGATTCAGATGAACCTTTTATTATTGAATAGAGTAAACCTCGAAGTTGGTCCAATTCAGATTTGAATAAAATAAAAATAAAAAAAGACAAGCTTCTATTCAAATGCGCTAAAAAGTTAAAAATAATCGCTTTGGATGTGCGACGTAGGTTATTCCGTGAGTTATAGATTCAAGAGCTTGTCGCGCAAAGTTCTCAGTTCGAATACAGAAGCGACAAGCTTTTGAATCTATAATATTGAATTTTGACAATAAATTCATAATCTCCGACCCCGGAAACCTCCACATACCATTTTTGAATAGATTCGGACCATAATCACAGATATCGTCCGTCATCTTGGAGCCGCCATTTTGATTTCATGAATTTTGACAACAAAATCATAATATGCAACCCCGAGAACACACACGTCAATTTTGAATAGAATCGAACCATAATTACAAAACTCGTCCGCACTCTTGAATTTATGAAAGTTGCCAAAAAAAATCATAATCTTCGACCCCGAGAACCCCACATACCAATTTTGAATAGAATCGGACCATAATTACAGAACTCGTCCGCCATCTTGGAGCCGCCAAATTTGTGAATTTTGAATGAAAATTCATAATCTCCGACCCCGAAAACCCCCACATACCAATTTTGAATAATCGTACCATAATCACAAAGATCTTCGACCCCGAAAATACTTACATACCAATTTTCAATCGAATCGGATCATTACAAAACTCGTCCACCATTTTGGAGCCGTCATCTTGAATTTGTGATTTTTCAATAAAAATTCGTAATCTCCGAGCCCATAATCACAGAGATCGTCGGCCATCTTGGAACCACCATTTTTATTCCGTCGGCCCTCTTGAATTTATGAATTTTGACAAAAAAATTAATAATCTTCGACCCCAAAAATCCCCACATACCAATTTTGAATCGAATCGGACCATAATTACAGAACTCGTCCGCCATCTTAGAGCCGCCAAATTTGTGAATTTTGAATAAAAATTCATAATTTCCGATCCTAAAAACCTCCACATACCAATTGTGAATGGAATCGTACCATAATCACAGAGATCTTCGACCCCGAAAACACTTACATACCAATTTTGAATCGAATCGGACCATCATTACAAAACTCGTCCACCATCTTGGAGCCGCCATCTTGAATTTGTAAATTTTGAATAAAAATTCGTAATCTCCGACCCCAAAAACCCCCTGTTCCGTTTTCACTTCTGATTATTACTTTGTTTTTTCTCTTATGTGTATATACTCATTACTTGTTCATCCTATTTTTTCTTTATACATATACTGATTGGTATTTAGAATTCATTTCGCGAATTATTTGACTTTTGTTTATTATTATTTGTTCATAAGAACCTCAGCAATCCTTGCTCAATCAAAAGTACCTAACTCCTATCAAATTACTATTCCACGTCCTACCCTCGAATCTCGCTTCGATAGCAACGATATTGAAGAATGAATCGAGAGTGCCGCCTAAGCCGAGAACCTAGGGCACAAAAAAGAAAATAGACATTCCGGCAATTGGTGTTACCATACACACACGTGCTATTAATTAGCGAAATTATCTTTACGACGAAGTGCGATCGTGAGTGACCTTTCACACAAAACGAAGCTGCTCCTACTTTTATATTTCCTACTCTACAAGCTTGGGTAAGACATTTTCACAACCCCTTTCTTAAACATTGATTTTCATGTTAACATTTACATGATTCTCGTATCGGAAATAATTGAGTGAAGAGATTTACAGGATAAAGATTTGGACAGAGCGTTCATAGAATCAGTGTCCCCTATAATTTTACAGTCCTACCCTTATACAATATTTTGTTGTATGAACGGTAATATTACACCCCACACATACCAATTTTGAATAGAATCGAACCATAATCACAGAGATCGTCGGCCATCTTGGAGCCGCCATTTATATTATATTTCATAATCTTGGACCCCAAAAACCCCCACATACCAATTTTGAGTCGAATCGGACCATAAACACAAATCTTGTCCGCCATCTTAGAGCCACCATGTTTTTCCTCGAATAAAAATTCCATAATACATTGTCACGGGAACTATGAACACCTGCCAAATTTCACGTTTATCGAGCAATTAGAAGTGGGTCAAATTCAACTTGCAAGATTTGATTACAGACAGACACCGGGACAGGTGAAACTAAATAAAAGCTTTGAAAAGAAAACACCCCTGAGGGTAGAAATATAAGGGATGGTTGAATTTTCACATGTAGACCGATTCTATTGAAACTCGGCACACATATGTAGTTCTGAAGGCCCTACAACATAATGGAGACCTGCAGTTAATTAAGTGGGTAGCAATTAGTAGATTTTAGATACAAAAAAAGTAAAAAATAAAAAAAATCAGTAAAAAATTAAACCGACGAAAAACTAAACTGAAAAGCGAAAAATAAAATAAACTTTTTTATTCTTAAGTAAGCTCTTAATGTAAGTAACTAATTTTGAGTCGGCGCCAAACAAACAATAAACGAAGATCATTGAATAACTTAAAAAAATTATCCAAATGTCACCGTGCGCCCTGCTGCCATCATTTTACGCTTTACCTATAATTCTTTTGCTTGTTTGTTGCCGCCGACTCAAAATTAGTTACTTACATTCGTTTAGGAGCTTAGTTATTAAGACTCAAAAGGTTTATTTTATTTTTCGCTTTTCAGTTTCTTTATTCGTCGGTTTAATTTTTTGTTAAAAAGTGTTTATTTGCCATTAATTTTCACTCAAATCTATAATCGAAAAAAAATATATATTCGCACTTTCTTGATGGCATGCATACAATGATTTGGGAAGCTCAGTTCTGTAAATATTGCAACAAAACGCTGACAGTTCAGGAACGTGTTACCTGCCCACAATGAATTCCTTTAGAATAGTCACAAAACCAATTGCTGGGCATTTTTATGAGTTGAATTTTTCATGCCTCTTGGTGTTACTCCAAACACAGCTTTGCATATCAGTATCTTCGCGTTGAATGTTTTTTACAAGCTTTCATTTAGTTTCACTTCGTCCGTCCGTCCGTCCGTCCGTCCGTCCGTCCGTCCGTCCGTCCGTCCGTCCGTCCGTCCGTCCGTCCGTCCGTCCGTCCGTCGTCTCGTCGTCGTCCGTCCGTCCGTCCGTCGTCGTTCGTCTGTCGTCGTCGTCCGTCCGTCTCGTCGTCGTCCGTCGTCGTCCGTCCGTCGTCGTCGTCCGTCGTCGTCCGTCGTCGTCCGTCGTCCGTCCGTCCGTCCCGTCGTCGTCCGTCCGTCGTCGTCCGTCTGTCCGTCGTCCGTCCGTCCGTCCGTCCGTCCGTCCGTCTGTCCGTCCGTCCGTCGTTCGTCGTCCGTCCGTCCGTCGTCGTTCGTCCGTCGTCGTCCGTCTGTCTCGTCTGTCGTCGCGTCCGTCGTCCGTCTCGTCGTCGTTCCGTCGTCTGTCGTCGTCCGTCTCGTCGTCCGTCGTCCGTCCGTCTCGTCGTCCGTCGTCGTTCCGTCGTCCGTCCGTCGTTCGTCTCGTCTGTCGTCGTCGTCCGTTCCGTCGTCCGTCGTCCGTCCGTCGTCCGTCCGTCTGTCGTGTCCGTCCGTCCGTCCGTCCGTCCTGTCTGTCTCGTCTGTCTGTCCGTCTCGCGTCGTCGCGTCCGTCTCGTCGTTCCGTTCGTTCGTTCGTTCGTTCGTTCGTTCGTTCGTTCGTTCGTTCGTTCGTTCGTTCGTTCGTTCGTTCGTTCGTTCGTTCGTTCGTTCGTTCGGGTCAAATCTTGCAAAGGAATTTTGACCGACTTCCAGTCGTCCGAATAATTCAAAATTTGGCAGGTGTACATTATTCCGGTGACAATGCATTATGGAATTTTTGTTAGAGAAAAAAGATGGCGAACGAGATTTGTAATTATAGTCCGATTTGATTCAAAATTTGTGTGTGGGGGTTTTCGAGGTCGGAGAATATGAATTTTTTGTCAAAATTTATACATTTAAGATGGCGGCTCCAAGATGGCCGCCAAGTTTTGTGATTATGGTCTGATTCGATTCAAAATTGGTATGTGGGGGTTTTCGGGGTCGAAGATTATGAATATTTTGTCAAAATTAATGAATTCAAGATGGCGGCCTATTTTTGTGATTATGGTCCGATTCGATTCAAAATTGGTATGCGGGGGTTTTCAGGGTCGGAGATTATGAATTTTTTCCATGAATATAAGATGGAGGACGAGTTTTGTGATTATGGTCAGATTTGATTCAAAGTTGGTATGCGACGGTGTTCGCGGTCACAGATTTTGAATTCTTTGTCAAGATGGCGACTCCAGGATGGCGGATGAGTTTTGTGATTATGGTCAGATTCTATTCAAAATTAGTATGTGGGAGTTTCTGGGGTCGGAGATCATGATTTCTTTCAGCTCAAAACTTACAGGAAGAGACCTTGTAATAACGATGCTCTATTAGAAATGACAGATTAAGGCAAACTAACTAAAAAGCAAAAAATAAAATATCTATTAAAAAACATTTTTAACGACAAGCTTTTATTGAAGCCATGTACTAAAACGTATAATATAAGTTTTAATCATCGCTGGCTGGACATTGTTCAGGAGAATCATCTGATAGAATGGTGAATACTGTTTCATTGGAGCGTCAGATACAAAGATTTGCCCCTCGCTTTATGGGTTATGCTCAACAGGGCGCTCAGGAATTCTTCAGATACTTATTAGAAAGTCTTCATACATGTTACAGGAATTCTCACGATACCTCAAAACTTTTGGAGAGAACTTTTCACTTTTAATCTTTATACAATTAAATATTTATTAAACCTCCGAAGCACCGCAGGAACAAGAGCCCCACGGGCCCACGGCAGGCACGGGGAAGAGACCTTGTAATAACGATGCTCTATTAGAAATGACAGATTAAGGCAAACTAACTAAAAAGCAAAAAATAAAATATCTATTAAAAAACATTTTTAACGACAAGCTTTTATTGAAGCCATGTACTAAAACGTATAATATAAGTTTTAATCATCGCTGGCAATGATTTAATTATTTTTTGTTGAATTATTTGGTTTTAAAAAGCTTGACGCGCGAATTGTCATGAAATTAATACCTCGACAAGTTGTTACTTACCAACCAATCATTGTTCAATGAAATCAATCGGTACCTACTTTTATAAACACTTCGCGCGACAAGCTCTTTGAAACCAAATAATTCAACAAAAAATAATTAAATCATTGTCAGCGATGACTAAAACTCATTTTATACGTTGAAGTACACGGCTCAAATGAAAACTCGTCTTTAAAAATGTTTTTCATTAGTTATTTTATTTATATCCAACATACTAAAGTTGTAATTCCTTATAAATAACGTTAAGTATCGATGGAACTGGTGAAATTTTAAAATTTTATACCCAGTTGCCAGATGCTCAACAAAATAATTGTAGGACAGCTCGTGGGTTTTATCATTCAGTATGTGAATTATTTCGTTTGATTCTTTGGTGTTTTCGGTTTAAAAATGATTTTTCTTTTCAGAACATCAATTGTTTCGAAAACGCCTGTGCCTGTGGAGCTGTCTGCACGTGGCATAACCAATAAAATATCTTTTTGTATTTCGTGTAAATAGTTTATTTATCGCAGAATGCTTTCGACCTAGAAGGTCATCTTCAGTGCCTGCCAGATGTCCACGTGAAGAACATCAATTCTTCTCAATCAAAAATCAAAGCAGTCATTTGTAAATACTTTTGTTATTTCTTGTGTTTCTTGTACGTTTTTGCAGCTTTAGAAATATAATTAGATCGGTTAATATTTAGCTAGAAGTTGCAATCTTCGAAATTCAACATTTTTAGTTGAAATACTGCATGTAATTAATTTTTTATCAGTTGATGATTATTGAAACTATCATCAGTAATCAATAAGATCAACGTTATTCAGCATACTCTGAAACAGAATAGGATGAAAACATAGAGAAAAACGGAGTATTCCTCCAGACAGTTATAAGGCCAATGGTCTCCCTACGCCAACTGATAGTTTAGTGATTATTGCTGTGTTCTATCTAAGGAGATGAACAGTTTATTCTGAATTTTGAAAACTTGTTGTTTAATAAACATGAAAAACTGGATTGTTGAAATGCCCACAAACAAGTTTTCTTTAGTGGGGAAAGATCTATTTATTTACCGCAAAAACCTTTGTTTATCGCAAAAACCTATGGTCTACTCAAATGCATTATTTTATTATTTTAATTACTTATTTATTATTATAATGTGTGGTGAATAAAGATTCTTGTTATCATTGACCTGTAACGATAATACCTTTGATAAAAGCTATTGTACATATATCGCAAAGTTAGAATGCATTATTAGTAGAATGTAATACATTGATTGCTTAAAAACATACAGTTTCAATGCAAGAGTTCGAGGATTCTTGTTGGCAACAGGTTATACTCTAATTGGGAAAAAAGGCGATTATATGAAGGAAGTAATATGAAAAAAGAATCGCAGAAGAGCCAAAATTCAAAAATATGATGAAAAACAAATCGAAAAAGTAAGACCGCATTCATTGATTACAAACAAACGGAGCCTCAAAATATTTCTGATATAATTGGATATGGCTCCAATTGTTTTTGATGAAATATTATCAAACGTTTGAATCAAACTGTCTGAGCTGGATAACAAAGATGGTTTCATAAGATTGTAAATTTGGAACCAAAATATAATGTGCTCGTTTGTACAAATCTCTTCCGGACCAATTCAGTTCAGTATAAAACAGCAAGACATATATCAATATAAAACGTATTCGCCTCTACCAATATTCACTTAATTGCTGAAATAAAACCGCGTCCATTTATTTATTTACCAATATGTCGTTAGTTTGATATATTGAGTTTATTGTATTATTTTACTGACTAGTTCATTGAATTACCTCTGTTCACTTTCCAGTTTCAGTCTCACCCAACGTAATGAATGGTACATATGATTCTTGGAGAAATGTGTGCATCATTAAAAAACATTTTCTAACAATTTCTGACCGTTTCCATATAAATACAAAAAGCAAACTGATATTAGCGGCTGAGTATATCATCATTCTATTGAGGTATTATTTAAAGGTAATCGAGAATGTGGCACATATTTTATTTATCTGTCTAAAGTGATATTTTTTCGCTTTCACTGAGGATTTTCTACAGAACAATAAAATGAATGAAAAATAACATTTCACTTTTCATGCTACTTTGTATCATTTATAGTAATGGTCGTAATCAATGTTAATAATATACGTGATTGGTTGCAACTGAAAGAAATTACGAATTGATAGATTGATAATATATCATCATCAAATGTCAAAATGCATACACTGATTAGATTGATCCAGCCTCCATTGTTTGAAAGGATATATACAGGGTAGGTACAGCGCATTGTGAGGATACCAAAGGACTCTATTTTTCAAGAATCAGGCTTCTCAATTAAATAAAAACAGGGAGTGTCAAAAACGTGTGACATCGCAGTTGTATTTTTCCATATATAATAATAATAATAATATTAATTCATATTTGGAGGCAGGCAAATAATTCAAATTCCATCTGTATGTAAATAAATAAATAACTAACTCTTCAGACAATTTTGTAGCATATATTATTTCAAAAAGTCATTTGACAGCATGCCTAGATACATTAATGAAGGATATGGGAAAAATGAATGCTTTCAGCAAATATGACCACGGAAAATGCGACAGCAAGGGTAGGTACGAGCGAAGAGTAGTCAAATGAAAAACAAAATTAAAACAAGAGTAAGACAGGGCGAAGCCTTATCGACAACACTGATCACTAAAAAAGCAGTATAACTTGGTACGCATATTATTTAGCGTTACTTCCGAGATAGAGGGAGGCTGGTACATTTTTTTAAAGAATAAGAACAAGAGGATTGGAAACTATTGAAATTAATCAAGACAGAATGAATGTTAGTTACCAGAAGGAAAACCAGCGCCTGAAGATGGCAAAATACTTTACCGAAATGCATTGCTGATTTATTTCCTAGAAATAAATGCTTCTTACTGTGGAGCAGACATTTTTTCTACTGAAAATTTGTGAAACTGTTATGATATCAGTAGTTGTGTATGGTGAGAAAACGATGTGTATGAATAAAAAAGAAGAAGAAAACCTAAGAAGATTTGAACGCAAGATACTGGGACGAATCATGGGACCAAAAAATATGAAGAGGGAAAATGATGAACCATGAATCAAAAGAAAAAGTGGAATTAGAAGACATTAAAATTAAAACACATAGATTGAAATGGTACAGAGAAGAGAACCGAAAATAATAATAAAAATGTATGAGATTGGAAACAACAAAGAGAGATACCAAGAGGCAGACCCAAATTGAGGTGGGGAGACTAGGTACAAAAAAATTTCAGAAGCATGAGGATTAACAATTGGAGAAATATTATATCACCAAGAAAGAAATGACACGAAGTAACATAACAGGCAAAGCGAAATAATAAAGAGGGAAATACACAACAAAACCAGCGAAGTGATTCACCGCTGGAAAAAATATGGAGAAGTTCAACGAGAATGCCAAGCCATGCGTATAAAGTGCGCGTCCAGAGTTCCCCAATGGCGCCATTTTGCATGCTGATTTGAAATGGGCTCATATGGTAAGTAATCGTCATTTGAAAGCTAGCTCCAACGACTACATCATTGACTACCATCAAAAAAGTTTTCATCGTCTGTTATTTCTCCTATCATCTTTGCAATGAGTAATAAAAATGGCAATATTCAAGACAGTTATTTTCAGAGAAGTCACCTTCATGGAAATATCAAAAAATCAATAGGTTGGAATCGGCCAATTATATTCTTGAACCCCTGATTCGGGAGTTTAACTTGAACCATCGTTAAAATAGGTTTATCCCATAAATCCTTATTGAAAAACTGTAACAGAATTGGTAATCCTGGTTTGGCCCAAATTACTTGCTTATGCTTAACTGAACAACCGGGTCTTGGCACATAACTTTGAAATTTCACATGTGTTGAATCACGAAGCAATAAGCATATCAGTTCAAAGAAGTAATACAGCTTCAATTTTGGGTATTTTTTTAGCATCAAGGAATTTCTAAGAACGGTTTATATACCCATACACTAAAACTGATAAGCGAAAATGTAGAATACAAATTGATATCCCAAACAAAAAACATCTAGTGTTCGAAAACGCCAACATTATCGGCTTGGCCATATCTCTAGCTGATTCGATATCAAGCAGCCTCCACTCGGGTTCCATTTCACGCCCAACCAACAGGGGAGAAAATGTTGAAACCAACAGTAGCGGTTGTAGCACCAACAACAACACCATAATAATACTTGTGCATGGAAACGCCAAAACCATCGGACATAATGGGATGAAGAACATTGGCATACCTGCTTCATGAATAGCGAGTACAATGTTTATCAAATACCAGATGGTTGTTCGAGTATCTTAGAAAAAACGGAGCATACGAGGGATATCAATTCGAGTATGAAGTATGGAGGGTGCTTCAATAAAATCATTTGCGGAAGTGATAAAAGGACATTGTTCAGGAAAATCATCTGATAGAATGGTGAATACTGTTTCATTGGAGCGTCAGATACAAAGATTTGCCCCTCGCTTTATGGGTTATGCTCAACAGGGCGCTCAGGAATTCTTCAGATACTTATTAGAAAGTCTTCATACATGTTACAGGAATTCTCACGATACCTCAAAACTTTTGGAGAGAATTTTTCACTTTTAATCTTTATACAATTAAATATTTATTACACCTCCGAAGCACCGCAGGAACAAGAGCCCCACGGGCCCACGGCAGGCACAAGCCTTACGGGCACAAAGTAGGAAATTGGGATGAAAAACCTACTGAGAAAGGCGCTCTTTTTGTCCCTTTTGGCATAAGAACGGGTGTAAGAATGACGCACTTTTTGTCCGTTAATCTGAGAACTGGACTGGAACTTACCCGTTTAACAAAAACCAGCCGAGAAACGTTCCTCCCTTTTGTATTATATGAAAAAAACAGCTGTATTTTATGCCGGATTTCAATGTTACTTCCAGTAGCTTTGGGTATTTACATTTATTTTCTAAACTAGGAATGGAACTTATAGTCAGGGACGTACCAAAGTTACGTTGAACTTTCTTCAGCCGTTCTTAGTAACGGAGCTAAAAAAAAATGTTTCATTACGTCCTACAATTTCTATGATCTATCTAATCATAGTGTAATGACTTATAGTGGAACCCCTATGCAGGCACATGACTCTCAATCGGTTTATATTGAATATTTTGTGTTGAAATAATTTTTTCTATATATTTTTTTTTTCATATAACTAACTTATTCCAGGAATTAATTATAAACAAATTAGTTGAGAAAAAAGTTTTCGTGACTAATTTTTTGGATCTCTAATTATACTTCTGAAATTATTTATCAAATCTGTGTTCAAAGAAAAATTTATTCAATTCTAATCAATAATAATCGTATATTTAAAAATTAAAGATGTACGTAAAAAATTATGTTGCCTTATCTGCGCCTATTCTATCCTTTCAAGAAAATAATTGCAGACTCAAGCCGCAATCCGTTTACATCAAACGGTACAAAAAAGTGCAAAGCACTCTTCAGAAGTGCTCAAAAGAAATTAGTCAGATCAATCTACCGAGATGAAGAGATTATGGACGAATTACAGTGATCCACGTCAGTTAGATGTTCAATTGTCATTATTATTGTAAAGGTAATGTAATGGTAATGAGTTGGAATGTAGAGTTTGTGCGTGCAGTGACCATGAAGCGTGTAAATGTTTCAATTTAAGAGCTAGTTCAGAAACGCTTCGATTTAATTATAACATTAAAATGACAGATGTGCTTTCGTTATTTTGTGGAATATTCGACCGCGAATAACGGGAATGTTCGAGAGGATTTGTAGGCCAGGAAGACGGTAAAGTACGACTAATGACTAATTAATAATATCGAAAATATCAACTGAGATCCCAGACGAGGAAGGAAAGGTCAGTAGCTCACCGCGTATTTATATTTCATTTACTTAACTCCCATTGAACCCATTAACTCGCACACTGACCACGGAAACTTGTGGTATCGATGTGGACGATGCTACAGACATGCCCGCTATAATTTTTTTCTGTGGCGAAGTGATGGCAGGAGGGCTGCTGTTAAAAATATCGATAGTACGAGAAACAATAGTTTACAATAAAAAATAAAAACTTTTTACCAAAAAGTTAAACCGACAAAAAACGGAACTGACAAGCGAAAAATAAAACAAACCTTCTTAGTCTTAATAACTAAGCTCCTAAACTAATGTAAGTAACTAATTTCGAGTCGGCGCCAAACAAACAAGTAAATGAGTTCGGTAAACCGTAAAATGATGGCATCGAGATGCGCGGTGACATTTTGATAATTATTTTGAAGTAATTTAATGATAATCGTTGATTGTTTGTTTGGCGCTGACTCAAAATTAGATACTTACATTAGTTTAGGAGCTCAGTTATTAAGATTATTTTATTTTTGCTTTTCAGTTCCGTTTTTCGTCGGTTTAATTTTTTGTTAAAAAGTTTTTATTTTTCAATTTTTTGGGGCTGAAATCTACTAATTACTGCCTATTTAATTTTTGATCACTTCCAAAATACTTACCCACCTTACTTCAACTCTTAACAGTTGAATACTATGATTATCTACTTTAATTATTTATTGTTATATAATACGAATTATTTTTGATAGTTCTGGTTAGTTTATTCCATCACTTTGTATATTATTCCATCCTTCCATAGAATGTTATTATTGTGACGGATGAAGGATAACAAAAACAATGACAATAGCAATCTGTCAATGTCAACTACATATGTGTGCCAATGTTCACAAGTGAAAAATCTAATCTCCTATTTTTCTACCCATAGAGGTGGATTATTCCATTCAAAATTCAAATATGATCAACTATGAAGTATACTCTATACAATAAAAAATGAATCATCTAAATCGGATAACCCAGTACAAAGTTATGCTTGATAGAATCGGTTAACGGACCAAAATTCAGAGGGTGAACGATCAATATCCTCCATTTTGCTACCCTTAGGGGTGGATTTTTTTTTCAAATTCAAATGAGACCAACTTCAACTAATGAAAAAAGAATCATCGGAATCGGACCCTTCTGTAAAAAGTTATGCGTAATCATACATAAAAAAAATAAACGCGTCGACTAGAGAACCTCCTCCTTTTTTATTTCGTCGGTTAAAAATAAAGAGACGCTTGCCGGTTGTTAGTCGTCTTCAACTTGGCGTTCACCTGCTGCACCGTTCAAAATTTGTCAAAAAAAAAATATTCCGATTTTTTTTAGATTTTACGACTGACAATAGTGGTACCATACCATTTGCCTTTGAACAACTCAAATTTCATCCGCCAGTCTCTTTCTATGGGGCTGGAAGTTAACGACTGAATTTTTGAAAATTACCTAATCGTAAAATGCAATTACCAGTCGTCCAACAGGTGGTGGAAACCTTGTCAGTCGTAAAAAATAGTTGGAATGAGGCTCTGTAGAGCAAGGCTACTAGTTCTGGATTTGTATCATTAAGATCAGGTGTTTATGACTGACCATCTAAAATTCAGTTACAATGGAAGTACGTGAAGGTAAATATATACTTCTTAGCTGTTTCTAGTTTGGATAACGATCCGTGGGTCGCTAAACTAGCACGTACGCTGGTGTAGATATAATATGACTATTATTAACACATCGCTCCTAATTTCTTAAATACTGTATTCTGAAGACCAATCACTTTGATATTTACCTGAATGAGACCTGCTGGATCGATGAATTCATGTGTCAGTGATCTCACATGTCGGTGGAATATTTTCAGTGAACGAATGGAGCGCCGCGTGAAGTGCCCTGATCTGTATTCGGAACTATATATTTGCAATTTCTGGATTCTCATAGCTTATATAAAGTGTTTATGACTGACACTTAAGAATTTAGTTACAACAGAAGCATGCGTAGGTAAAAATACATCCCATACTTTCCGGCTAAAGCCACGCTGGACATTGAACTAGAACTACCCTAACTCAAAAGAAAAATCTTTAAATGAAAATGAGCATTTTCATTCAGATAGTTATTTGATTTTCTATTCCAGAAGGGAAAGTAGTTGTTTTCTATTAGATATTACAAAAAATAGCTTCATTATAGTTGTAGATATTTCAATTTCCAGAAAAATATTTCTGTCCATTGTTCAATTGAAAATGTTTCTCTTTTCAACATGAATTCCTCCCAAGAGGTTATCTTGAATGATGGAAGAAAGTGACTAAAGTTTATCTTTCAGTCGCAGATGATTCCACATCTGATTTTCTGAACATTCTGTTCATATTATCAAACAAATGAACTCCACACTATACAATATTCAGGAATAGGCTTCATTGATATGTCGAGCATCGCCAATATGGAGGAGAAATTCAAAAATTCTGTTGTTTTTTCTGCTTATTAAACCTACGGTTCTCAGTGACTTGCAGACAGTGAATTGTTTTTCTATATTATGATTGTAATTCAATTCGGATTCCAATGAAGGACCCGAATCAACAATTATATGAGTCCCTCATTGTCAATTCTGAACCGTGGATGATTTCACAGTGCGAGTAAAAATAATTATACTGCTTTTCTTCGTATTGAGCGTGAATTTATATATTACAATAATTTTTCAATCCAAGTCTTCCTGTATTTCATTATAATGTGAAGTAGTATAAATTTTCACATCAATAGCGTGCTATGGAATTTTCTAACATCATGATATCGCTCAAATGAATACTAATGAGCAGTGGTCCCAAATGGGTGCCCTGGGACACCCCTGACGTAACATTTATCATATTGAAGTTATTCAGTGCTACGAACTGATAGCTATCCCGAACGCTTTAGGCAAGAAGTCTTAACCAGTAACCATGTATATGAATTTCCACTAATAAGGTAGAGTAATAAACTTCATCGGAGGATTTCGAAAATTCGGCATTTACAACAAAGGTTTGCACAGGTACGCCCTCTCCTTCATATTAGTATAAATATTCTGAACATAGCGCACAAGTACAAGTTTCTAGTAAAAACCATGATAAGTGTTGATGATGATGGGAGTTTTTTACTTTGATCTGAATTTGATACGGCTCCAATAATTTGTGCCCTGGTAATTTTGCTCATATTGCAGTTACTAGGCGTTATTGATAGATAGGAAATCATCACAAATAATGGGACCATACCTATAACTGGATTGTACGTATCGAGAAACAGAACTATTTTTTTCTTGTTGGCCAAACACAATGACAATTCTCAAGATTGAGGGATAGCATCTGCAATTTTACAGACTCTCGTTATATTATACATGGACGATTTGTTATCCAATGATTCCTGCAAAACATTGTATATAACTTTATATAATTAAAGCAATACCGTTATGACCGCAATGTTAAACAAACAGCATATCTGACTATTTCGAAATATTTTGAATTTATAAGATATTTATCATTCGCATTCATAATTAGACCGAAAATAAACTGGTTTTTAACTCACGGCGATATGATGATTGATTTCATTCACTTATTTCAAATATAACAGTTTTCCTTGAACGTATAGCAATACAATCGCATACATCCATTCACCTTCATAATATTGCGTTCAAACAAACCGGGATTGAAGAAGGAGATGAAAAAGAAAAAAAACTTATAGTACTCATATGTCCTTTTTTCACAGTTCATTGAAATTTGAGGTATTTTACCACATACCGGGTGACACAGAATATCGGGCCACCCCTGTAACTTCTGCATTCGTGAACGGATTTTTCTGGAATTTGGTACAGTTATATAAGCAACCATTTCGGATTTGATCACATTACAATCCACTATGGCGGACTTCCGGTTATTCTGGAATTGCCAGTAACTTTGTTTTTTCAAATGGAACACCCTGTATATTTTTACATATTCAAGTTCAACAGGTCAGAACAAGTCCAAACCTTTTGTCAAATGTAATTTTTTTAAACAATTGAAATTATTTTTTTTTTCATTTTACTTCGTGGATAGATGAGATTTGGTCGAAGCTATTCACAATGAGTCGCAAATAACAGAAAAACTAAATTTTTTCTGTGTTTTTTTTTGTGTCACTTACTGGTAAATCAATTCAGTCACATCACATTCTGATCAAAAAATCATTTTTTTCAAATGAAACCCCTATGGGCCACCTACCTGTCTCTCTAGAACATTCATTAAGGAAAAGAATGAAATATCATTTTTGTATTTCGGTGCAGTAACAGATTGTATAAATTCAAAAATCTTCAACTAGTTCATGAGTTTTCTGGCAGTTCGAATTATTTTTCAACTTAGTAAGCTGCGGAAAACAACATTTCTGAATCTGAATCAACTAATTGTGTAAGTTATACTTATAAGCACGATAATGGTGTTTTTTTTAAATTCTTCTGGCGTGTTCTATTGCATTGGCATTCCAATTCCCGCGTCGAAGCGGTTTGATCAAAATCGACATAAGCAAAACATTTATTTCTGCCTCCTCACTTACGATCATCTTCTCCATTGGTGGGTTCTTTTCGGAATCTTCGCTCCACATTTTTGAAAAAGGTTCTTTGTGGGTATCGTTCAGCGTATAACTGACAAGCGGCGACAATGTTTTCAAGACATTCTCCGTAAATTAATAACATATCAACCTGCTCACTTCTTGTGAACCTATAATTTTGATTTTACATTTCTACTAAACTAATTTCCGGAAGTTAACTAATTTTCGAGAGTTGAGATGAAAGATGACAGCGAAACACAATTAGTTGACAAGATTCAGAAATGTTGTTTTCCACAGCTTACTAAATTGAAAAATTATTCGAACTGCAAGGAAACTCATGAACTAGTTGTAGATTTTTGAATGTATACAATTTGTTACTGCACCGAAATACAAAAATGATATGTAATTTTTTTCCTCAATGAATGTTCTAGAGAGACAGGTAGGTGACCCATAGGGGTTTCATTTGAAAAAAAATAATTTTTCATTAAAATGTGATGTAACTGAATTAATTCATCAATAAATGACACAAAAAATGATTTTTCAGAAAAAAATATGTTTCTCTGTTATGTGCGACTCATTGTGAATAGCCTTGAACAAATCTCATTTATCCACGAAGTAAAATAAAAAAATAATTTTAATTTAAATTGTTTCAAAAAAATTACATTTGACATAAGGTTTGGACTTGTTTTGACCTGTTGAACTTGAATATGTAAAAATATATAGGGTGTTCTATTTGAAAAAAGAAAGTTGCTGGCATTTGCAGAAAAACCGGAAGTTTGCCATATTGGATTGTAATGTGATCAAATCCGAAATGGTTGCTTATATAACTGTACCAAATTTCAGAAGTTACAGGGGTGGCCCGATATCCTGTGTCACCCAGTATATCTGAGAATTTTTTAGGGTAAAAGTTTAAGATGATGTGTATTTTGTAAGATATGTAAAATAAGGTAATATAATATTTTATGGGAAGGAAAAGAGAGTTAACTCAAAGTCGTTCTCAATATAATATGTTGCTTCCGATGGAGTACACATTTTTTTTTTCTTCACTGTTAGAGTTCTCGAAATCTCAAAACTCCATAAAACACGAATGATTATAGTTTTGGACTTTTGCGTCGAACATTACATGTGTGATGAAGGAAGCGCTAATTAGTGCCTTCAGATTGCACCAGAGAGCTGGAAATCTGATTGGACATCTGAAAAATGGCTGTAGAGTACAGATATTATGCCAACATACAGATATTATGCCAACATACAGATATTATGCCAACTAGGCACGACTTCGAAGTGCATTGAAGTGGCCACAAAAAACCACCATTTATGCACAAAAACAGGCCTCAACCCGAAAGGGATGCATCAGTTTGGGATACTAATGGACGAAGGGTCTGGAGGGGGAATAACGGGTACTAGTTTTAGGCTCTCAGAACCCCTAGGCAAAACCCCAACAATTTTCCAAGCAGAAATCCATGCTATAGCAATTTGCTCCCATGAGTGCCTTTCAAGAGGTTGTATGGGGGCAAAAATCTATTTATATCAGACACCCAAGCAGCACTGAAATCTTTAAAGTCACACCCTCGAGTCTAGACTGACGTGGGCGCATCAATTAATTTCCCAGTCCGAAATTTTTCTGTGATCTCTCCAAAGCCCACATCAAAGAGGAGTTTCGGCGCTGAGAACGCGACCAAATCAAAACCCTTTGTAATAGGGTTCCAGAACAAAGACAAGAGAAAAGACTTCTGAGCCCATCGCCAAAGAGTATCGCCTCAAAAAACGGGTAGATCAGACAGAAAACTGTTCATTTCACATTTGATAGTACTATTATATAAATTTTTTTAATATATGCATATTACCTTTTGGTTAATGATTTTTTTACTTGTGGTATTGTTGGTCTGCGTGTGTTATAGTCGTGTGTGGGTCGTACTAAGACTCCAGTTGAGTGCAGTTTCACATTATCACAATAATAAAATAGTCTCATATCCATGCATTTACAACAGGTTGGAGGGATATTTTGCGTTTTTCGGCATAATTAATTTGAGGAACCTTTATTGTGATACTTCAAGTGGATTTATGTTTATCCGAACAGCACTGCCCCACAATAGGATTCCATATCGGACATGTCTTTCCACTAGTGCATTATACAATATTCTCATTGACTTCAAGGCAGGTAGTTGTTAAGAAATTTGAATTTGAATTAAAATGTATGTCTCCCACTTCATATATGAGTCTAAATAAACTCCAAGGTATTTCATATTTTTTACGGCAACAATTTTGAGAGTGCCTCCCTGGACTTTCATGTCGAGTTTTGAAACGGGGAATTTCCAGCTTAATTGCAACTGAAAGGTAGGAGGTAGGTTTTGTCTAGGTTGATTGTCAGTAGTTTGCTGTCGAACCCATGAAATAATTTTCAACTTTGTGTTTCAACTCAGGCCAAGTTTCCGCTTCATTAAAAATGGTGGTGTCATCGGCATACCCTACAACGGTTCCTTGGGAGTCGAGTGAAAATAATTCGTTAACATACAGATTGAATAGAAGAGGATCTAATACAGTTCGCTGAGGTACGCCATATTCAATTCTTCTCAGGTCACTCATTGTGTCGGACACTTTTACTTCGTGGCTCCTATTTTGCAAGTAATTTGCGAGCAGATTTGCACATTTTCTTCTCAGTCCTACTCGCTCTAAGGTTTCAATAAGCAATCGTGGCTGACAGTATCGAAGGCCTTCGAAAGGTCAATAAATACACATAGACATGGACGTCCTTTATCCAGTGATATGCGTATTTTTTCACAAAATGCGAGGACAGCATCTTCCATTGAAGTATTTTCCTTAAAACAATATTGGCTGTTATAGATGAGTCTATACTTTGTTATGAATGATGAGATACTCCTTTCAGTTGAAATTAAGCTGGAAATTCCCCGTTTCAAAACTCGACATGAAAGTCGAGGGAGGCACACTCCAATCGGTCTCATAATTGGTTATTAGTGTCTTGTCTCCTTTTTTGAAAATTAGTATGACAATGGAATGTTTAAATACATCAGGCCAGATTTCCAAGTCTATACATTTATTCAATATGTGTTGAAGAGGAAACAATATGTGTTCCGAGCGAGCTTCGATAGTTTCTGCTTTTATGTCGTCTTTTCCGACAGTTTTTGCGTCTTTCAGACTCATTATTATATTCGACAATTCACAATTGGAGTTAGAAGGAATGCTTCCAGATATTCTTTGGATTGGATCTCTTGTAATTTTTTCGGCAAGTGTTTTCCCCGTTTCAACAAATCTAAGGTTGAATTCATTCGCATGAAGATCTCCATTTTGATTACGGACCATTGAAATTACATTATTGTTGTATTTTGTGTTACTTAATTCTCTCACTTTTTCCCACAGAAATTTTGTATTGTTGTGGTTTTTTCCATTTGTTTTTTATAGTAATCGCACTTTACCCCTTTTATTAGATTAGTGAGCTTATTTCTGTAAATTTTATACTGATTTATCAATACATCATTAGATTCTTGAACATATAATTTTTTTAATTAATCGATAATAATGATGCATTCGTCAGCCAGGGTGCTAGTTTTGAGTGTTTCCTCAGTTGTTTTTTTCTTTCAGTGCATTCACTTATTATCGTCGAAAGTATTTTAATAGATGAAGGGTAATGTACAATGATCTTATAGTTCGGGTACGGAGGTGCTGAAGAGCCATATCGACTCTCCAACAACCTACACTTTCACTCAAAAATTGATTGAATCAAATACCATTTCAGTCAAACAAATGTGTTGCTTCATTATGACAAAATTAACTTAAATTTCAAGCAATTCATTCGATTTACTTGATTTGATAATCTCCCTGCATTTTATTTCTCAGAGGTGAGGCATCTTCTTTAAGAGAGTGCAGAACTCATCAAATTAAGTAATTAAAAAAAATACCACTATTTAATCTCGAAAAAAGTTCGTGGGTTAGAGGAATAGATACAACGATTAGCGATCGTTTCGTATATATTCAGATTCTTTAGGGCTACAAAGAAGTTGTAGTTACGTTTACATTTTACATGTTTCGACTACACATAGGATTAATGTTTTTTCAAACAATGAAATAAATTAAAGAATGAAATTTGCGTGAAATTTACAACAAGAAAGCCATTATATGAGATATGTATCTCACCCTATTTCCATATAATGATTTTCTTGTTTTAAATTTCACGCAAATTTCATTCTTTAATTGATTTCATTGTTTGAAAAAAGTCATTGTCCTTATTGTTGTTTGTTGAAAACATGTAAAATGTGTAAACGTAACTTAGTAAGCTTTTCTTTGCAGCCCTGAAGAAGTCTGAATATATGGACGAAACGTCGGCTTAAAATTGCGTTGTTGTCTTATACCTGTCCTCTAACCCACGAACTTTTTTCGAGATTTTAATCCGAGGACAAGAAACCTCATCAACACCACTATTTAAGTTTAATAATAACCAAGATTGATTGAAAATTTTAGAAAACTCAAGTACGTTGCCGATAGTTTGGGGAAGGAAACGGAAATCGCAGCGATGAGCATGAGCGATCGATGTTGTTTACGTTTACGAAACTTGTGAATTGCTTATAACTAACAACAAAATGAATTTACTCCAAAGATTTGTGATGAGTGGTGTGAATGACAACTGGAAAGCCTGTACCAATCATATTATCTACAGTGCAGTATGGAAATGATATGACAGGAATAATTTTATGCATAACATCGAATGTATCATAACTCCACGAACGTCCCGAATACTGCCATATACTGGGTGTAATCTGACCTCTTGCACAACCGCTAACAGTTGATAATCCATAAAAAAAAATATTCCTAATTTTTACAATTAGTCCTTAAAAAGCCGGAAAAAAAATATATGAAAACAAAAAATTTCTACCAAAACTTCACGGTTCCCAAAATATTGGCGAATTTGACAAGATTTTTTTTTTTTTATTTATTTCGAAATTTTGACAACTGTAATTTGTTATAAAACGGCATTATGAACTCGTCATTCACGGGTGTGCAAAAGATTAGATTACACCCCGTATATTGGCTTTGCTTCACAAAAATTATGTTACTACTCAATGGAGGCATCGTATAGGTACTGAACTCGATTTGGAGTTCAAATATAAGTAACTTTGCATTTCCGCGGATTGTAATTTCGGTTGGAGGGCAGATTAACCATTAATAGAGTACACACCACATAGCCGCGGTTAATACGGGTTGGGTCGAGTACACGCATATTTTTCTCCATTAGAATTGATATTCCAAACCATTTGCTGGCCATATTTCAGTAACCGTGGTTAAAGGGTAGACTGATTATCCGCGCCCTCTAGTAGTACAAAGGTGAATTAATTTTGAGGGGAAAGTAATTTCGTGGTTTACGGTCTGTGCTTCATGTCGGATTTTTATGTTAAAAGGTAAAAGTTAAAAATATTTCTTTTCGAGTGTCCCACATAGCAAAACATCGGGTAGTAGTAGTTTTTCACCCTAAATACCAATGTGTATTACACGAAACAACTCCAGACTTTTCGAGCCAACCGTGTAATACATACAATTTGTCATTGCGAAAAGTTGCGCTTGACACCTTAGCTTTTTCGTTGACTATTTCCCTCATTATTTTTGATCCAATCAAATGGCCGATATTCCAAACAAAGAACCAATCAGATCAGTTTCATAGTGATAAAACGTCTTCTCGCTGTTTTATACTGATGAAACCACCAAGTGAGGCAATGAATAATTGAATTGCGTCATTTTCAGTATATCAATAGAAGTCCTCATAGAGCAGTGGTTAGCATGTTAGTCCATCACGCGGTAGGATCGGGTTCGATCCCATACCAAGGAACTTTTTTCTTTATTCGGTTCCAGATACAAACATATTTAATCAGATAGTGAAAAATTAATATATATTTCAGGTTTTTGGGTGAGTTCAAGAGCAGCAAATGATCATTGTGAATGAATGAATCTGTGAAACGGAGCATTTGGAAACGGTAATTATTCGGACACGATTCCTTCGATTTTGGATCGAAAAAAATTGTTGTAACTTCGCATTCGGTAAAATTTCCAGGGAAACTGCTTTCTCGGAAATTTCAAAAAATTGGAGAGATAAAAGCCCTTATGATATTACCCTCGAATATTTAAATCTACTTTCTGAATCCGTAGCCAATTTCATGATCGACGGTTTGATATTGTTCAAGTTAGGGTATACCGGAGTAAGCAAGCCTATAGAGAACCGTGATTTCCGAAACGTCATCAAAGGAAGTATATCTTCTAGAATTTCCAATATATGAGGCACCGTTGGCTAGTCAGGTTTACAGGAGTCTTATCGATATCTGAAACCAACAACATCGGGCGCGGACAAGGAATATGCGCGTTAAAATGCCCCAACGACTGTAGCGTAGTAGCATAATCGCAGCAGCAGGCGTCATATCAATGAGCACGAGATATGACGATAGATATGCCGTCTGTCGGAGGGGACGTTAAAGCCTTGGTTTCCTCCAAAAGTCGCAGTCGCTGACGGCTACGACCGGGTAGCCGCGACCAGGTCGTTGAGGCATTTCAAATCCTGTTTTCCTAGCTGCTGCCGAGTCGTTACTACTATCTACCGGTCGCCGTTCGTTAGTCGCCGGTCGCTTGACCGCTCCAGCAGCAGACGCACTGGTTGTGACGATCTGGTCGCGGCTACACGGTCGTAGTCGTCAGCGACTGCGACTTTTGGAGGAAACCAAGGCTTAAGATGGCGCTCCCAAGTTCATAGATGTTAAACTCGTTGAAGAACCCTACCTCTGAACTAACAGAGGATTCGGCAAAATTTCCGGTTGCGGTAGGGTGCTCACCGGCGTCGGTGTTACGCCCTGGTTGCCGAAATAGGCCGACGCTAAATAAAGAGAAAAAAAAATAATATTAATTTTGTGAAGTATTTCAAGAAAATAGATTTCAAACGGTACGTTACTGATAAATTTTGAATTTTTCAGTTCATTCTTAAAATACCAAAAACGTATCGGGCGAATTTAGTAAATTACCCTTCTCAAAACAGTTTTTTTTTAATTTCAGGGGGAGCAAAAACCCAAATTGTGGAAAACGGTATTCTGATCCCCCCAAAAAAGATTCAGACGTCATTTTCATCAAAAACTTTTTTGTATATTTTTTAAATATCTTAGAGTTTATTGAAAGTTGTGAAATTAGTTAAACCTTGTTACTTTTCCCAATTTTTTGTTCGC
The DNA here is from genome assembly GCA_018342105.1 of Gonioctena quinquepunctata. Taxonomy (NCBI): domain Eukaryota; kingdom Metazoa; phylum Arthropoda; class Insecta; order Coleoptera; family Chrysomelidae; genus Gonioctena; species Gonioctena quinquepunctata. Next base: position 450,103 of record JAFIRS010000880.1, on the reverse strand, counting down.
TTGTTTTAGAATGATTTATTATGTTCGAAGTCAACTACAGGGTGATTCAAAAGTGCTTTGACAAACTTCAGGAGGTGATTTTTCACAATATTCTAATATTAATTGTCCGAATAAATATATGTTCGGAAACGCTTCGTTTCCAAGATACAGGGCGTGAAAGTTTTATTTTTATTTTCGTTTTTTTTCCAATAACTTTCGAAATACTGACCTTAACCAATGAAAATTGGTATTGAGAAGTTTTTTGAGGTGTCAAATTCGAACCAGATGTTATCATTGCTCATACTCGTAGGGGGCGCCACCTACACGTCTTTTTCTTTTTTGAAGATCCATAACTTTTTTGAGCGTACTTCTAGCACATTTTTTAGTAGAAAAATCAATTTTTCTATCATATCTACGAAAAAAAGCTAACCCTGTTACAAGTCGCTATAAGCAACCGTTTTCTAGATATTTGGATTCGAAAATTTCAAGTCGATTATTTGATAATCGATGTGTTGAAGTTATTACCATTATTTTGCATTTTTCACAAGAATGCTTAGGAAATGAATTTGACGTTTAAGTATGTAATTTTGGTTTTTTGTACGGGATGCCACCACCTATTCTATTTATTCTGTATTTGTTTTAATAAAATTTGCAAGAAATATTAACATTTTATTTCAAGGAATTTTCAATATGTAGAATAAAATAAAATACAATAATAAAATAACGGAAACTAAATTGTATTCAAATAAATTGTTCGAAGTGTCCACCTTCAGCGAAGATACAGGCATTCAGTCTTCTATTCATTGAATCTCGTACCCGCTCAAAAATTACTGGTGTGTTTCTTATTGTTTCACAGGCGTCTACTATTCGGTTCCTTAGATCTTTCCCGTTCGCTACTGCATTTTTATAAACTAGTGACTTCAAATGTCCCCAAAAATAAAAATCAAGCGGGTTTAGATCTGGGGACCTTGGTGCCCACGCCTAGTTAGGTTTTTCTACACCCCTACCGATCCTTCGATTTGGATAGACAGTATTGAGGAATTCCCTGGCTACAACTCTAAAATGGGCCGGAGCCTCATCATACATAAACCACATGCGGATACGAATTTCTAATGGTACATTCTGAAGTAGTCCCGGCAATTCATTTTCTAAAAAGTCTCTGTAAGTTGCGCCATTCAGTCGGAACGAAAGAAGGAAAGGACCTCTCAAGTAATTATCAATTATTGCTGCCCATATATTTACAGAAAATTGATACCGATAATGTCTTTCACTAACTGCGTGCGGATTTTCCAGAGCCCAAACATGGTTGTTATGAAAGTTTATGATAGCATTTCGGGAGAAGTTTGCCTCGTCCGTGAAGAGTAGATATCTTGAAAATTGAGGATTTCCAGCCAATTTTCTCAAAAACCACTGACACATAGTAATGCGTTGGAAAAGTCTCGTGGCAAAAGAGCTTGAATCCTTTGAATATGGTATGGATAAGATTGTTGATCGTGGATAATTCTCCAAACTGTGGACTGAGTAAAATTGAGCAATTATTCTTGTACTTGTTTCTGGATTCTCCTCGAGAGCGTTCAAAACAGCTTCTTTCAATTCTGAGGTTAGGATTGCTCGTAGTCTTCCAATAATATCAGCTGCCCTTTTAAATCTACCTGTTTCTGCCAAACGACGGTGGAGCTGAAGGCAGTACTCGATTAGGAAATCGCTTCTGGTAAATACGTCTTGTTTCGCGCGCATTGCCATCCGCAAGGCCATAAACGAAATGCATATCGGCTAAATGAGCATTATTGTTCAAATAATCCATTTTTTCAAAATTAGTGTTTTAAAACTTACAGAAACTTCAACAAAACGTTCAACTGTCACATCATATGTAATTACCAAAACTACTTACTTAAACGTCAAATTCATTTCCTAAGCATTCTTGTGAAAAATGCAAAATAATGGTAATAACTTCAACACATCGATTATCAAGTAATCGACTTGAAATTTTCAAGTCCAAATATCTAGAAAACGGTTGCTTATAGCGACTTGTAACAAGGGTAGCTTTTTTACGTAGGCTAGAAGTACGCTCAAAAAAGTTATGGATCTTCGAATAAAAAAGAGTATAGGTGGCGCCCCCTACGAGTATGAGCAATAATAACATCAGGTTCGAATTCGGCACCTCAAAAAACTTCTTAATACCAATTTTTGTTCAATTAAAGTCAGTATTTCAAAAGTTATTTAAAAAAAACGAAAATAAAAATAAAATTTCAACGCCCTGTATCTCGGAAACGAAGCGTTTCCGGACATATATTTATATGGAAAATTCATATTAGAATATTGTGAGGAATCACCTCCTGAAGTTTGTCGAAGTACTTTTGAATCACCCTGTATAATGTCTTTGAGAGAGATATGTTTATTGTCGTACGGTAAGTTGAACTCTTTTCCCATATACCTGAACATTTTGGGGTATTTCACAAGTTGATTTATCAATGAACCATTCATACAGATTGAAAAAAAAACAAGTCCATAACATAAATTAAACATAATCGAGTTTATCAGAAAGAAACATTTGCAATCAATCTCCATTTATATGGAAGTTTGTATGGATTTTCAGGTGAGTATCATTCAACATTCTGCGTGGTATTTGTTAGGAAAGTAGTTGTTTTTCCCCTGTGGTCTACCAATTTCTGGTTCAATTTATATTGAATCTTTTGTGAAGAAGACTTTGTACACTTCATTTTCTAAGTCCATTTCTGCCTTAAACATAGGTGCAAATGTCGGTTGGCAATCCTCAAGACGTGATTTATAGCTATGAAAATATGAATAACTCTTATTAAGACTGGGTGTACTATTCCACCCATTCAATTAGTTACGAACTGAAATTCTATAAGCAACGAATGTAATGAACATAATAATGCTAACAAACATCTCATTAAATCCGTATCATAATAATTGTAAATTGAAAGTTTCCAATCAATGAGTTATCGGCACTGCTTATTAACAGAAAAGGTGCGGTATCCTAAACAAATTATTTAGTTCGACAAAAAGCATGACTATGTATGGAGAGATAGGATCTATCCTCTCCGGTAAAAGTTATTTGAAATGGGGCATTTACCTTTTGTGAACAGGTGATAATTGTTAATAACGTCGATCCAGTCGATTTTTTCATTCATTAATGATTTTGGTGTCATTCAGTATCTATATTCAATCTTTTGAATGAATCGATATTTCTGGAGATTAAAAATATGTATGAATAAGCGGCGGCGGCGATGCCCTGGTTCAATGATTATTGCTTGAAAAGTATGTGGTACTCACCCAGTTTGGGAGTTATCAGTTCAACTATTTCATACAAAAACAAAAACAAAAAATTCCACAGTGTAGAATAAAATTCTACATCTGATAAATACTACTCATCTACATAGAGAACCATTTGAAAAAACTAAATTTTCATCGTTTGAGAAATTGACAACTTAGCTATGAACATCCTGTATGAAATTTTGGCTGAAGCCCAATGCATGCACTTATTTTGTTATGAATTTGAACGCATCTGCTCCAGAACTGTAAACGTAGAACATTTAAAAAATAATTAGGAGATACTTCGAAATTTGAAAAGATAATTCAAAAACGGTCGATTTTTGGAATAGAGAAATACAAATCGATCAAAGAATCGAAGAATCCGGAAATACTCTGATATATAGGGAGTCCGTATGAACAATCAAATGTTCGGTTCACCCTGTATAATATTAGTAATATCAATAATAATGTAAATGATTCTGAAATATGTGTCTTATCTTGAATTAATTAAATGAATTAGAAATCCTTTGGCATTAGTAAAAAAGATCACGTTCAGAAAATATCGCGAGAAATACGAGACAGTTCCCGATTGATTCAATAATATTTTCAGATAAGCAAAACTTAGAGTACAAGTTAGTGACTAAGTGAATATTTTTCGTAACTTATCGGGGCAAAGTTATTTCTTGCCTTTCTACATTTGTATAGATTCCCTGATCCATTTATTTTTGTTTTCGGATTGTGGAAGGTTTTTATTCAAACAATATATATATGTCTTAGGTTCCCCCATGACATCCACCAAGGTGGATTTCTTAGCTTTCCGAAAGAAATATATATATATATATATATATATATATATATATATATATATATATATATATATATATACAGGGTGTCCCTGGACTTCCTCTTTTTCTTTCGGGAATGTATAGATGGGGTCAAAATATAACCAGTACTTCATATAACTTTCGTTCCTAAAAGCCTTCGTTACCAAGTTACGGGCCCTCAAAGTTACAAAATGAAAAATATTTTTCTTTGATAACTTTCAAAGTGAATATTCAAAATCATCTGAATTTTGGTGATAGAATAAACAAATGAATTCCTTCGATGAGCTCTCATGCACGAGTCAGTTGTTTTGCTACAAAGTCAGGAACGGACTACATCCGATGGTCCACACCCCAAAACTTTGAAATGACTGGGATTTGTCAATATGTTTTAACAAAACGAGGTTACCTGGACAATTTACTGAATAAAAGTACTCGTGTGGAAAATCGATCGGAGCAACGATTTTTGATAAAAATGCATTTTTGTTCGACGACATCCAACCTGAGATGTCTACCATTATTCGAAAAGATTAATTTGTAATGAAAATAGAAATGATAGGTACAATGTTCATAACGAATTTTTGTTATGCAAACACGTTTACCTTACGAAATTCATGGTGTAAATAATCAATCGCAAGCCTCAAGAGCAAACAGAAATGCAACATCCGCTACAAAAACTGCTCGATATGACCCCCGTCTCTCTCAATACTTCTTAGTCGGCGCAAACACCCTCTCTGCACTTGAAATAGCATGCCAGGGTCGTTTCGTATGGCTTCATAATGTAATGTAATTCTATTCAACAAGGCATCTCTGGTGTGAATAGGTGTAGCGTAAACGAGGCTTCTTAGATGCCCACACAGAAAGAAATCCTATGGATTTAAATCCGGAGACCGCGGTGGCCATGAATATGGCCCACCACTACCAATCCATCTATTGCGGAAAATATGGTTCAGATGGTCCCGCACAACCAAACTAAAATGAGGAGGAGCCCCATCATGCATAAACCACATATCTCTTCGAGTTTGCAATGGAACATGTTCCAAGTCCATTCGAATCGTTCTGAATGAACTCCAAATAACGTTCTCCATTCAATCGGTCATGTAGAACGAATGGTCCTATAAGATGGTTTCCTATGATACCAGCCCAAACATTCACGTTGAATATCCCATGGGAATTTTCTTCGGCCCATATGTGGAGATTATGAGAGTTGATTACTCCATCTCTACTGAAACCTGCTTCATCAGTGAATAAAACTCGAGTAATGAAAGTCATATCCTCTCTTTGCTTATCCAGGAACCAATTGGCATATTCCAGTCGTGCTGGAAAATCTTCAGGTGTCATGGCATGTACCTTCTGGATGTGATATGGGTGGAGCAGTTGTTCAACTAGGTACTGTACTTTTTGTTTACCACTTTATTTTAGCATATTTTGTATTATCCCTGTTATAAATGTTGTTGAATAACCGTTAGCATTAGTATTTCAACTGTAAACATTTTTCATTTCAAATAATGGTGGACGATCGGGTTTGATGTCGTCGAGTAAAACTGCATTTTTATCAAAAATCGTTGCTCCGATCGACTTTCCACACGAGTACTTTCATTCAGAAAATTGTCTACGTAACTTTATTTTGTTGAAAACTATTGAAAAATTATCTGTTATTTCAAAGTTATCAAAGAAAATAATTTTTCATTTTGTAACTTTGAGGGCCCGTAACTTGGTAACGAAGGCTTTTAGGAACAAACCTTGTTTGAAGTACTGGTGATATTTTGACCCCATCTATACATTTCCGAGAGGAAAAGAGGAAGTCCAGGGACACCCTGTATATATGTATATATATATATATATATATATTAGGGTCATGACTGAACCATGTGATCTGCCGTTACATAAATCATATCATTGAATAATTTTTAGGGTTTTTACAATTTCACTTTTTTATTTTATCTTTGCCTACAAATCATGTTTTTTTATTGAGTTTGGTGATGTGTTCACCGCTGTGTAATGCTTATCTATAATGAACAATTACTGCTTTTTTCACATATCTAACCTTGAGAAAGAAAATAAATCTCCCTTCATTTGACTGAATCATCAAGGAATATCCTTTTTAAGTGGTATTTCCAAATTTATAGTACATATATATATATATATATATATATATATATATATATATATATATATATATATATATACATAATGAAATTCGAAGAGAAACAGCACAAAAATTATTTTGTATCAATACCTCACATGAGCCAAGTCAGTCCCTCATTTTCAAATAATTTAAAGAAAATTATTGATAAAAAACCTGTTTAAAGACAAGTTTTTATTCAAATGCACTAAAAAGTTAAAAATTATTGGTTGGATGTGTGACGTAGGTTATTCCGTGAGTTATAGATTCAAAAGCCCTTTTATTCGAACTCACGAAATAACCTACGTCACACATACAAAAAAATTATTTTTTACTTTTTAGTGCATTTAAATATAAGCTTGTCTTTAAAAAGGTTCTCTATCAATTTTTTTATTTTGTGCTTTTTTGTACTTAAGTACGCCTTAATCTAGCATTTTTGTCAGTTCTGAGCTATCTAGTCCTTCACTGAGGAGACCTTCTAAAGATTAACGCATCTGCCATCTTGGAGTTGCCATCTTCAATTCATGAATTTCAACACATACCAATTTACCATAAACACAGAGATCATCGGCCATCTTGGAGCCGCCATTTTGATTTGATGAATTTTGAAGAAAATTCATATTTCTCGACCCTGAAAACCCCCACATACCAATTTTGAATCGAATCGGACCATAAACCTAAATCTCGTCCGCCATCTTGGAGCCCTTTTTTTCTCTAACAAAAATTCCATTAGTCGCCATTTGAATTTCATGAATCTTGACAAAAAATTCATAATTTCCGACTCCGAAAACCCCCACATACAAATTTTGAATACAAATCGGACCATTATTACAAAACTCCTTCGCCATTTCAGAGCCGCCATCTTGAATTTATGAATTTTGACAAAAAATTCATAATCTCAGACCCCGAAAACTTCCACATACCAATTTTAAATCAAATCGGACAATAATCAGAAAATTCGTCCGCCATCTTGAAGCCGCCATTTTGTTTTTTCTCTAACAAAAATTTCATAATGCATTGTCACCGGAATTATGACCACCTGCCAAATTTCAGCTCAATTGGATGTCGGCAAGTGCTCCAAAAATGGATAACAAATTTTGAACCGGAAAGCATTCGAAAACCTTGTAAAATAGTATATTATGATACAAGTGTATAAGTGAGCCTTTAAAGCACGGGCAACGAGTTTGAGGGAACAACGCGGAGCGGAGTGCCCTCAAAGTTGCAAGTGCTTTAAAGGCACCTATACACAAGTATCATGCGCTATTTTTTAATATACCTGCATCATAACTTCAATAACAATGCTGGAAATGAATTTTAGATCAGAATAATGTTCCTTTATTTTAATACGTCTAATCAGGTGTGTAATGGATATCTGATATCAAGTCATGTTGACATGGATATAGCAATTGTTGTTTACAAGCTTATTTGACAGTTCATATGATTGATATGAAAGTTGGACTTGTTTTTGTTACCTAGCAACCTTCAAAACGGAACGTGTTTCAATCTTGAGTATTCGCACGCTTTTTCCTTTAAAACACGGCGGGTTTTAATCTTGAGATTTTGCACGCTTTTTAATTCATAAAACAAGGATTATGATGCAGGTATGATAAAAAATATATTAAATTCTTATTCTCCGAACTACATGTCCTCTAATGAAGCTTTTAAGATAACACAATTCTTATTGAAAAGGGTTTTCAATATCAGTACCCCAGATGGGCCAAATCGGTACGTTATTTTCAAAATTGTGGCTGATTTTAATTAATTTTCATTTTTATACTATATGTTGTCTGATGCAGCTTCCTAGGTTCACAATTGTTATGGAAAATATTTTTCTCTGTTATGTACATACAAACCAATTACCATTGATGTTTTCGAATTAATTCTTAATTTTTGTTTGCCCTGTATGATGATTGGTCGTTCGCGTTAATTTGACAACAGTTTGTCTTCCTTTGACATAGATAACTCATCGGTCTATCTCTTTCTGAATAGAATATTCTTAACACATAATTTGTGACAATCAAACGAGCTATACAGTGCTTCTCGAAAGTCCCTTCCCCCCCTCTTATTTTTGGAACGATTATACATAAATAAGTGAAATTTGGAAACTGAATATTAAAGGTTGTAAACTTCCCTACTAGTGATGATAGATGACTAAATCGTCAAAGATAACGTCACAAGGCCATTGTGACCAATAATTTTAAATGGAACCCTACGGCAAGCGACACCTCTTTAAAAAGGTATCGAAAAAACCTATTCAATGATACTAATTTTGTTTGTGTTTATGGCAGTTTTGGCAACTCGCTCTTGAAAAACGCAAAACTGTGATGAATTAAATCAGTTAATACTAAAATTCAAACTTCAAGCTCCGCCTCTGGATAATTGTCAAAGAAGCTGACGTTTTTGTTAGTCTCCCTAATTCGACGTTTTTGTAATTGTCCAAGTTTTTGTACATTTAATAATTTGTGTATTGTTGATCGAACGTTTAACTGTTTTAGCAGCTTTTGGTACTTTTAATATTTGTGTACATTTTAATAATTTGTTGAACTGTTGTGCTTTAGGTGATAAAGTAGCAGCGATTCTAATTCTTGGTGAAACTAGACAAAATATTCATGCAGCAGAACGCATTTTCAATGAGAGGTTTCTCGATCGCTCCGTTTCGAGAACTCATTTAAGGGAGCTCCTTCGTAAGTTTGAGACAACGGGTATTATTAATGATGCGAAACGATCTGGCAGACCACAAATTTCTGATGAGAGAAAAATTGATGTACTGACAGAAGTAATAGTTAATCCTACTTCTTCAACTACTCACTTTGCATCTACCTGTGAAGTCAGTCGAAGTACAGTACACAGGGTGTTGAAAAAAACAAATTTCATCCATACAAATTAAAAATGGTTCATCAACTCTCAGACGACGACCCAGACCAAAGACTAGAATTTTGTGAAAATATGGAAACTAAAATTAACCAACAGCCAGACTATGTCAAAACAATTTGTTTTGGTGACGAAAGTACTTTCTATCTAAATGGAAATGTAAATACACAGAATGTGAGGTATTGGAGTGACGCAAATCCTCACCTGTTTCGTGAAACACATAACCAATTTCCCCAGGAGGTAAATGTCTGGGCAGGTATCCTGGGAAACCACATCGTTGGGCCTCTTTTTCTGAATACTAATTTAACTGGTGAGGTTTATCTGGAGCTGTTGCAAAACGCAATAGAACCGTTAATCCTTGAAATTTTGGAAGATAACCCAGATGAATTCGGCAATTTGGAAATAACATTCCAACAGGATGGTGCTCCTCCACACTATTACGGTGCAGTGAGACGGTATTTGGATGGGGAGTATCGTGGTAGATGGATTGGACGACGAGGTTCAACGGAATGGCCAGCTCGATCACCGGACCTCACACCTTTGAATTTTTTTCTGTGGCGGTACCTTAAATCGAAGGTTTACGCCACTGAACCTGACAATATTGACGTTTTAAAACAACGTATTGTTGCAGAATGTGAGGCTGTTTCCGCAGACACATTTGCAAAAGTACGAGAAGAGTTTAAAAATAGGATATTTCACTGTTAGGAAGTGAATGGAGGTCACTTCGAGCAATTTCTTTAAGTAGATACTGATTCTTAAATCTATAATTAATATCATACTGAATGGAATTTAAATTTTAATGTTTACTAATAAGCCATTGAAACTGCCATAAACACGAACAAAATTAGTATCATTGAATAGGTTTTTAAAAGAGGTGTCGCTTGCCGTAGGGTTCCATTTAAAATTATTGGTCACAATGGCCTTGTGACGTCATATTTGACGATCTCGTCATCTATCGTCACTATTAGGGAAGTTAACAACCCTTAATATTCAGTTTCCAAATTTACTTGTTTATGTATAATCGTTCCAAAAATAAGAGTGGGGGGGGACTTTTTGAGAAGCACTGTATACCTAATGTGGTAAAAATCTGGTGCAAATGAAACGAATAAATTCTGAAACCCGTCGATTTGTACTGTTGACCGCTCATACTGTCAAATATTCTTTATATTCGTGACGTCATCTGTGTGAGCGTGATGACGTCATCGATGATTTTTTCTCTTTGAATCAGCTATCCAACCATTTCCAAAAACAAATCTAATTGTTTTTGTATAAGCAAAAGGAATTGTTTCTAAAATTACAGATCACTCATCACAAAATAATTAAATTATGTTTTTAAATATTGATTTTTGAATCTCTGTAAATCTCCGAGAAAGAATTTTCGAAAGGCCGACACTGGGAAAAAAATCTTAGTTTCTCACGTGATTTTTATGTCGGTTTACCAACCGTGATTTTTTTGCCGCTACATTCGGAGTAAACTCAATCGACTTGTCAAATGTTAATGGTTCATAACAGTGGACATTATTCAAAAAGTATCGTAATGAAGCTCACTGAAACAGTAAGAATCGAAATTCTAATAATGATTGGTTGTGGAGACAAAACAAGGACGCAGAAAGAGGTTTGTTCTCTATTCAATAATAAATTTCCCAACCGAGAACCAATTTCATAATCCACGATAAGCAGTCATACGCCCTAGCAGTTCGGCCACTAGCCTATTGATAATGGTGTATTGCGCGTTATCTACACGAGAATTGATGTCGATGTTATGAAAATGACGGATATCAATTATGCCTTATGCCTTATGCCTTACTTGAAAATCTGAGGTTTTTAACATGCTGAAAAATGTATATTTAAATTAAAATATTAATTCACTCTAATAGTTGAAAATCCCTTATTCAATCAATCTTACATTTCCTGTTGACATATAACTCTGTCGTTTTATCGCAAAACAATATCGAATTTACTAGTGGTTTTATCACTTATAATTGCATGAGTGGTTTGTATTTTATCGGGTTAATTTGGGTTGTTCAATGAGAAACTGTTGCCTAGCAATTAGACGAGAAAAACTGACTATTAAAAACGCGACACCGAAGGTGGAGCGTTTTTAGGTTGACAGTTTTTCGAGTAAAATTGCTAAAGGAAACAGTTTAGAATTTGAACAACACAAATTTACTCGATATCAATACAAACATCGAGTGTAATTCGGCAGGACAATTTAATGAATAAGAAATTTAGAAACATATCAATGCAAACTTTATTTATTTTGGCAACCAACACCGCGATAATTGATAAACAAATGACTAAGTGAAAAAACCACTAGTGCATTTGTCGCTGTGAAAGTTGCAGCTAACTTTTGCCGCTGTCAAACTGACAACTGCACTGTGGCATATGCGATTTTTTATACATGAGTTGAATTGTCAGTATAAAACAGCGAGAATACGTTTTATCAACAGTAAAAACACAAGAGCTTTTTTTTTAACGGATGAATTTCTTTTTGTAACGAAATAATTTTTCCAATCAGTAATTTTACGAGAAAAACTGATATGACAAAATCGCGAGACCGAAATTTCAATGTATTAGTAAAAAATTATCCTAAAAGAAAAGCTCGAGTGTTTGGCAAGATAAATTAACGACCGAATATATGAATGAACAACAACAATAATTATCTTTATTGATACAATTAAATTATTTAAATTAACAGTTATTAAATACACAATTGTTATAAATTGTTTGGTTTGGTGTACTGATTTCAAAATTTTCTTCTCTGGTATTCACACATGTAGAATATTCATTTTGATTTTTCTCACTCGAGGCTCGTAAGGAACTAATGAGATTTTCGTGATGATCAGGATAAATTTGGAGGTAGGGTTTAATAGAAGATGATGATGAGTGTCCCGTTATCTTTATAAGTTGTTGGTCACTTACTCCTGCTTTGGCTAACTGGGAAACTGTACTAGCACGGTTCGAATGATTGGTAATTTTATTATTTGTGATGTCGAGTCCAATTTTAGTTGCAGAATATTTGGTCCAAGTAGAAATCGTATTAATACCCAGTGGAACATTTTCGTACCAACCTTTAGAATTTTTGTTTTTCCAAAAAGGATTTGGAGTTAAAAAAAGTCGTTCAGATGTTATGTTTTCATTTCTTTTTTGTAACAGTAATTTTAACAATGCCACGGGACAAATACCTTCATCCATTTCATTTTTTGTTATCCATTTGCTGTCTGCCAATTTTTTCGACCCACCCTGTGTCGTCTTTGAAAATATTGTATTGTATTCAAATCTTCTTGTTGAAGTTCCATCTTGATTTTTTTCTTCTTTAAAATGGTAAATTTTACAGTTTACAGCTTCTCCCCCCCTCCAAGCTAATTCATAAGAAGCTATATGAAATAATATTTTTTGTAATCCCTCTGGGTTGTCTATATGCCACAATTTTGCCATTTTCACTATATCTTTCTTGTTCAATGCTACAGAACTTACTTTTCTTTTCTCTGGAATAACTTGTAATTCTTTCCGTTTACTATTTCTTGCATCACGAGCTTCTTTAAAAGTTATGCGGCAAAAGGATCAAATTTAATATTTATTCATTGAAATATTTTTCTTGAATCATCTTCGCAGTTGAATTTAAATTGATTTAACTGCATATTCTTTATAATCTTCTCCAGTCCTCTCTTTCGTATTAAAGGCCCAATCCTTTAATATATCTGCTACAGTTCATTTTTTCGAACATCTTCAAACTACATAAATTGTTTCCATATTGACGCTTTAATATTTTGTGTGGATTGCGGGATTGCTTTTTCTTTTTTTTTTGTTATTTGTTGAGTCGAAACTTCCCCAAAACGACTCATGTTGTAATGTTTCAGTATCAATTATCAACAATACCTAAATAACTGACAGGGTAGACATTAAAGTGACGTAAGCATACTAGATGTAGACGCTTAAGAGGAACAGGCGTTTTTATCGGTGATAAAAAACGATGCACCTTTTTTATCGCTGTCAAAATGACAAAACAGGCATCTTTAAGGGTGGGTATTATAAAACTATTTCGACAGATAACTAGAAGTTAACTTGTGGATGACGTCACATGTTAAAGTTAACTTCAAAATGTAGCAGTTAACTTTATCGGGTGGAACGGATGTCGGTTAAAGTTAACTTTGTAGAAAATGGTGGTTTTCGATCGTCGAAAATTCTCCTGCTCCTGTCAATATTGCATATGAGTCATATAACCTCAATTTTATTGTTTTGATTTTTCGTTTTCGCAAAATGTTAGCAAACGATATCCACGTTATTTTTGAGGAACTTTTGACCGATGATGAAGAAGATGCTGTGAATATTGTTGAAGCCCCTCGGCGACAAAGGATATTTAGGAATCGGTTAGACCATTTCACCTTGTGGAAGGAAACATAATTTAAAAACCGATTTCGACTATCAAGAGAGTCTGTACGCTTGTTAATGGGGCACATTGAAGCAAATTTACAAAGACCAACTAATAGGTCAGCATTTCTAGTACCTATTTTAATTATTGTAGAATTATACATATTTTTAGGAATCATCCTCTATCGCCAGTAACACAAGTGTTGATTACACTCAGATTTTATGCAACTGGTTCATTCTTGGTAGTTGCTGGAGATTTTGGAGGTATTCACAAGTCAACTGCTAGCAGTGTTATTAGAAAGGTCACAGGGGAAATTGCATTGTTATCCTCTATTTACATGAAAATGCCAGAGACTTTTTGTGTAGTGTTATTCATTTCAAGACTCTGGTGAAGTGGTGTATTTAAATCTTAAGACAATATCATTTGCGAAAACTCTCTTTGAAGGAGACAAATTATGCTCTAAATTGCTTGCAAAAAAATCTTTTTCAGAGTTTCTGTACAGCTTAGTGAAGTCATCGGGAATTATTTTGAAGAAATGTTACACATTATTATTTGTGAATGTTCGAATTAAAAATAAAACTAACAAAAACAGTTTTTTTATTCCATTTAAAACAAACAAGATGGTGTGAAAATGTGTCCTTATCACCTAGATAATAAATAAATAATGTTTATTCAGGTTCAGATCACAAAAGGTAACAAGAAGGTAATACATAAGCTGAATAAACATGGTAGAAACCACAGAAGCATCACGTTGCTTGTATGAGATAAACATATATAGTCACTCTTTTTCCATACTGTATGAATAATCTTCGGTATGTCGAATAATATCTCTTTTTTCTCTTTTTAAGTCTCTTTTTTTTCTTCTCAACTCTCTTCAAAGGTTCCCTTTTCACTTTTTTTCTTGGCACACACACAATAGTCAACATAATATTCACCAGGTAAACCGGAATTTCATTGGGTGTGCAACGGTCACAAGAGATTCGACAAGTTTTAAGTGTACAATGGCTAAAATCATATAAACATTAATGTTTCGAAAAGTAAACAATGTGTCATCACCTAGATATACATGTTGTAGTGATATTCACTGAAATGACTTTTTAAAAATAAACTTTATTTTATACTTTGGTTGCAAAAAATTATTTTAAATATGACAACTATTCGAAGTGCAAAATGGAAGTTTAAGATAGAAGTGACGCTCTTCGGTTCTTGGGATCCTCTTATAGATGCGGTGGTGCTGACTCAGAACTGCGCCTTGTTTATGGCTTCTGGAGCCTAGGTGGATAAATGCTGACTTGGCTTTGTCCTATTTGCTCTTGCAACAATGTTGCAACTGCTTGTGGAATTACTGCGTAGAATGCCTGGATTTTTGGATATAACATACATTTATAGCCACTCTTTTTCCATACTGTATGAATAATTTTCGGTATGTTGAATATATCTCTTTTTTTTCTTCTTAACTCTATTTTCTTTCCTCACAACTCTCTATGAAGGTTCTCTTTTTCACTTTTATCTGGCACACAGACGATACAGGAGGATTTTGGGAAGGGACTGGATTCTTCTTCAAGAGCCCATCGTCTGTCTAAAAACTCGCTCAATCCTAGATTAGTCTGCACCAGAACGTTACGTTAATTTTCTCATGGAAAATGATGAAAACCCAGTACAACGGGATCGTTTTGCCAAGAGAAAAATTGTAGGTTACCTTTTTGCCTTCTTCTTCTTTTTATTTAAAAAATGGTACCTTTATAAAACTGACATTTTGAAGCTCAAGTTAACTTGACCGATAAAATTAAAGTTAACTTCAAAACATATTTATAATACCGGCCCTTAATAACACATTTTATATAGGAGTTAATTTATCACTATAAAACTGACCTGATTGGTTCTCTAGTTTGAAATTTTGGCCATTTGATTGGTTAAAAATAATGAGGGAAATAGTCTTATTGATACAAATATTAGAATAAAAACCTAAATTACTTGAAATCATCGATATGGTTGGATAGCTGATTGAAAGACCTTCCATATGACTTATCACAATACCCACATTTCTATTTGAAAAAATCATTAATAACGTCATCACGCTCACATAGATGCCATCATGAATATAAAGAATATTTGACAGTATAACAATAAAAATCGACGGGTTTTCCTTTAGGGTCACCCAATTACGAAATAATGAATTTATTTCTTTCATTTGCATCGAACTGAATAAAGGACAGTTAGAAAAACGCCAGAGTAATAACGTGTCTCTGACATCTGTATTAATTTCCCTTTTCATTCTATTCTTATTGCTGACCCACCAATAATGCTTACTGTTCTCTAGGAGTGGAAAAGGAAATATTATTTTTCGCATGATTTTATTATTTACAAACCAAAACTATGAAAAAATTGAAATATGAATACAATGGGAAATATTTTAATGGATTCCATGGACAGAACTACGTTCACTTCGGAGGATTTCTATCTGTTATTATCACATCGATATTCTTGTCATTGTAACTTTCTTCCCTGTCCACCTTGAGATGCGAGCTTTTTCAGTCCTTGTAATCTTCCTGTGACTCAATCTCATCCCCAGACGAGATGAAACTGCCAAAGTGGTGAGGGAATTATTATTCACTGAGTGGTTCAGCAAGCTTTGCAAACTGGGGCTACATGGATTCTTTGGACACAGACTCCCTGATTGAGTTATCTTCATTGAGAGCCTTCTCTAGTAGCGAGGTCAGAGAATGGATGCACGATTTCAGGCCTGCTTCTCGGTGCATCCTCTCTCTATCCTCTCGCACGTACTGACTTGGAGAGATGGACAGCAAATGATCGACTTTATCGTTGAATCCACGGCCATGTCTACGCATCAGCCTAGATTCTCCATGATTGGCAGGAATAACCGGTGCGGTACTCAATTTCTTTTTTGACTTGTGCGAGGGAACGATAGCTGTATTTTCGATTTTTTTGGGGAAAATTTTCGTGTGCTGTCTAGATATCGTGTGACACGAGCAGTTCTCCCCTTCTCTCAGCTGGGGGTGTTTCAGTCTCAGCTTGACGGCAGCCTTGACGTTCGTCCTTCTGTAGATGTTGTTGATTTCGAAAATTAGTAGACAATGGGCGATACACAGCACGACAGCCAGGAGCGTTTCTATTGCGAAATGGGGGTAGGAGTAAATGTTAAACACGACGGTGTGATATAATAATTTGTCCATTATACAGAAATTTTGGCAGTTTTTCGTTGAGAATTTCGAACGTCAAAATATATGTTTGATGTCATTACAGGGAGTGTCACAGTGATCCTAGATACATTGTTTCACCGACCAGAGTAGATATCTAACTGCCTCTGCAATTATATACAGTATGTTCGTTTCCAAGCATCTTTACTATATAACTTTCATTAAAAAACTGCCGTTTTCAAGTTGAGAGTTATTTTCTGGAGGAGTTTTCTAATTATCTCAGTCCAGTCTGTCTGTTCGATTGCTTACGCTAATAACATGGTACTGATGGATGGGTCTAAGGAAGAAGTACAAATAATAAAAGCTTCCATTGGTAGAAGTTTATAGGCATAAATCATAAAGAAATTAGAAGAATGAAATATTGGCTGTATAAAAAAAAACATTTCTCTAGCAAAAGGCAGAGTTAGCTTTTGTCAGACACAGAGGGATCAGACAAGTGCTCTCTTTCACACAACCTATGAAAAAAAATTTAAAAAAAATATATAAAAAAATATGAATGAAACAAAGAGGAACCCTACTTTGTTAACCTCCTATAGATTGCTTTTAGTACATCCATGTCGGTAACAGATCCGGTTTTGAATTTTTAAATGGAACACCATGTATATTGTAAAATTTTTTGATTTCTGAGACAATTCTGAATCAGAATTTGACATTTTAAAAAGTTTTTACGCCTACTTCATTTTTTTAGAGTCACTTTCAATATTGCATCTAGGTGGCCATGATCGGACGTTAACTAATCTGAGGATCTCAGGTGATGTCAGAAAATAACAATCGCAAAGTTTTAGTGACTAGTATGATAGATAGGAATAAGACAAGTTGGCAAAATAACATTTTCGTGTCTATTATTTTTCAAATGACGACCATTTTTTTACAAGCTCTTTCCGAAAAAAGGATTTTTTGACGAATCGAACGATACTAATTTATTTGCGATTGAATTAAAAATGAGAACATAAATTGAATATTACTAAGGAAAATACTGGATAATAATTCATTTAATTTGTCAAGTGTGCCATGGATAGCCATGATGCATAATATTTTGCAGTTATTTTTATCAAGTCTTCTTTGGAAAACAAAACACTCACTTGGGTAATGACAGTGATATAAGCTTTATGAGCAGACAGTAAGAGTTTCTTCATTTTTGTTAAATTTCAGTTTAATTTTCCTTCAAAATAATGTATACTGAAACTGAAGAAGTGGATATATTATTTGGAGAATGTCATAGAAATTCAAGAAATGCTGCTGAGTTGTTTGCTCAGAGATATCCCAATCGGCAACATCCAGCCCATCAGTATTTTCCGTATGTTGAGAATCGTTTTAGGCAAGAAGGAAATGGAGAGGCGGAACAGAGGTTCATCATAAATGAAGAGACTGGGATTAACGTTCTTGCTATGGATTAGGTTGATAAAACGGTTTCTTCAAGAGAAATTAGTAAACAATAGAATAGAAGTTTTATTAACTATTTTATGTACATAGCACATTTATAGCAGGTCACAATACAGGCATATAAACATATAAATTTGTATATAATACACAGTTTTCATTAGGATACACATAGATATATATTTGGTGATTTGAATATTATCAATTACACACGTCAGTAGTACAAAGAGGTCATATGAGTTATCGTAAAATACAAACACATAGCACCAACAATAAATATAGCACAAGTCAACAGAAAACGTGAAAATATTGGCTATTTGAGCAGTTGGGAGATATAAATAGATAAGTACCTACTGCAAACCGAGAAGATGGGTATTTTATGTATCAGTAATTTTGACACATGAATATTCGCTTATAGAATAAAAATTATACCTTAGTAACATCTGCTTAATTGAAATTTTGAATTGGGTGGTGTTCTGATTTTTGTAACTATCAGGTAGTTTATTGTACAGATCCACATTCAATGCATTATTGGATGCAGATAAGTCACGAATCCGCAAGAAAAATACTGAAAAAGCACGGAAAACGAGCATTTGAATATCAGTTACATCAACGTTTGTATTCTGATGATGGCGATATACGGGTAGTGTTTCGTGATTGGCTGCTTAAAAATCATAGAGTTAACCCAAATTTTATCAACTTCATTCGATTTTCCGACGAATCACGATTTACAAATAATGGTATGTTCAATAAGCAAAATACTCGGTACTGGGCACAACAAAATCAATATGCAATGAGAGAGGGCAATTTTCAACAAAGGTTTGGCGTCAATGTCTGGGCTGGTATCGTTGGAAACAGAATAATTGGGCCAATATTGTTTCGAAGTCAGTTAACAGGGGTTAGGTACTTAGGTTTTCTTCAAAATGAATTCGAGGATCATCTTAATAATCTACTTTCAGCAGTTTTACGCCGAATTTACTTCGAACAAGATGGAGCATCATAATTCCAGAGAAGTTCTTAATTACTTAATAGAGCATTTTAATAAAAAAGTTATTGCAACCAATAGTCCAGTACGGTGGCCTGCCCGCTCACCTATAATAATAATAATAATAATTTTATTCTCCAGAAGGACAATACAAGTATTGTATAGGAGTAGTTGTTCATCTGAAGTGAAAGTAAACAGTAAACAGTACATGATAACATTCAGTTAATTGTAGCCTTGTAACATGTATATAACAGACAAAACACAGCAGATTTACAATTAAAAAAAAAAAAAAAAAATTATTAATTTGTAACATGTATATAACAGACGAATCACAGTGGATTTACAATTACATTACATTACAATTACATAACATCTTTCATTTAAAAATTGTTTAAGACATTTTTTTAAACTTGTTAAGGTTTGGCTATTTCTTACATTAAATAATAAAGGACCTAGTGAATTAGGACAGTTTTCAGATATTTGAACCCTAGAAAAAGGTATATCCACCTGATCTCACTGTGCTCGATTTCTTCATTTGGAGATATGTTGAAGAAAAGGTTAACTAGGCAACAGCCCCAGCGACTCATGAAATCTTAGAAGAAAGAATTCTACGGGCATGTAGAAGTATAACGCCTCAAATGTTACAAAACGTGTTGAGAGAAACAAACAAGCTGAAATGTGTCTTGAAGAAGGAGGAATGCCCTTTGAGAATTTACGACAGTGAAAGCAAATAAGTTAATATCCATGGCACACTTGACAAAAGTAAATGAATTATTATCCAGTATTTTCCTCAGTAATATTTGTATTCGTATGTTCTTGTTTTTAATCCGATCACAAATAAATTAGTATCGTTAGATTCGTCAAAAAAAACTTTTTCGGGAAAGTGCTTGTCAAAAATGATCGCCATTTGAAAAATAATAGTTAGACACGAAAATGTAATTTTGCCAACTTGTCTTATTCTTACCTATAATACTAGTCACTAAAACTTTGCCATTGTAATTTTCTGATAACACCTGAGGTCCTCAGATTAGTTTACGTCCAATCATAACCACCTAGATGCAACATTGAAAGCGACTAAAAAAAATCAAGTAGGCGTAAAAACTTTCAAAAATATCATATTCTGATCCAGAATTGTCTCAGAAATCAAAAAATGTTACAATATACAGGGTGTTCCATTCAAAAATTCAAAACCTGAAGTGACCGGAAAGTGAAAAAGATGCGAAAATTCTCCTCTTCACATACCATTTACCTATACCAAATCTCATTTTGATACACCCAATATTCCAGAAGTTATGACTTGTCTAATAGATTCGTTGACACTCGGTATATACAGTGCGTTCATAAAGTGTGGAAACGCTCCATTATCTTATGAGTTAATCATTTTCGGAGGTAAAGCTCGGACAGGTCGATTTTGTATTTTAATTTTCGACTTTTTTTTTCAAAAAACAGATTTTCCCCCACTACCTTACAAGATATGACGTCATCGATTTTTTTTTCAATGAAAGGGTATATTTTATATCGAAAATTAAAAGCACATATCTTTCTGAGTTCAACCATACCACATACGTCATATGTAACACTTCAAGTTACAGTATACTATTTATAAAGGAAACCACTGTTCATATTTCTTAACATGCATTTAATTATTTATTTTGCAATGAAAATATCATAAGTAGGTAGTAAAAATAAACAAATAACAAATTCACAACAAATGCTCGAACTGAGCTCCTTGGGTTACTTGACAATATCCAAGACGTTTGATGAATTCTTGGGTTACGTTGGACAACATCTCTGGTGTAATTCGTTGAATTGCACTTCGAATTCTCTCTTTGAGGTCTTTCCAATTGGTGGGACACTTTACTTTTTAACTAACCCCAGAGAAAAGAGTCCATGAGAGTTAAATCTGGGGACCTAGCAGGCCAATTAATCTGACCGCGTCGTCCGATCCAGGGATTGGGAAAAGTTTCATTGAGAAAATATCTAACCACTTGATCATAATGTGGACCTGCTCCATCCTGATGGAACCAAATAGTAGAAACTATTCGACCAGGTTGATTAATGTCTGAAAATGTTACAGTTAAATATGGAACTACATAAGTTTGTAACATTTCAAAATAATTCTCAGGCGTCAAAGCACCGTCAAAAAAATATGGTCCCAGCCCACACATTTACTTTTTGGGGATATTGGGTATAAGCTTCCATCGCCAATTGGGATTTTCTGTTGCCCAATAACGACAATTTTGCGTATTGATGGTACCATTAAATTCAAAGCCATTATTTTGATTACCCACTTTTTGCACACAAAACTCCATGCGTCTATCGAAGTCGTCTTCATTAGGTTCATGTATAAGTTTAACTTTATATGGATGTTATTTGGCTTTTCTTAGAATTATCTGTACAGTACCACAACAACAATGATAATTTTCTTCAATTCCAAGTAATACATTCAATTGAGTGTCTTGGGCAACGGTAGGCCTGCCACTCTCAGGCTTATCACTAACATTGCCAATCTCATTAAATTTATGTAATATTTTGTTTACGGTCGACTTGCTTATTGGTTCTCAATCAGGATATTTTTTATTAAAGATGTCGCAACTTCTGCCATACTTATTTTACGACCGCCGTAAACTGAGATCATCAAAACTTCTATTCGCTGTTTTTCCCTACAGCACCATCGTAATTTCAAATAATTTCTTTTGGCGTAATATTTTTCAGAAAGGTATTATTGAAGACTTATGAATCGATATGCTACACAACAAATCAATTTAATACTGACATATGCAATGGTAACTAAGAACTAATTGTCTGGTTACTAAGGGATTTCAGATGTTTTCATAGCCTACTCAAGTTTGGTAATATACTCGTACTAACTATTGAGTGATTCTCAGGTTTTCATTGCAAAATGAATAATTTTTTTTTAAGTAATATGAACACTGATTTGTTGAAAATATAAACAGGATGTTCATAAAATCAGATGTGGAATCATCTGCGACTGAAAGATAAACTTTAGTCACTATCTTCCATCGTCAAGATAACCTCTTGTGGGGTATTCATGTTGAAAAGGGAAACATTCTCAATTAAATATTGATAGAAAGATTTTTCTGTGAATTGAAGAATCCCGATTAAAATGAAGTTATTTTTTGTGAATGTCTAACAGAAAACAACTACTTTCCCGGCTAAAGCCACGCTGGACATTGAACTACATCTGATAGATATTCTGAAAAGGCCCTAACTAAAAGAAAAAATCTGAAATTGAAAATTTGCATTTTCATTCAGGTAGTTATTTGATTTTCTATTCCAGTCTTATTTAAGAACTCATCAAGATGAATGAGGCAAAGAAGAATGTTTTCCAAAAGAGAGTATTCTGGTTTCCTTCATACTCAGTATATTGTAACTTGAAGTGTTACATATGACGAATGTGGTATGGTTGAACTCAGAAAAATATGGGCTTTCAAATTTTGATATAAAAATATACCCTTTCAATGAAAAAAAAATATCGATGACGTCATATCTTGTAAGTTGGTGGGGGAAAAATCATTACTTCAAAAAAAGGTGGAAAACTAGAATACAAAATCGACCTACCCGAGACTTTACCTCCAAAAATGATTAACTCCTAAGATAATGGAGCGTTTCCACATTTTATGAATGCACTGTATTTATACCGGGTGAAACAGGATATCGGGTTACCCCTAAAACTTCTGCATTCGTGAACGGATTTTCCTGAAATTCGGTACAGTTATATAAGCAACCATTTTGGATTTGATCACATTACTTCCGGTTTTTCTGCAAATGCCAGCAACTTTGTTTTTTCAAACAGAACACCCTGTATATTTTAACATATTCAAGTTCAACAGGTCAAATAAAGTCCAAACACTATGTCAAATGTCATTTTTTTTGAAACAATTGAAATTAAAATTGTTTTTTTATTTTACCTCGTGGATAAATGAGATTTGGTCAAGGCTATTCACAATGAGTCGCACATAAGAGAGAAACATAATTTTTTCTGAAAAATTATTTTTTGTGTCATTTATTGATGAATTGATTCAGTCACATCACATTTTGATAAAATCATTTCTGTATTTCGGTGCAGTAACAAATTGTATACATTCAAAAATCTACAACTAGTTCATTAGTTTCCTTGCAGTTTGGATAATTTTTCAACTTAGTAAGCTGTGGAAAACAACATTTCTGAATCTTGTTAACTAATTGTGTTTCGCTGTCATCTTTCATCTCAACTCTCGAAAATTAGTTAACTTCCGAGAATAAGTTTAGTAGAAATGTAAAATCAAAATTATAGGTTCACAAGAAGTGAACAGGTTGATATGTTATTAATTTACGGAGAATATCTTGAAAACATTGTCGCCGCTTGTCAGTTATACGCTGAACGATACCCACACAGAAGGCACCCACAAAGAACCTTTTT
Source organism: Gonioctena quinquepunctata (assembly GCA_018342105.1). Lineage (NCBI taxonomy): Eukaryota > Metazoa > Arthropoda > Insecta > Coleoptera > Chrysomelidae > Gonioctena > Gonioctena quinquepunctata. The sequence goes on along the minus strand of JAFIRS010000880.1, from coordinate 426,653 downwards.
CAAAAATGTGGAGACAAGATTCCCAGAAGAACCCAACAATGGAAAAGATGATCGTAAGTGAGGAGGCAGAAATGAATGTTTTGCTTATGTTGATTTTGATCCAACCACTTCGACGTGGGAATTGGAATACCAATGCAATGTCAGTCGAGAAAACGCTAGAAGAATAAAAAAAACACCATTATCGTGCTTATAAGTATAACTTACACAAGAAGTTGACAAGATTCAGAAATGTTGTTCTCCACAGCTTACTAAGTTGAAAAATTATTCGAACTGCAAGGAAACTCATGAACTAGTTGTAGATTTTGAATGTATACAATTTGTTACTGCACCGAAATACAAAAATGATATGTAATTTTTTTCCTTAATGAATGTTCTAGAGAGACAGGTAGGTGGCCCATAGGGGTTTCATTTGAAAAAAATGAATTTTTGATCAAAATGTGATGTGACTGAATTGATTAACCAGTAAGGCGCGGTTTCACAATCGATCTTCAACTGTTGGAGTTCCGTTACTGACAACTACAGGTTAACTATGACCATGTGTTTCACGAACACATGTCGACTCAATGTTAGTTAACTGGAGGTTACATGTTATAGTTCTTGAAGTTGGTACTACTAGTTTTCATTGTTTACGTTCTATGATGATTATTATTTGTTTTTTTGATATGTCTAAGCGGGGAAATAACTTTTCAAAAAGCGAAGCACATTGCCTTATTTCTTTAATAACGAAGTACAAAAATGTGATCGAGTGCAAAAAAAGTAATGCGGTAACGTGAAAAGAGAAGGAAAATTCATGGAAATTGATTGAAAGCGAATTTAACTGTATGGCAATAAATGGGCCCAGGAATATAAAAATATTGAAAGAAAAATATCAGAATCTGAAGGAAAAACAAAGGTCAAGTTTGCTGAAAACAAATTGAATATATGTAAAACCGGTGGGGGCTCTTATAATCCTGTCCCAGTGGATGATATCGACATGACTATCAAAGAAATGATTGGAGACCAAATATATGGCCTACAGAATGCTTATGATAGCGATTTTCAGAAACAAGATTCACCTGGTTTAAGTGTTCCGACCAATGAAAGTAAGATATAAAATAAAATCACTCGAATTGCAATAAATGTTATTGAATATAATAATTTTGTCATGAAGGACTGTCTGATGACCTGCAAAATTTTCTTTTATATATTATCATTGTTGCATAAAAACTCCAGAATCTGTATTATCTCTATGAGGTATATACAAATAAACTGTAGTGTTCAATTAGGTTATTAATTTTCAGAGAGCGATGTTCTGATTGAAGACCATAACTATGCTATCGAAAATACATTCGATGATGAAGTGGTATATGAGTTGGTTACAGACATTCCAGTAGATAATACATTAAATACCGATCCAGTTCAGGAAAATCAGGAACACAGTTATTGGTCATCATATTGTGGAGCACATCTGAAAAGACCCTTAACAACCAATTTAGATGTGAAAAATGGAAATAAAGAGAAAAGGCGAGAACAAATGTCAAATGTTCATAACAAAGAAAAATGTGTTGACAAAAAAGTACTTATCTCTGAATTCTCAACTCATTCAGGAGAAATTAGCCTTTGTCAGGCTTCAGAAGAAAAAGTTTTTGGAGGAACATTGTTCAAAAATGATTATTTTACAAAAAGATAGTGAAATGAAAGGCAAAAAGTTGGAAATACTGAGTTCCTCAAATGTTTAGTAGGTTTCTGGATAAATTTCACATTTTGCTCATGGTTCCTTTTTATGCCAATTTCAGATGTTATTAAAGTTCATCTTATGTTGATCTTTTTCTATGTCCTAAATATTTTTTGTTTATTAATAAAATGTTGATTTGATCTAAATTTTATTATTTACCATTGTTTTTTTTGCATTTCTGTCTCACAAAAAGATACTTTCAACACACTGCCCACTTTGATTTCTTTCAAAATTAGGAAGTGAGATGTTCTTTACGTTACAATCTCCCAACTCACATGACAACCTCCTGGAAAGTATTCAGTTGAATACCATTGAAAACCTTCAGAAAAAAATCTGAAATTTGCACTTCAATTCAGATGATTGTTTTTTAATGCACTGGTTTTCAATCAAGAATTTTTATTTTTCAAGATGCTTCATTAGTTATGATGAAATGTTTGTAGTTTTCATTGTTTTTGTTGCTGAAATGAAAACAGAAAATATCCAATAAAATAAAAACATTATTTTACTATCAAATATTCAATAATCTGGAAGAGTGATTATTCACCAAGTGGAACCTGGTTCTATTATTGGCATCCATCAGATCTCTGTCGAGTATATTTGGCACTTGAACATTATCAATAAAATGCACAGCAGTTTCCTGTTCTGCATTCACAAGTGGCAACTTTTCATTTTGATCACAGGCAATATTGTGCAAAACAGCTGTGGCAACGATAATGGCTTGAGCAGTATCTAAATTGACTCGTAATCCCATACCTAATGCAGGAAATCTCCGTTTCCAGACACCATATTGTCGTTCTACACAGTTTCTTGTTCAAATCTGTGACTCATTGGAGAGGTTTTCAGCTTCATTTCTGATATCCTGAAGGGAAGTGATCAAATAAGGTTTGATAGGATATCCACTATCACATTGAAAGAGAAAAACTGTTTTCTATTTCAATAAACCTCTACATTCTCACCACCAGGAGACTGTAACTGAACATGGGTAAAATCCAGAGCACCGAGAAAACCGTGCAATGTTATAGAATTATCGTTTAATGTCATTAATTTCGTCTCCTTCTGGCATTTTTATATATCTTGGGCGCATAGCAGCAATAGCAACGCTAACCTTTCGCACTACTCTGCTAGCGGTTGATTTACTAACCCCGCAAAAATCACCAGTTGTTCTCAGAAATGACCCGTTGGCATGAAAATTTAGTGCAAGTAAAGTTTGTTGGCTGGCAGATAAACAATCATTTCTGAAATTAGAAAAATGTTGATCAATTCCCAAAAAATTATTTCAAATACAACCTTTGTGTAGGATGTGCAATTCTTTCCTCAAGTTCCTCAACTATTCTGGAGGACAATCGGAATCGGTTGAAAAACTCGATGTTCCTCAAAATAATTTGTCCTATGTCTAAATACCCTAGGTCTTGCAGCCTCCTCGTCACTACTGAACGCATTGACCTCATAATCATTCATTATTATCTCTTCTCTCAGAAAACTACTAAGAACTACCATCCAAAACGAATATGTAAGGTTATGAAATTCCAGTAACTTTTCATGTTTGTAGTTAACCGATACTTCTTCCTTCGGTTATCTTTTTTACGGTTAACACCAACAGTCAAACGAAACCAAGAGTTGTGAGACACCCATTCGGTAAATAACTACAAGTTAAGCATCAACCATGAGTTAACTACACATTGTGAAACCAGGCCTAAGTGACTCAAAAAATAATTTTTCAGAAAAAAATTTGTTTTTCTGTTATTTCCGACTCATTGTGAATAGCTTCGACCAAGTCTCATTTATCCACGAGGTAAAATAAAAAAACAATTTTAATTTCATTTGACATAAGGTTTGGACTTGTTTTGACCTGTTGAACTTGAATATGTAAAAATATACAGGGTGTTCCATTTGAAAAAACAAAGTTACTGGCATTTCCAGAAAAACCGGGAGTCCGCCATATTGGATTGTAATGTGATCAAATCCGAAATGGTTGCTTATATAACTGTACCAAATTCCAGAAAAATCCGTTTACGAATGCAGAAGTTACAGAGGTGGCCCGATATCCTGTGTCACCCGGTATATATATATATATATATATATATATATATATATATATATGTCAGGATAGTCAGAAAAACGTCAAGGAGACTAAGAAATTGAATATGATTGTAGGTAAAATTCATTCATTTACCTCTCCATTCTGGTCTCATTGCTGACCTCGCCAATAATGCTTACTCTCTCCTAGGAGCGAAAAGAAAAATGTCATTTAACTCACATGATTTTATATTTTCGAAACCCAAAACAAATAGAAACATGAATACAACGGAAAATATATCTTTTAATTCCATGAATCGAACTACACAAACTACGTTCTCTTCGGAGGTTTCCATCTACGTGGATCATCGATATTCTTGTCACTGTATTCATCACCCAAACCATCCAAACTTTCTTTCCTAAGCACCTTGATATGCAAGTTCTTTCGTTTTCTGTAATATTTCCACGTCCCAATCTTATCTGCAGATAAGCTGAAACTGACAGGATGGCGAGGCACTAGATAACTCTTCAAAAATTTCTTGTTAGATGAATGGTTCAGCAAACTGGTTCAGCAAAGTAACCGATGCTGTTACTATCATCAATATATTGATTCTCGGAGTTCTTTGTTAGCGATTACAGTCTTCTTGATGGCTTTCTTGGCCACAGACTCCATCAATATATTGTCGACATAGGGAGTCTGGTACAGCGGAGAGGTAAAAAAAAATATCCTTTTGTACGTACTCACTTGGAGAGATGGACAGCGAATGATCCACTCTATGATATAGTTGATCATTTGCCAAACAGAAAGTTGAGCACCGCCTCAAACTCTGGTTGGGTTATCCCTACCAATCATGGAGAATCTAGGCTGATAATGAGACATCTCATCATCAGCCTAGATTCTTCGCCTCTATCTAATCATGGAGAATCTAGGCTGATGATGAGAAGTCTCATTATCAGCCTAGAGTCTCTATGATTTGTAGGAATAACCCAATCAAAGTTTCAGGCGGTGCTCAACTTCCTGTTTAGCCTGTGAGAAGTAACGATGTAGGACGGTCTGGTAGTTTCGATCTTTTTAGGGGGAATTTGCGTTTGTATTCTAGATATCGTGTGGTGAGAACAGCTCTCCACTTCTTTCAGCTGGGGGTGTTTTAGTCTCAGCTTGACGGCAGCTTCGGCGTTCATCCTTCTGTAGACGTTGTTGATTTCGGAAATTAGCAGACAGTGGGCGATACATAGCACGAAAGCCAGGAGCGTTTCTATTGCGAAATAGGCGTAGGAGTGAATGTGAACCACGACGATGTACGATCATTTGACATGCTGTGTAATCAATTCGTCCATTACACGAGAATTTTGGTATTTTTCACTGGGAAGTTTGTACGTCAAAATATATTAGATTATATGTCATTTCTGGGTTGACACAGTGATCCTTGATGAATTGTTTTACAGCCGTGACTAGATCTATAACTTCCTCTGCAATCATATACAGTATGTTGTTTTCCGAGCATCTTTACTATATAATGTTCACGGCAAAAAAACATTTTCTAGTGGCAATTTAATTTATGGAGTAGAACTCTAATGATCTCTGCCCAGTCTGTTCGATTCCTCAAATTTTGAACGTTCAACATGGGAAATTGAAATTTGGTATAGTATAGACTTCGATCGATGTCAATAATGTTAAATTTTATTCATTATGTTGTTACAGTTACAGTTATAGTCTGATTAACAAGTTAAAAAACTGGTTAATTCTTGTTCCAGGTCCTGAAAATATGTGCGATAAGTAATTCGATTCGAAATGATGTCTAGGAAAATGTACATCGAGCATTTATTAGCACAGAAAAAAATTGCAATTATTAACAAAATAAGATGAAGAAAAAAAGATATTCAGTTTTTCGTTAATAACTCAAAAACTATTAATATTTAGGAACTTTTGAAAAAAGATCCTCAAAGAGGAGGAAATTTCCAATGAAAAGTGCCGCCTTCCGGAATTCTATCTCCATTATTTATAATTTTCATTCAACGCCGAAAATAGGTCTCCGCACGGCCGTTACGGAGATAGTATATCACACAAAATATCTTTTTCATGGTATTAAATATAAATTAATTTTTTTTTCAAATCATGGTGTTATCACAACATTTGAAAGAATAAAGCCCAATTGGAAAAAAAAAATTATGTCGATTTTTCAAAAAGTTATACGATTGTTAATTAACTAATTTTTATCCAATCTCTGTTTTTACAAAAGTCGACATAAAAGTTTAAATAATTGACCTATACATTTTTCGCTTCTTGGGGCCCTTCTTATATACATAATCAACAAGATCACGTGATAAAAGTATATTATATTTGTTATAATTTTTTTAAATAAAATTTTAAATTTTTTCTGTTTTTGCATCTAACAATGGCATTCATCAACGTGGGAAAAAAAAATTTACGTCATTTATTAAGAAATTGTTTATAAACAAATAGACAAATATAATATTAAAAAAAAATATTTCCTACCATTTCATTGTCAAGACAAAATTATGATAAAAAAAAAATCATTGTATATAATAGTTTTTTTTTTATATTTCATTTATTTAAATAATCAATTAAGAAATGTTTTCTCTTTGGAAATCATAATTGGCATTTCTTTATAGGTTAACGATTTTTTTTATCAATAATTTCATAGTTTATTAATTTAACAATTTGTTATAAACAATTTGTGACCCTCGGTTAATTTTTTCCTGGAAGTAAAAAAAATACAAAAACAGCTATATACAGTGTGTCCCTGGACTTCCTCTTCTCCTCTCGGGAATGTATAGATGGGGTCAAAATATCACCAGTACTTCATATAACTTTTATTCCTAAAAGCCTTCGTCACTGAGTTACGGGCCCTCAAAGCTACAAAATGAAAAATGTTTTTCTTTGATAACTTTCAAAGTGAAAATTCAAAATCATCTCAATTTTGGTGATTGTCTGAACAAATGAATTCCTTCGATCAGCTTTCATGCAGGAGTCAGTTGTTCTGCTACAAAGCCAGGAACGGACTACCCCCGATGGTCCACACCCCAAAACTTTGAAATGACTGGGGTTTGTCCATATGTTTTGACAAAACAAGGTTACGTGGACAATTTCCTGAATAAAAGTACTGGTGTGGAAAATCGATCCGAGCAACGATTTTTGATAAAAATACATCTTTGTTCGACGACATCCAATCTAGCATTTATCGAAAAAATTAATTTGTAATGAAAATAGAAATGATAGGTACAATGTTCATAACGAATTTCAATCGTGCGAACACGTTTACCTTACAAAACTCATGGTGTAAATAATCAATCGCAAGCCTCAAGAGCAAACAGAAATGCAAAATCCGCTACAAAAACTGCTCGATATGACCCCCGCTTCTCTCAATACATTTTCTTAGGCGGCGCAAACACCCTCTCTGCACTTGAAATAGCATGCCAGGGTCGTTTCGTATGGCTTCACAATGTAATGTAATTCTATTCAACAAGGCATCTCTGGTGTGAATAGGTGTAGCGTAAACGAGGCTTCCCAGATGCCCCACAGAAAGAAATCCAATGGATTTGAATACGGAGACCGAGGTGGCCATGAATATGGCCCACCTCTACCAATCCAGCTATTGGGGAAAATCAGGTTCAGATGGTCCCGCACAATCAAACTAAAATGAGGAGGAGCGCCATCATGCATAAACCACATATCTCTTCGGGTTTGCAATGTTCCAAAAGTCCATTCAAATCGTTCTGAATGCACTCCAAATAACGTTCTCCATTCAATCGGCCATGTAGAACGAATGGTCCTATAAGATGGTTTCTTATGATACCAGCCCAAACATTCACGTTGAATTTCCGTTGGTGTTTGGTTTGCAATATCCCATGGGGATTTTCTTCGGAGATTATGAGAGTTGATTACTCCATCTCTACTGAAACCTGCTTCATCAGAGAATAAAACTCGAGTAATAAAAGTCATATCCTCTTTTTGCTTATCCAGGAACCAATTGGCATGTACTTTCTGGATGTAATATGGGTGGAGCAGTTGTTTCCTAATTATTCTATGAATAATGGACTTGGATGTACTTAACTGTTCTGATAGGTTTCTGATGCTCATTGAAAGATCATCAGCGACAGCTTCCAAAATATTTTCCTCCAATACAACGGTACGCACAGCCCTGAGAGCGCCCTCACCACCTCGTTTTGGCAAAACTGAACCTACAATAATATCGAAATGAAACAACAGGCTCCAATTAATTATCCATCAGACATACATGTCTCCCTCAAGCTGCGATCGATATGCTTGAACGTTTCTCTTGCCGGTAACGTTCGATTGGGAAAATGCTCGGCATACAGACGACGGGCTTCTGCAGCATTACCAAATGCTTGTCCATACAATGCATGCATATCTGCATATTCGTTGAATGTAAACTGTTCGGCCATATCAAAACACTTCAAACTGTCCTATTAGAATATTGACAATACAATGACAACACACCACTCAACAAAACAAAATCGTATTCCAGTTGTCATTTTTTATCCACACTAATTTTATTTCTTTCTACAAGGTGTTTTTGTTAACATCTGTGGAAGGAATGGAACATAAATTTATTCACCGGATATTTTTCACCTATTCATGTGCAGCCGTTTTTGTAGTTTATTCGTTTGCTTTTTATCAGTTATGTCTTTCGATGTGCGTTTTTTCAGCTAAATTTATCTTCGGGTTAAAGATTTTCTCCCATGAAATTATACTTATCAGTGAAACTCCTCAACATTTGAGCTGTGAGTACGAATTTGCAACATCCAAATGTTGAGTTTCATGAGATTCAGATAACACAACACGAAACGTGCTTATTCCACGCGTACATACAAAATATGGACTGAATTCGATATTTCATAGTGGAGTAGCTTGTTAGTTCAAAACACATCGAATCTACATAACTTGATATTTCATTGGAAAATATCTACTTATGAATGAAACTTTCAACTAGGTACTGTACTTTTTGTTTACGACTTTATTTTAGCATACTTTGTATTATCCCTGTTATAAATGTTATTGAATTAACGTTAGCATTAGTATTTCTACTGTGAAAATTTTTCATTTCAAATAATGGACGATCGGGTTTGATGTCGTCGAGTAGAACTGCATTTTTATCAAGAATAGTTGCTCCGATCGACTTTCCACACGAGTACTTTTATTCAGAAAATTATCTACGTAACCTTATTTTGTTGAAAACTATTGAAAAATTATCTGTCATTTCAAAGTTTGGGATGTGGACCATCGGGGGTAGTCCGTTCCTGACTTTGTAGCAAAACAACTGACTCCTGCATGAAAGCTCATCGAAGGAATTCATTTGGTTAGTCAATCACCAAAATTTAGATGATTTTGAATATTCACTTTGAAAGTTATCAAAGAAAAACATTTTTCATTTTGTAACTTTGAGGGACCGTAACTTGGTAACGAAGGCTTTTAGGAACAAAAGTTATATGAAGTAGGTACTGGTGATATTTTGACCCCGTCTATACATTCCCGAGAGGAAAAGAGGAAGTCCAGGGACACCCTGTATAACAAAGTTCTGGAAAAATTGTAATATTCAGAAATGTTGTAACAAATTGAAGACAATTTTTTTCAGTACTTCGTTATATGTCTTTGTAATTTTTTTTACTTCCAGGAAAATAATTAACCGAGGGTCACAAATTGTTGACTCAATAGAAAAAATTTTTTGTTAATCTATAGAGAAATGCCAATTATGATTCTGAAAGAGAAGAAATCTTAATTAATTAATTATTTAAACAAACAAAATAAAAAAAACTATTATAAACAATTAAAAAAATTATTTTATGTTTATTTCAAATCATCATTTTGTGTTGACAATAAAATGGTAAGAAATATTTTTTTTTTAAATATTATATTTGTCTTTTTGTTTATAAACAATTTCTTAACAAATGACGTAAAAAATTTTTTTTTTAAAATGCCATTTTAGATGCAAAAACAGCTGTATAATAACATTTGTCAACAAAAATTGTTTCAACAACATTGTTTTTAATATTTCATTTTTTGTTCATTTATAAAATTATAACAAACAAAATATAAAACTTTAATGAACTTTTATCACGTGATCTTGTTAAGTATGATAATATAAGAAGGGCTCCAAGAAGCAAAAAATGTATAGCTCAATTATTTAAACTTTTATGTCGACTTTTGTAAAAACAGAGATTGGATAAAAATCAGTTTATTAACAATCGTACCTATAATTTTTAAAAGTTCGACAAATTTTTTTTTTCGAACGGGGCTTCATTCTTTCTGATGACACCATAATTTTTTCAAATTTTTTAATTTATATTTAATACTATAAAAAATTCATTTTGTGTGATATACTGTCTACAGCGGTGTTTCGCTCATGCCGTAACGGGGATAGAATTTCCTGGAGTTGGAAATTTCCTCCTCTTCAAGTATTTTTTTTTCAAAAGTTCTTAAATATTAATAGTTTTTGAGTTATTAACGAAAAACTGAATATCTTTTTTTTCATCTTATTCTGTTAATAACAATTGCAATTTTTTATGTGCTAATAAATGCTCGAGTAACATTTTTCTAGACGTCTTTCCGAATCGAATGAGCTAACGCAGAATTTTTAGGACCGGGAACAAAAATTAACCCGTTTTTTAACTTGTTAATCAGACTATACAGCACTACTCTCTTATTTTTGATGCCAACGTTTCGGCGAGGGATCTCACCTTCTTCAGGCTACAATAAATATGAATTTTATTTTTGTTGTATAAATACAGAATTCAGTGAGGAAAGAAGAAATGTACATAAAAAATGGTATTACAACCAACTACAAGGAAAATAGAACAAGGAACGGAGGGTTTGTTTTCCCGCATCACATCCAAAAAAACATATTTAGGAACGATTTTACTAACACACTTTACACTATTGAGTCTACTCACCCCAAAAGTAATATTGTCAGGAAAATGCAAGGGATATTTTTCTATATAAATCACCGAAATTGTTTAAAGAGTAAATTGAAATACAGATTGTGTCTTTGTCCAAAAACAATAAGATCTTGGTACAGCGTCTGTACAATGGAAACGTGTGTATTGGTTACCGATGTCAACTTCCCATATTGTAGACAGTGGTTCAGCCGCAATTCCTTAACACGAGTATAGGATGACAATTCTTTTTGTGTTTTAGTGTAGAGCCGGATTCACATTACCTAAAGCTAGATTCATGCGTTGCCAGAATATTTCTATAAATTCCATTTAGATTATTACAGACTGTTTTTAAATTGACGCAATTGTTGTTTTTATTGATATGTGCCATTTCTAGAAACAGTAATTTTTTAATGAGTTCTCTCTATCTATGATGGTTGTAGAATTGAATTCAAAATTATGATTGGATATGAAATGATGGTTGCTAAGGGCGGTTTTGTTATTTTTATTTTTGTTTCTTTCCTCGCAATCGTATTGGTGTTGTTTTGTTCTACATTTTAAATATTCCTTAGTTTGTCCAATGTATGTTGGTTCGCAATCTTTACATGGTATTTGATAAATTACATTTATATTGTTTATCAGAGGTGTTTTTTCTTTTACTTTAGAGTAAATATGATGTTTTTGTGTTTGTACTGAGCAATTTTTGAGTTGTTAGGTTTTAGACATTTCTGTAATCTAAATGAGAGATCTGTTATGTTTGGAATTTTGAAAAAACGACATGCCCTTGTTTCTGGAGTTGAAATTTGGTTGGGTTAACTGTTTGGGGTTGAAGGTTTTTTGCTTAAGATGCTGTTTACCAAGGTGGTGGGATAGTTATTTAATATAAGTTTTTTTATGTTATTTGAATGGAAATTATTGTGGCTAAGATTATAGATTTTATCTCGAGATTGTTTGATTATGTTTAGTTTCTGATGAAGGGGGTCGGCTGAATGGAAATTGAAGAATATATCGGTATCACAGGGTTTTTTGTACAGATCGGTGATTTTAGGAAGGGTATGGTATTATTTTTTTCTATTTCTAGGGTGAATACTATTGAAGGTAACAATAATGTTATGTTGTTCAGAATTGGGAATAGCTAATATGGTGTCGCCAACACAGACAAATAAGAAAGGAATGAATATGAAACGAAAATTTACTGAGTGCTCTTTTTATCACAAAATTCATCACCAAATCTGCTAGAATTGGGCTGATTGGGTCCTCCATTCGTATCCCTGTGATTTGCATGTAGAAATTACCTTCATGTGTGAAAAAATTGGATTTTAGACAATGTGAAATTAATTCAAAGAAGTTATCCTTAACAATAATAGTGTGTACACGGATGCGGGATATTTGTGAGTAACGAAGTAACATCTAATGACACAAGTATGTAATTATCCGGTAGTGTGATTGATTTGATTTTATTGACTGCTTCTAGAGATTTTTTACTTAAACTGATGGGTGGGAGAGATTCTCAGAAGTTGTTAAAAATTCAGATGTTTGATCCCGGAGTTATGCTTGAAATAATGGGTCTTAAGGTCTGTTTTTTTAGACTTTAGAGAGACCGTATAGGATTGATTTTTTAGTAGATTACTAGTTCTTTCATCTATATATTCTTGGTCTAGCAGGGAATTATTTAGTTTGTAATTTTTATTTTGGAGAGTGTTTGTAGGATTTGCGTTAACTTTTTTGTACACATTAGTGTCATTAATGAGGGTTCTCACTTCGGTTTCATATTTATTTTCAATCAAAAGTGTTGTAATGTTTCCTTTGTCTGCAGGAATAATCAATATTTCTTTGTTCATGTTGAAAAAATCTTTTGGCTTTTTAATGAGTCTTTCTATGGTTATGACTGAGTTGGTTTCTGAAAAACTTTTTTTTGTTGAGAAAATTAGTTATTATATTATTCATTATGGCACTAGACATCAGTGCCTTACTTCCGCTAATGACGAGGTTCTGATTGCTGGGTCCATGGAAGATGTAGAAATAATACTCCAGTCATTAGAGAAGATCAGTCAATGAAGGTTTTACTTCTAAAGTCACCAAAACAGGCCCGATTCAATGATTTTTGGGGACTTCAGGGAAACCGTATATGTTTGTTGATTGTTGTTGATTTTTAGTAGATTACTAGTTCTTTCATCTATATATCCTTGGTCTAGCAGGGAATTAATTAGTTTGTTATTTTTATTTTGGTGAGTGTTTGTAGGATTTGTTACTTTTTTGTAACATTAGTGTCATTAATGAGGATTCTCATTTTGGTTTCATATTCATTTTCATTCAAAAGTGTTGTTTACTTCCGCTAATGACGAGGTACTGATTGCTGGGTCCATGGAAGAAGTAGAAATAATACTCCAGTCATTAGTGAAGATCAGTCAATGAAGGTTTTACTTCTAAAGTCACCAAAACAGGCTCGATTTCAATGATTTTTGTGGACTTCAGGGAGACCGTATATTTTTGTTGATTGTTGTTGATTTTTAGTGGATTACTAGTTCTTTCATCTATATATTCTTGGTCTAGCAGGGAATTCATTAGTTTGTTATTTTTATTTCGGAGAGTGTTTTTAGGATTTGTATTAGCTTTTTTGTACACATAAGTGTCATTGATGAGGCTTCTCATTTTGGTTTCATATTCATTTTTATTCAAAAGTGTTGTAATGTTTCCTTTGTCTGCAGAAATATTCATTATTTCTTTGTTTTTTTTTTTTGTCCTTTTCTGGTTTTCTTTGATTATGCTGAGCTTATTTCTGAATTATTCTTTTTTGAGAAGATTAGTTATTATATTATTCATTATGACAGTAGACATCAGTGCCTTACTTCCGCTAATGACGAGGTACTGATTGCTGGGTCCATGGAAGAAGTAGAAATAATACTCCAGTCATTTTGAAGATCAGTCAATGAAGGTTTTACTTCTAAAGACACCAAAACAGGCCCGATTTCAATGATTTTTTGTTTGTTTATTATATTGTAAGAAATGTGCCCTCCGAAAAAAATGGATACTTATTTACAAGAAGATCGAGCCAAGTCAGAGAATGTAGTCTCAACTACTGAGCTGCCATTCTGGCAGCTTTGTATAGATAGTTCTAGCTGTAAGTATAGTTATTGTTATATATTATATATTTATTATGTCATTAAATGTTGTATTTTTGTTTTGTTGATGCTGAGTTTCTTAATCTGGTAATCTAAGAGCTACCAACCCCCTTAAGGCCATTATGGCCACACAGTTACGACATTTGCTGGAAGTTATATCTCTCCTATTTATTACATAACTGTGTTGCTATAATGGCCTTAGAGGGATTGGTGGTTCTTTGATAACCATATTATGAAACTCAACAGCAACAAAACAATCATACAACATTTAAAGACATAATTGTATCCAACAATAACTAAACTTACACCTAGACTATCTATAGAACGCTGCCAGAATAGCAGCTTAGTAGTTGAGACTACATTCTTTGACTCGACTCGATCTTCTTGTAAATATGGAACTAACTTTTTTGTTCCTAAAATAGTTTTTTAACTTCTTTTACGATAGTGCCAGCAACACTCTTATATAATCAACTCGCATCGTCCGATGTGATCCATTCACAAACAATTCGAGGTTGAAAAACATTTAAATAAAATGAGTAAGATAAACATCTGAGTGTTCTAACCCTGATCATGATAATATGGGGCGATCATCTTCGGAGGGCATATTCCTGGCAATATTCAAAATCAACAATATTTTGATGAGAGGTATTCAAATTGTAAAAAAATACAGAAATTTTAAAGGAAATTTGAAGTAATTTTTTTTTAAGTCTAGTATAAATAATAATAAAGAAGTTCCAAAGATTCCGTTAATAAATATTAATTATTGAATCATTCCGACATAAAAAAAATGATAATTTACAAACGTATATTAAATGAGAATTTATAATACGTTCAATAGAAACCGATCTTTTGTAGGGCAGATAAACTCTATCTAGTGGAAGAATCTAAGATCAAACTCCCGATGTTTTACCGTTTCTCCTCTCTTTCTGCTGAATACACGTTTTATGATTTTGGAAGTGAAAGCACGTGTTTTGTGGTCAATTATGCTTTGAAAGACTCATTACAAGCTTTTATTTAACTTGCTTCGTTCGTATGTCATTCGTTGTCATTCTTTCCGGTTCAAAATTTGTAATCCATTTTTGGAGCACTTGCCGACATCTGATTGAGCTGAAATTTGGCAGGTGCTCATAATTCCGGTGACAATGCATTATAAAACTTCTGCTAGAGAAAAAAACAAAATGGCGGCCCCAAAATGGCAGACGAGTTTTGTGATGATGGTCCGATTCGATTCAAAATTGGTATGTGGGGGTTTTCGGGGTCGGAGATCATGAATTTTCTGTCAAAATGTATACATTCAAGATGGCGGCTCCAAAATGGCGTTTTGTGATTATGGTCCGACTCTATACAAAATTTGTTATGTGGGGGTTTTCGGAGTCGGAGATAATTAATTTTTTGTGAAAATTTATGAAATTAAGATAGCGGTCTATGGAATTTTTATTAGAGAAAAAAACAAAATGGTGCTCCAAGATGGCGGACAATATTTAGGTTTATGGTCCGATTTGATTAAAAATTGGTGTATGGGGATTTTCAGAGTCGAAGATTATGAATTTTTCTTCAAAATTCATAAAATCAAAATGGCGGCTCCAAGATGGCCGATGGTTTATGGTCCGATTCTATTCAAAATTGGTATGTGGAGGACGAGTTTTGTAATTATGGTCTGATTCGATTCAAAATTGGTTTGTCGGGGTTTTTGGGGTCGGAGATGATGAATTTAGTCGAAGATTATTGATTTTCAGTTGAAATTCATAAATTGAAGATGGCAACTTCAAGATGGCGGATGAGTTAATCTTAAGATGGTCTCCTCATTGGAGGACTAGATAGCTCAGAACTTACTTGAAAAAAAAGCCTCATAATAACGATGATTAATAACTTTGTGCGACAAGCTTTTGAATCTATAACTCACGGAAAAACCTACGTCACACATCCAAAGCAATTATTTTCTAGTTTTTAGTGCATTTGAATAAAAGCTTGTCATTTAAAAAGTTTTTTTAATAATTATTTTTCATATGACTATTGAACTTATCAGTGAGAAATGTTGAAAAATGTGAATTATCAATTACAATCCATCGAAAAGTATGGGGAATTAAGTGAAGGCACACTGGAAGAGGTAACTTCAGAATTTGTTCTTAGTTTGTGTAAAAATAATTGCATTATTGTTTTTGAGTTTTTTTATGTATTAAAAAAATAGTTCTTATTACGAAATATTTATATATGTTGTGAAATTATTTTTATTATAATCACGTTACTTGCATCACAGAAAACTTGCTTGCATTGCATATAAGTATAAAACGTTTCCCATTTAACAAATAATTATTGAATCTCAACTGAAAGTTGATGGCCATTCAAAATGTATTGATGCAACAATTTTGAAAGTGTTAGCTCCCTCAGTGTGATATTTTTATTTTTTTGATTTTAAAGTGCTCTTCTAAAGTTTGTTGGGTGTTATGTTAATCGTTAAGAAAAATGTGTTGAGTTATTCTCTGAATTTAATTCAGATTTTGATATTACTTGAAATTTATTTCCTCCCTTACAACCATTTTCTATTGAATCTGATCTTCATATCTATGTTACAGGAACAGCAGGAAGATACAGGAAATTATTGTTGTATTTGCATAGACCAAGAGAGTTTCGATGCACCGAAAAACTCATAGAAGTGACGATAGGGCTGCCAACACTAAATGCAGTTTCTGCAGATATGTATTTTCTCAATAGTGGCATAGGGATGGAAGAAAGATCATTTTTGATTGCCAATTGGCATGACGCAGTCCACTGCTTCATACAATATCTTGAAACTCATGTTCTCCTCTTGCAAAACAGAATGGGGTACAGCATGTGGCTTCAGAAAGAGTAGTATTGTTTGCAATGTAAAAAATTGCAGCAATTTCTCAGCGATCGACTATAATGAAGATTCTCAAGTCACAAATTCGAATTAAAATCAATGTATTGTGAATTATTTTAAATGTTATGTAAAAGTAATTTGTTAGAATTGGGGTTCTCTATTTGCACTTATAAAAATGTTTGTGACTAATTATTTTTTTCTATTATTGTACTCAATTTAAATAATGATTCATTTTTTTCAGATGTGTATTCTCTGACGTCGTGAATCTTTTAGATTTGGTTCCCTTCTAAAAGACTTATTCTCTTGGGAGAACATTCCTAGTCCATCTCTCGATATGGCTTTCTGGGTTTTTTACCTTCCATATTTTTTTTCAGTTTCAGCTTTCTTCCACAAAATAGGTTAGGTTAATAACTTTCAATCAATACCCAATTCTATAATGACGTAGTCCAAGAAACATTTTCGATGACATATATTTATAGCGATGAATATACAAATAATATCAAGAAACCTGTGTTGATTTTTCTGATAATATAATCGTATTCACCGTATAAACCCCTACGTCAGATATATATACAGGGTGTTCCAAATTAAGTCGGCACCATTGCCAACTCCGTTATTATTGATGCTACGATTTCGGTTAAATGGGAAAACTGGTAGCATTTTTAGTGGCCTTCTCGATGCCGAAAACAAAAACAAAATTGACAGTCGCGTTGTCATAATATTTCATAAAATGTTATTTTTTTCAATGGAACACCCTATATTTCTTCATCCATTTCGATTCGTAATAACATTCTCGACAACAAAGCTTATATCACTTTTCTTCCTAAAGTGGAAAATGAGCGACTTATGTGGAAATATTTATTTCTTTCACTAGTACAAAAAATTTCTTTGTTTTGGCGAATAAAACCTCATGATTGTCCAAACGCCCATTTTGTGTACTTATACGAATGACAATATTTTGTTAGTAAAAGCAAAATAAGACAGTATAAAGAAAAAATTGCACTGGGATGTGAACTCGTGAAACCCGTGATCATCATGTCGCACCACTCAATTGACACCACTAAGCTATTTGGTATTAATGTACAAAACGATAATTTCCATCTTAAAGCCATTCCGCTAGCCGTATTTATTTTGTCAATCAAAATATGTCTGCTGTAATGATAACTTTGAAGCCGTTTTTTTACAGAACAGAAAATACTGGAGGGTCATATGAATGTGTATGGAAAAAATGTGTTTGATTCGATAAAACATAATTATTATGAGCAATCAAGTTGCCTTGAAACTCTATTTGTCAAATATTCTCAAGTATGTCATGACAATGTCATAAATTATTGTAACTGTCAACTACTGTTCGAATATTTTTCGAAATGCCGTTTTCCCATCAAGAAAAATGTGATATGTTAGAATCCTACTTGGTTTGCCAGAAAAATAGCGTAAGAGCACTCCAATACTACAGCAATTCGTTCCCCGATCGTGAATTACCTAATAGGCGTTTTTTTGCTGTGCTTCATCGTCGATTCAGGAACAATGAAAAAGTTTTTGAGAAGAGGAGAACTAAAAAACGTTTTGTAATATCTGAAGATACAGAAATTGACGTTTTATCCTACTTTGAGGTATATCCAAATAATTCCATCAGAGATTTATCTAGAGAAATAGCTGTTCCACTGTCTGGTATTCAACGAATTCTGAAGAAACATAAGACTTCTCCTCATAAGTTAAGACCAGTGCAAACACTAGAACCTGGTGATCCTGAGAGACGATTGGGGTTTTGTCGGTGGTTTATGAATAAATGCAGACACGATCCAAACTTCAATAGAAATATTATATGGAGCGATGAGGCTAATTTTTCAAATCGTGGGATGTATAATAGAAAGAATTCTCATTATTGGAGTAGACTTAATCCATTTCTAGTCCATCCCCACAACCCGCAAAGACGATTTAGTATTAATGTTTGGTGTGGTCTATTTAGAGGCAGAATTATCGGTCCATTTTTCTATCATGGTTCTTTGAACGGACCCCGTTACATTAATTCATTAACAAGAAAGTTGGAAGAGTTTTTCGATGATCTTGATCTGGAAGCTCGTCAGATGATCTATTTTCAGCAGGATGGAGCACCACCACATAATGTCAGTGGCGTAAAACGACTGCTGCGAGGCTATTTTGGAAACAGATGGATTGCTACAAATGGTCCTGTTAAGTGGCCCCCTCGTTCACCAGACATGACACCTCTAGATTTCTATTTTTGGGGATTTCTGAAAAATGAGGTGTACAAAATAAAACATAATAATATAGATGAAATGAAAAATTATTTTGAAACTATAATTAATAGAATTGATGGCCGAACTGTGTTGAATGCCACACGTAGTGACAATAGAAGGGCCCAAATATGTGTTCAACAAAGAAGTGGTGTTTTTGAACATTTACTCGATATTTTATATCGCTTTATCAAACCCGTTTGTTATAAATGTTTCCTATTAATACAACTGTTTTATTTTCACCTTTACGAAAAAAAGTCAAATGAGCTTTGTTGTTGAGAATGTTATTTTTAAAAATTTTTTTTTTTTTTTTGGGAGAAGCCACAAAAATGCCCGGTTTCCCATGTAAAGAAATCAATATAATAATAACGGAGTTGGCAATGGTGCCGACTTAATTTGGAACACCCTGTATATATATATATATATATATATATATATATATATATATATATATATATATGTTTTTGTAAATGTCAATTGAATTCAAAATACAGTACCGGTTTAAAATAGGAAGTTTCAGCATACGAACTTGAACATTCCCATGAGTGAATAAGTTCTCTCTTAATCCAGTAAAATTCAAAAATTTATATATTTTTGTGACTCCGCTGGTCTAATTATTCGGTGGAGAGGTACCCAAATATCAATATACAAACTCAAAGTTATCACAAAAATTTACTAGAACAACTATATATTGAAATAGATGTTCCTATTTCATAATAATTCATTATCTATCCAATTCGTGCACGATTTCAGCCAAATGCAGCCTTCATACTTTTGAAAGTTTTTTATCATCCATCCATCCATCTTGATTCACCATAATAATTAATAGACCTAAATCAACAACTCGTTCATTTGAAACATTATATTTCATCTGTGTAAAGGTTAATTCTCTTTCGAAATATCTGTGGGAAACTTGCTCGATGACTTGGCATATTCTAACAGTCGCATTCAGTTTGATATCTTACCAGAAAATATATGTGTGTTCAGTTCTCATAAATCTATTGACATTGATTTATCTGACTTAGACCCTTAACCCTCTTTTACTATTCCTTCATGTGTCTTGAGTATCTTCTTCTCAGTTCCAACCTCTCTCGGGCACTTCTTTACTTCTTCTAACCACCTCTTTCTATGAAACACTCCTCTTCTCTTGGTAGGCCATAATTATATATCATAGTTAACAATACAATAACATAATCATGTAATAATCTGACTAAGCAAGAATCGAAAAATTAAAGAATGATAAAGGGTAAGTTTTAAAAACAACAGAAAAAACTTCATGAGAATCGTTTTGTATCAGAACTAAAAATCATCAGAAACGAAAAAACAAGTATAACAGAAAGATCATGAATGGAGTTCGTAAGAACCGTACCCGTTAAAAATGTAAATGATCAAAAATGTAAAACTAGGAATACCTAAAAATACAAAATCTTTAAAGGGAGGAATACAATTACAGTTTATATATATATATATATATATATAAAATGGAAGGAATTTAATGGACATAGCCCTCAGAGAGAAGTGCTAACCGTAGACACGTGTTTCGGGCTCTCGGCCCTCATCAGTACGGTGGAGAAGTGCAAGGATGAACAACACTTGGTAGAAAACGACAAATCAACGGAGTCAACAAACAATGAGGGCCGAGAGCCCGAAACACTTGTCTACGGTTAGCACTTTTCTCTGAGGGCTATGTCCATTAAATTCCTTCCATTTTATTTTTAACAGTCCCCTCGATATTACTCTCTTTCATATTTATATTCCTGGACTCGGATGTCACGCAGGTAGCTATAACTGCCTCCGTGGTGATGTTAGTTGTTGCCCTGGAATTCAGGGTCTGCTGACCGAAATCACAAATGAGCGGCTGGCTTCTGTTTGTTGACTCCGTTGATTTGTCGTTTTCTACCAAGTGTTGTTCATCCTTGCACTTCTCCATCGTACTGATGAGGGCCGAGAGCCCGAAACACGTGTCTACGGTTAGCACTTTTCTCTGAGGGCTATGTCCATTAAATTCCTTCCATTTTATTTCTAACAGTCCCCTCGATATTACTCTCTTTCATATATATATATATATATATATATATATATATATATATATATATAATTATATATTAAATATTATTATAAATTATAATTTGATGGTTTTCACATTTTTTTACTTCTCGATAGGTATTAGCACTACGAGATATCTGATACGAATTTGAAAGAGACCACAAGCCGTCCTGATGATTGGGAAACCATGAAACAGGATGTAGGCGGATGGTGGGCTTTCTTGGATTCGTAACAAATTTCTCTTATTCTCGTATTTGTTTTGCGTTACTCACAACGCACTAGGAGTACGACTATTGGTGTCGTGGGCTGGCCTATGCTAACATCTGTTGGTGACCTATTAATGTGCACGTAATTTCGTGTCATTAAAATTCCACGACAACAGGTCTAAGTTTCAATACACAGATTATAGGTGTCACTATCTATAATTTGATGCTTTTCATATATATAATGAAAAAAATCAATGAAAGCTATGTTCCAAAAATAACTACCAATATAGAGGATGTTCGATAAATGTGTGACTAATCAATGTTTTTTTTTTTAATAAAATATCCTATATATTTTTACTCGATTGAATTCCTTTGAAAATATGTTTTTAAAAAATATATGTTGTATGGGTTTATACCAGGCGATTCGAAAGTTATGGTGGAATTTATGTCACAAAATGCATTCATTCAACACCAAATATTTCAAAATCAATCTATTAAAATAAAATAATTATTCCACGCAATATTCCCGAAAATATTGTATTTTCATTTCCTATTCATAATTTTGCCGAATATCGCTTTTCCCATACAGGGGCAATCAAAACTCGGGATCACTTTTCTCTCATCAAAGAAATCTGGTCCTATGACCTGATCCCCAATCCCAAGATTTATAGACCACATCTACTTTGGTTATTAACTCCTCTGACCCAATAAGGATTCTCTGTCAAGTAGTAAGTAGCAATTGTGTCTATTTACCATCCCATTACTATTAAATGTGGACTCATCACTAAACAAGTTGTTTTTCAGAAAATTTGGTTCATCGCGAATGAAATTCGATATATTTTCGAAATGGCGAACTCTGGTATCATAATCCTTTCCATAGAGTTCTTGATGTAATTCAATTCGGTATAGATGAAGTTTATTTTTTATCAATATTTTGTTCACGGAAGTATGATTTATATTCAGCTCTCTTGCAATTTTCTCCGTACTAACATGAGGATTCTCAACTGTCGAAAGCATCATCGCTAATTCATTTTCTTGAAATTTCATTTACTACTTGTCTTTTCTTGTGCTTGACACTGCCTGTTTCCTCAAATCAGAAGCGGCTTTTCGAAGGAGAGATTTGTGGAAACAGGAAGTGTAAAACACAAAAAGTAAACAAAACGTGGAAGGAAGAGAATAAAACTTATCGATGTCGTTAACTGTTGAGAATCTTCACGTAGGTACAAGGGGAATTGCAAAAGATACATTTCTGGAGGGGCAGCAAGGTTCCAAGTCCTCACACTCCTAGATTTATATCTCTGGGGATATGTCAAAGAAGTTCTACCGTGAGAAACCAACGACACCAGAAGATATGAAGAATAGAATTAGTGAAGTTTTCCGCTCTATTTGATGTCCGAAGAGCAATTGCTTACGCTTTTTAAAATTATTTGAATTTATTTTGTTACCTCTTCTGTCCAGCATTGAATTAAAAAAAATCGTTATTGCTATTATGATGACTTTTTCATACTTTCCTTAAGAATTCGATTCATTCGCGATAGAAATCAAGAAGACAAACACTCCATTTTCTGCAAACTCATAGTGGCCACGTTTATACCGTATGTGAATTTGGTAACCTTACCAAGTGTATGTAACCAAATTCAAACCAAATGTTTTAGTAATCGTTTATTTACATCGTGTTTTGTCAAATGATTAATCAAACAACTTGGTTCTGGTTTGGTATTTATTTAGTCATATAACCAAGATAAAGGTTTGAAACTCTGCTATCTAATTCGGAATTGTGTCATCTGTCAATGACAATGTCTGGATGCCAGTGAGCTCAGGCTCAGTCATTTTAAATTCCATTTGTTCAGCAGTTTTTGTAAAATCCCTACTCAACATGTCTTATTCGAGCCTCTTGTAAATGTCCAGGTGTTTAAATTTTTTGCCATCCAAAATTGATATAAATTTCTTGTCCAAAAATATTTGGAGAAACGCACTGGTTTCTTCATCTGCCCAATTAATACCTTTGGACTTTTTTATAGGAGGTTCTGAACTGCAGCAACTCATTTTATATAAAAAATACTAAAACAATTTCCGAGGTAATGATGCGGAAACTAAGCTTAGGAATCACAAAACATATTTTTCACTAACTCTGTCTCGCTCTACTTTTATGGCTATTGTTTCCATTCGGTTCATTCAGCCACTGCGATAACCACAACAGAACGCTTAGCAATCTTTCAAACCAAAATTTACAGTCACGGTTGGTAAAATTTATCATACTGTTTACACCATCTCAGTCAACTTAGTCTGGTACTCAACAAATGTCGGTACCAAACCAAGCTAGTGCACAGTTCATACCACACTGACTAACATAATTTGGTTGGAATATAATCATTAGTCTACATACCAAGACACGGTATAAACGTGGCCAGTGTGGACTATTCTGGTATAGCCTTATTTACATGCTGTTCCATTTGAAAAAATCGAGAAAAAAGTGATCACGAGTTTTTGTTGCCTATCCGGCGCTATCCGGCAAAATTAAGAAAAGGAGATGATAATAGACCATTTTCGAGAATATCAATTCTCTTATTCCAAATGATTTATTTTGAGATATTTGGTGTTGAATGATCCATTTTGTAACATAAATTCCACCATTACTTCCGAATCGCCTGGTATAAACCTATACAACCCCATTTTCTTTTAGAAACACTCTTCCAAAGGATTTTAATCGAGTAAAAATGTATTGGATATTTCATTAAAAAAAACACACATTTATCGAACACCCTGTATGTTGGTAGTTCTTTGGGGAAGCAGCTATCGTTCACCCACGCAACGTTGATACACCCTGTATATTCATATGTATATATATATATATATATATATATATATATATATATATATACATCTTACTATCATTGAAGCGTCCATATAAGAATGAAGCTTGGAGCGTCCATGACTGAAAATTATATATATTATCTCTCACTTTACTAACGTTAGGGCGTCCGTTCATCAGTATATCATCTGGGCGTTCTCAATATACGGCCCACTTTCATTCCATAATCTGTTGAGCGGCCTTGGTGTATACCGTCATTTATTCATTAATCATTAGAGCGTCGTGCGGGGTTGCCGATATAAGTGAACAACAATAGAGTGAGTTTATTATTTTATGAGCGTCGACGTTATCTTTCTCCATTTGAATTTTTTTCATGTTAATTTGTTTTATTTAATTTATGTTATTAAATTCTTTAAATATTTTCTTAACTTGCTTCGTTCGTATGTCATTCTGTCATTCTTTCCGGTTCAAAATTTGTAATTCATTTTTGGAGCACTTGCCGACATCCAATTGAGCTGAAATTATTCCAGTGAAAATGCGTTATGAAATTTCTGTTAGAGAAAAAACAAAATGGCGGCTCTAAGGTGGTGGACGAGTTTTGTGATTATGGTACGAATCGATTCAAAATTGGTATTTGGGGCGTTCGGAGACGGAGATTGTAATTTTTTTGTCAAAATCCTAAATTCAAGATGGCGGACAAGTTTTGTGATCATGGTCCGATTCTATTAAACATTTGTATGTGGGGGTTTTCGGAGTAGGAGATTATGAATTTTTTGTTGACATCTATGAAATTAAAATGGCGGCTCATGGAATTTTTATCAGAGAAAAAACAGAATGGCGGACGAGATTTAGGTGTATGGTCCCATTCGATTCAAAATGGGCATGTGGAGGTTTTCTGGGTCGAAGATTATGAACTTTTTTCAAAATTCATAAATTCGAAATGGCGGCTTCAAAATGGCCGAGGAGTTTTGTGATTATGGTAAGATTCTATTAAATATTTGTATGTGGAAGTTTTCAGAGTAGGAGATTATGAATTTTTTGTTGAAATTTATGAAATTGAAATGGCGGCTCATGGAATTTTTATCAGAGAAAAAAACAAAATGGCGCTTCAAGATGGCGGACGAAATTTGAGTGTATGGTCCCATTCGATTCAAAATTGGTATGGGGGGGGGTTTTCGGGGTCGAAGATTATGAATTTTTTATCAAAATTCACAAATTTGAGATGGTGTACGAGTCGATTCGATTCAAAATTGGTATGTCGGGGTTTTTGGGGTCGGAGATTATGAATGTAGTCGAAGATTATTGATTTTTAATCAAAATTGATGAATTGAAGATGGCAACTCGAAGATGGCGAATCAGTTGATCTTTAGATGGTCTCCTCATTGGAGGACTAGGTATCTCAGAACATACAGGAAAAAAAGGCCTCATAATAACGATGCTTCAACATAAATGCATAGATCAAAGCGTACTCAAGTACTTAAAAGCACAAAATAAAATAATTAATAAAAAACCTTTTTAAAGACAATCTTTTAGCTTTTAACCTGCGTCACATATCCTAAGCAATTTATTCAAAATTTTTCATGGAATACTATATATTACACATGAATCTCATTTTAACTGCAGGAAAAGTTTTCACGCAGTTGAAAGATAAAATACCAGCTCAACCAGATTTATATGTAATTTATAGTATTCCCTGTGAATGTAGGGAATGTTATATGGGGCAAACTAAACAATACCTAAAAACCAGAATATATCAACACAAATATGACTGTTATGAAAAGAATAGAAATAGAAAAAAGTAGAAGGGGTGGTGATCGCTCCACTCGAAAAGGACCTTACCTACTCATTATGATGACCTGGTAATTATGCACATATGCCGTTTTTCATCATGGGCAAGCGCCGTTCGCACCACCAACGCATGTGAATCGTTCCATTCGCATATCAGTAAAACTTTGAATTCTACACATGCTATTTGTTTTCATTGATTTCCTGATGAATTCTCAAAATGAAATAATGTAAAGTTGCAAAGTATTAACAAATTCGGACACAACTTGTTTTCCAATCAAAACCAAAAGGGGCGTATTTGACCTTTTTTTTCGAATTGGCAGTTTTATGGTTGAAAATTATTCGAATATTCAGGGGGTATTTTTGACCCCTTAAGATTCGAATTTTGGAAAAGCGTTCTTCAGTACGAACCTAACCCTGGAATGTAACCCTCATTGTAATCCTGTTACTGATTCTCTCAACTCTCTCAACTCTCTTTACAACTCTCTCAACACTCTCAACTCACTAAACTCTCTCAACTCTATCAAATCTCTCAACTCTCTCATTTCTCTCTACTCTATCAATTCTATAATCACCTCCTCACAATCTCTCACTCTTTCAACTCTCTCAACTCTCTCAAATCTCTCAACTCTCTCAACCCTCCCAACTCTCTCAACTCTCCACTCTCTCAACCCTCTCATTTCTCTCAACTCTTCAACTCTCTCAAATCTCTCAACTCTCTCAACTCTCCCAACTCTCTCATCTCTCTCATTTCTCTCAACTCTCTCAAAGCTCTCAACTCTCTCAGCTCTCTCAACTCTCCCAACTCTCCCAACTCTCTCAACTTTCGAATTTCAACATTCAAATTCCAACTTTCAAAATCCACCTTTCAACTATCAACTATCTACTTTCAACTTTCAACTTTATTAACAGTCTTCGATTGCAAAAGAGATTCATCCGAAGAAGAGATACATTTGTACTCTGGATCAGCTCTGGTACCAGCCACATAGGCTTATTGCAAAACCAATTACTCCTTCTTTTTTGGGAAGAGTGTGAAGATGTGTGGCTGTACTGAAATCAAAAGTATGTATGAGAATATCAACATTCACCTATCGTATTTCCGTAACTCACGTATTCGTCAGGGAATAAACGGTCAACCATTTTTGTGCAGAAGAGACACAGACATAAAATCATACGGTGAATCGTGAGCCGCACTGTCTAATTTCTGCAAATGAATAGCCTGAATTCTTATGCAATATTATTTGACTGGAGTTATTATGGAATGCACTGTTGCCGTATCTTTAGGACGCCCGGCACTCTATTGAGTATATGAACCAATCGTATACAATGTATACGAGTTGAGGCTTCCAGCGATCCCAGCGGTGAGAACCGCCAACTAATAATATGCGGCACACCCAAATTTTGTAGGAGAGATTTTCTTCATATCTAGAGTCTTCTGACAAATTTTCACATGGTTAGTGCATAGAGCGTCCGTATACGGACGCTCTATTTCCATGGACGCCCTAATGAATGGAATGTGATAACGTATGGACGCTCGTATGATAGACAGATATATATATATATATATAATATATATATATATATATAATATATATATATATATATATATATATTTATATATATATATATATATATATATATATATATATATATATATATATATATATAATAAGATATAAATATATATAGTATATATTATAAATTTTTTATATAATTTCTGAAGTTCTATTTCCTTTTTTAAGCCTCTGTATAATATGAATAGATAAAAATGTCCAAATACTATAATACAATCAATTTCATACACTGTCATAATGATTACAAACCATAATTATTCAAAAGACAACAAGGAAGGTCTAGATTTACAAAATCATCCTGAATAAAATGTGATAAACAAAATTATAAGCTTGAAACATACAGTATATGAAATTGTATGTAACTAAAAATAGCCAATGGGAGAACAGCAAACTTCTTGATGACAATAGCCAATCAGGGAAACAGTATGGTCAAATGTAAGATTTGAAATTGTGAGAAAATAAGAACGAGAAAGTGTCAGAGACAATTATCACTGAAATTGTATATAGTTTATAAGAAAGTAAAAATAGTTCTATTTATAAGTTTTGACAAATAACCTAAAACAGTGAAAATGTGACAATATAGTGCGCGAATTCAAAAATTCAAATAAAAAGGAATGAAGGAAAAATGGTATCCTGGAAACGGAAAACAAATCCAGGAGGAGACTGAAAATAATTTAGAAACGAATGCCACGTTTTGTTGGGAGAGAAAGAAAAATTCATTAATTTCAACATAATAAGCAGAAAACCAACATTACCTTATTTGTACACCATATACAAGTATTCAAAGCTGATTTCTGAATTTGTATAGTTCCTTCGTTTTGGTATTGGAGTTCCTGAGAGCTTTGGAGTGAAAGAGAATCCAAATCTGGTGTATATTGAACAACGATCGTTCCAGCGACAGGTATAAACTTTCCTAGTGCACATCACGAACTGAACAATTTCACTAATAACTAATATCCCATCAGAAGAACTTTATTTCATTTGAACGTGAACTATTAAAGAAAATTTCACTATCAAGGCAAAAGTGAGGTTGTGTCTATTTTACCCATGAACTTTTCTCATGATTATCCATGAAAATTTGTAGATTGACATTAGAATAAGTTATCGATCGTAGGCCAGGTAAATTTAAGTTTTCCTGAATAAAGAAAATAATTGCTTTTGATACTTTGTTGTTTGTTTTCTACAATTATCAGCAATCATACTTATAAACACTGAATAAAAATTGACATCAAGCAGTGGCTAGTGGCTCAATTGCCTGAACCGGCTATATGAGACAAGGGCGTACCAACTGAGTTTAGCTGTGGTGAGGAAAGTGATAACAATTGGCAGCAATGTGACGAGAGAACAGTTACGTTAGCTGGCAATTATTATTACATCATACAAAATATTATACAGGGCGAAAATTATTAGCAATCTTCATTTTATAACAACAAATTATATTTGCAAATTATCATTATAATACAATTGGCACCCAAAATGTGGGGCAAAATAATAACAAAAAATAATTTATTATATCATCATTACATAACAATATATATATATATAAATATATGTTATACTAATCTCATTTGTTCAATGTTTTTTCATTGTTCTGACCTCTATGTCGGAATTCCGAGATACAAGTCGGAATTCCGAGATACAAGTCGGAATTCCGAGATACAGGTCGGAATTCCGACTTACAAGTCGGAATTATAAAATAAAAAAAAGTGTGGCATTTCCACGCCCTCGTAATTTTGGAACTACTAAATTAGTAAATTCTACGATTTCTGTATTAGACTTTTCAATACAATTTGAAGGAACAATTAAATTAGTAAATAAAAAAAATCTACTACCCACTCTCTGGCTACATTCATACAATCACGTATCCCACAAGGAAGCTTGACTCTTCTTTCCACCTTTTGACGCCATTTAGAAACACTGCCTACTGTGGACTACGAAGAATTAAAAAAAGCGAAAGCGGACCCAATAGAAGTCACTGTTAACGATCAAGCCAAGATTCAGATAAAAACAAAACTTAATTGTATTAGCAGTAAACTCCCATATAAAACAGTGATAAAACCAAATTGAGAATGTTATGCAACGCTGTGAAGTATATGATCCAAGGCAAAAACGCGCGAGACATCGATAAGCGATGAGGAAAGGAGATGGGGGCATTCAATAGTCAGTGGGATTTATGCATTTATAATTCATTCATTTCATAAATACACACGATGTTAACAAATGTGTCAACACATCTCAATAGGAATCACATGAATATAGCTACTGGCACGGAGTTGATATTTTCCTTCGAATTAACATTGGAAAGATTTGTGAAAGAGCAAAAAATTAATTTATCACTTCATACTGTAACACCCTGTAGGTGTTATGGTTTTTGTTTTATTGGTCCCAGGGTGAGCTATTTTTAGTTGTGGTTTATAATTTATTATTTCAGTTTCTTGAACAAATCTAACATGAAAAAAAAGGAACTCATATATCGAAATATAAAATATAAAAATACGGCATCTTTGCTCGGATAAAAATATATTTCAGCGAACGAATAAGTTCATTCATTGCCATTTACAGATATGAAACAAAGTATTATTCAAGAAATAAAGGCACAAAGTCATCTTCACAAAGGAATACATATAAATTGAAACACAATTGGTAGACCACAAGCAAAAAACAACTACTTTCCTGGCAAATACCAAGCAGAACGTTGAATGATATTCACCTGAAAATCTATGCAAACTTCCATATAAATGAAAATTGATGGCAAATGTTTCTTTCTGATAAGCTCGATTATGTTTAATTCATGTCGGGTCCGCCTAACAATCCGCATACCGGTTTCAGGCTTTTGGCCCTCATCACACGGAGTAGTCACCAGTCAGAGATCTGGAGAGCTCTGGCCGAAGCGAGACCCAAAATAAACAAAATCACCATCAAGCTTACATCATCTTTGGGTACGCCGGAAAAAGTAACTTTTAATTGGCGGTACCTAGTGACAGACACCAACACTCCATACAATTCCCTACCTAGATAGGAATCTAAAAATAAGATTCCATCTCAGTAGGAGTGGCTGAATGCCCGACTGGCATGTATGTTAAACAAAAAAGCCAAGTGAAGTGGAATAGACTTATTTATTTATTTATTGTGGGATACAAACAGGACTAGCCCAAAAAAATGTATCCTCTAAGTAGTTATAGAAATTACAATAGAAGAAAAAAAATTAGTATGATATGAGAATTATAACAAAAATAATTATGAGAAAATAATGATTGGAAATACAAATATATATGATAAAGATTTATAGGAAAAACTATTGTTTGAGATACAACTTGGCAGATATTCAGTGGTACTCTAATTGTAAAAAGTGTGTTTTTAGAATGTTTTGGAATTTGTAGAAGCATTCTGCAGATATGTCGATGCTGGTAGAACTTGACAATATATTGTAGGTCTGTGTTATCCTGTGTAGAGGGGAGTTTAGAAAATAGTTTGTTTTTGCCTGCTCGCTAAAGAATAAAAGAGTTTGGCGAGTATTATAGACTGGTGTAGCATATCGAATCTGGGAAACTATTTCGATTGTATCAATTTTACTATTTACGACTTTATAAAGGAATTTCACATCTGTAATTTTCCTCCGGTGCGCGAGTGAGATGAGATTTAGTTCTTTTCGAACGTTGCACCTTTCATTGATATGTGGGAAGCATTTTCTGTTTACATAATCGAAATACTCTCAAGTTTTTGGGCATAAATATTATAAAGGGGGTTCCAGATTACTGAGCCATAAGAAAGAACGCTATTAACGTAGGACATATACAGTGTTCTAAGGGTTCTGGGATTTCTCAGTCAGGATCTGATTATGAAGCCTAGCATCTTGTTAGCCTTCTTGGAGACGCTACATAAGTGTTGGTCAACTAACAATTTGGAGTCGAGGACTATACCGAGGTCTTTTACTTGCTTGACGGTTTCTAGCTTTTTATTTGAGATTTAATATGAGGTTGGTATTATTGTTGAGTTTCTACTGAAAGTAATATGGTAGCATTTGGTTAGGTTGAGGTAGAGGCTATTGTCTTTACAGTACTCAGAAAGCCTCTCTAGATCTTTCTGAAAAAGTATCGCGTCGTTAGGGCAAGTGACAGGAAAAAATACTTTCAGGTCATCTGCGTACATGAGAAATCTGGAGGAGTGAAAACACTCGCTTATATCATTAATATAGATGTTGAACAGCAGGGGTCCCAAATGGGATCCCTGAGGAACGCCAGACGTAACCAGAACCTTATCTGATTTTTGATTGTTCATGTTTGGTACCTGCCTCTGACATACGAACTTAGCCATTCAAGAAGTGCTCCGTGCACACCAAATCTCGCAAGCTTCGAGAGTAAAATTGAATGATCGATTTTGTCGAAAGCCTTGCTGAAATCGGTGTACACAGAGTCAACCTGAGCTCTGTGTATATAAATAGATTCGAGTTTACAGAACGGTCTCTGATAAAGCCGTGTTGCTGGATATTCAATATGTTCTCTGTATCAAAAAACAAGAAGTCAAAAATAATACTTTCGAATATTTCAGCAATGATACATAGTTTTGAAATGGACCTGTAATTTTCGATAATGTGTCTATCCCCAGATTTAAATATAGGTGTGATATATGCAGTTTTCCAGATTTGCGGAAAGTGTCTTTCACTTAATGACTTGTTGTATAATATGTACAGGGGTTCCGTTAGATAAAGAGAGCATTTTTTTTAAAACACGTTGGAACATCGTCTGGACCAGGTCCTTCATTAGGTAGACTATTGAGTTTTTTCATGATATCGTTCTGGTTGATGCTATAATTTGTGATATTTGAGAGTGTATCATTTGGCATTTCTACTTGAACATAGAGCTGAGGGATGAACACCGAAGAAAAATACTTTGAAAATGCATTGCAAATGTCTTGCTCATCAACAATTGATTCGTTATTGTATTTTATGTTATCAGGAGTTTCTTTCGATTTTCTTTTGTTTTTGATGAATTGCCAAATGTGTTTCGGATTACTCACGATATTTTCTTCAACTGTGCGTAGATAGTTTTTGTAATCTTCGTCGATGAGGTGTTTCGATCGTCCTCTTAATAGTTCGAAAGTTAAATAGTCAAGATCATTCTGAAATTTTTTCCAGCGTTTGTGATATTAAATTTTTTCCCTAATTACTTTTATACTGGATATAGAAAACCAGGTGGGATATGATTCACAATAGTTTGGCTTTTTTGGGACAAATTTACGTATCAAATCATAAATAATAGCGTACAATCTTTCAACTGCGTTTTAGATGAGAAATAAAGGCACAAAGTCATCTTCACAAAGGAATCAATATGAATAACACAATTGGTAGACCACAAGCGAAAAACAACTACATTCCTGGCAAATACCACGCAGAACGTTGAATGATATTCACCTGAAAATATATTTGATTTCAATGTATTATTTGTTTAGTCTGAGAGAGTTGAATGGAGCCCTCTCAACTCAACACGGCTGGCAATCTTGTCCAGTCGGCAGCACGGTAAGAAGCGAATAATTGAACTTTGGAACTTATTCCTCGCCCCGAAGGGAATTTTGTTGAAATTGCAACTTTAAGCGTGGCTTCGTTTGGGAATGCAGTAGCAAAAAAGTTTTCGCGGGGAGTCAAGTCGGGAACGGGCCAGAAACAAGTCGGTTCGCGGGCTTATAGCCTAAAGGTGTATTCACACCCGGGTCCGCCGCTTTTGGCGGTGAACCTAGGGTTTCGGTTAGTTTTTGGCTTTGCGGAAAACATGGGCGGATTTTCAGGCCCAGACGCGAAGAGCCCGTTTTTGGGGCTAGCTAGTTATTAGAAACGGCGGGAATAAATATGTTTTTGAAAATTTTGGTAGTCAGTTCGGACGACTAGTTATTGAAGAATACATTTTATCGAGTGTCGACAGAGTGGTACGAGAAATTTGGGAATTCTATTTGGAAAATTTGAGATCGGAGACAACAATTAGTCTTCTGGGTAATTGCGGAGCTTTTTGGAAAAGTAGTTTAACGCTTGCTTTCATTTTATTGTTTGGGATGGACCAACTGTGCAGAAACTATTTACATTGCTGCAAATGCATAAGAACGTTATCAAAGTAGGGATTCATCGGTGAATATAAAATACGAGGTTTTCCGGGAAATGCGGATTTTATTTGTTTTACATAAGAACAAATAGTAAAAATTCAAAGTATGAGCTCTTTTTTTATTGAGGTTTGAAATGTATGGCTTTGATCTTCTTCTGAAGCTATATATGATTTTATTTGATCATTTTTATTTTATCTATATCATTTTTCCATGAATTTTCAAAGGTGTTATATATTTGTTTATTTTTATTCAATTTAAGTATTAAAGTTACCTCGTGTATTATTTGAAACAGTAGTTAGGAAAAAGGAAAATTGAGTTCAATTAAATCCTTTCAATTGAGAGGCAGAATTCATTTATTCATTTCTATTTTCACTTGAATTAAAGTCCCATCGAAACAAAAGACAAAAAGTACTATTTTATACAACGAAAAGAAGTTATTAAAAAAAGACCTCGCATATTAAGCCGAAGACATGAATCCAAGTCCGGCACACTAGGGGTAAACCAAAATATCAATGCCTTACATTATAGTATAGAAACACTATCAAAATTGGTGTTGTGTGTAGAAAAATCTATTTTTCTGCATACACCCTGGTGACAACAGCTGCCCTTATAATATGTAGATATTATATGTAGAAACAATTTTGGATACAGAGAGTGTGACTATACTTTACACGAGGAGTTGAGATAGTATAAGAAAGTATGGGAAATTTCATTATGTTATCGAATAGGGCGTACGAATTGATTTCAAAGCTCGCCCATTTCTTGCGGTATATTTTTCGGTAGGAAAAATAGTGAAAATTATCGGCAAAATAGGTTTTTTTAGAATTTATTTTTTCCTCCAAAAAATTTAAATAAACAGAAAATTGCCCATCAAAGAAAATGTCTCAATTGTACAATATATTTCATAGTTAGTTAATCAACAATTCTTACAAACCGTCTTTAAAGGATATATAAAAATTCTTGATGCCGAAGGAAGACATTAAAAAAAAATTCAAATTCTAAAAATAAAAAAATAAAATATAAACAAAAATTTAAAATTTAGAAAAAAAAAATTATATATATATATATATATATATATATATTTATATAAACACGATGAATAAAAGATGTACAACATATACATATACATATAAAATCTCAATACTGGTCAGTGTACCCCATGCTCCACCTTGACGGTCTTAATGGGTGCACTGATCAAATTATATGTACCTATATATACTTAGCTGTAAGTTTAATGTATTCTTACCCATCGTTCTGTTCAGTTAAGTTTACTCTTTTATCTATATTGCCTTATATAATTATTGTACTGCTCAAATCAAATAAAACACATTATTATTATTATTAATGATGGCGATTATTCGAGATTATTAATCGCCAGATTACAAAAAAATTTCGTCTACCTCGTTCCTGAAATTTTCGATATCCATTTGCTTCAACTAGGAGAAAACTTACAAAATTTGGTCTTGAAAATACATAAATTTGACAGTGCGAAGGTAATATGATTTGAAATTTGAATTTGTATATGTTTAGTTGCTTATACCACAATTATGCATTAATAGAGAAATTGAACGTTAATACAAGGTCGCCGGAAAATATGTTGTCATAATGCATATGCAAATTCATTCCACTATGCAGTATAACACTCAGTTCCCCCTTGGGTTTTTTATTGTTATTATTCAACTTATTTATATTAGTTAATTAATTTTGTGAACACCATCTGAAAGTGCATTCAAATCTCCTTGTATTTCATGACAATCCTCCAGAGAGTTAATATTCAAAGACAGTTTTTTTGTCATCGGCAAATATTGGCTTTTGGCAGTTTTTTAATGCAATATTGATATTGTTAGTGATAAAATTGAAAAGGAAGACTTCTATCCACTGCTATCTGCTCTGATAATGATCCGTTGATTTTAACCACATGTGCTCTATCACTCAAAATCTCACCATGAAAAATCAGATGATCCAAGTTTTTTTTACCAAGTTTTTTCACAAGAATGACATGATCAACAGTATCAAATGCCTTGGAGAAGTCAGTATAAACTAAATCAATTTGCTGGCAGTTCTCCAAAGAATCCAACACGTGTTGGGTGAACACTAACAAATTGGTGTCTGCACAACGCGCTTTGCAAAAACCATATTGTTGATCTTATTTTTTTTATTTGATCACAAACAATGCTTTCAAATAATTTTGGTATTGAGTTCGAATTTGAGATCGCTCAGTAGTTTTTAATATGTACTTTTTCAACATTCTTAAATATGGCAAGTATAAAACTATGTTTCCAATGATTTGGAAATGCTCCTAAACTGAGTGAGGCTGTGGAGAGTATATTTAGCAAGGGAATATCTACATTTCATCAGGACCATATCCTTTACTAATATCCAATGAATATTCGTGAAAAGCCTGCACTACAACTCAGAAAGTGGAGGAGTAATAATTTTTTTTTAAACGCTGATTTTTTCTGGTTGCGCTAAAACTTATTTCCTTTGTATTTGAATTATCTACAACTTGTCCAGTGAGGGCATCTAGATTGCTCCATTAGTTTTCATGTTACTAGAAAAAAACGAAAAAAAAAGGTTTTTTTGCATTTATTCGTTTATAACAAATTTAGCAGAAAATCTCTTTTGATTGGCCAACTATGGAACGTGAACGATAAACATCAACTAAAATAATAATACACATGATAATAATATTTGTTTACCAGAGAATGAAACTTATGTTATATATATATATATATATATATATATATATATATATAATATATACACAAATATTAAATAACAACCATATACATATATATATATATATATATATATATATATATATATATATAAATATATATATATATATATATATATAGTTATGATATGATATTGAACTTGTGGTGGAAAGTTTGCATAGAAACCTGCTATGAAATCCATTTTTTCTTATGTTTGAACCTTTGTAACTGTAGCCATTTCCAATCTGCTCAGACATTGAGAGAGTGTGGCAGATGAGTTTTATTCTGATTATTTGTTATGTTTCGATTATTTAATCTAATATTTATTTAACTTAGTTCAGTAGATAAATCAAAATTAAATTATTTATCAGTAAAAACATCCTGTCTAGGAATTCAAAAAAATGACATGAAAATTAAATTATTTATCAGTAAAAAACATCTTGCATAGGAATTCAGAACTGAAATGTGACAGATGACAATGATTTTGGAAAGAGATGAAATATGAGTTTTCAAAACTGTAAGAAAGAAATTACTCATTGAGAAGATTCAAATCAATTGTATAATGTTTGGAGAAAATATTTTGAATAAAAAATGTACCATAGTATAACTAAGTGGAAAGTGTTGTGCCTGCAATGAGTGTACTGAAGACTGATTCTAGGATGATATTACAGTTGCTTATGTATACAGTGTGCTAGAGGAAAAATTCTGGAACACTTTCCAAAATTTGTAAATAATTTCAAAATGATCAGTAAAAAGTTGAGCAATATTTTCTGGATCACCGGTATTATTATTATCAAGGTACATGTGAAGCGATTTTGTGTTTCAATGTTTTTCTATGAAATATGATTATGGAAAAAATAAATATCATGTGCACGTGCTACTGTATACAGACCTATAAAATACCATTGATGATATCATGGCCGATCGGCCTATAACATTTCCTGGTCTTCCAGTCAATCGAGCAAATGCAAAATCATCACATCTATTTGAAATTGAACGCCAGCCCATGTACTATGAGAACGCCGATATAATTTTCGTACGTTGACCTCTCTTTCAGTTTCATCTTCAGTTCAAGAATGTAAGAATATGGAACGTGTTTTGTCTTTTGGCATGTGCATAAAATGGTATGCGGGCGAGTTGGAATAACTTCCAATTGGGGTAGACAACACATTTTTCTTTGGAAATCAGGATCCTTAGTCAAAAGCAACATATCTCGTACCTGATATACTTCAGAATAGACGAAAAAACATTCTAGTTATTCTGTATAGTAATCAAATCTGAAGACTACCTAATTGTTTCTTACTTGAATAATATATTTTTATACCGGGAGACACAAAAATAAGTATAAGCGGCAATAATTTTTTAAACAAATTCGGCCGATATTTCACAGAAGAACTATTACCAGGTTACGTAGAATTTACTCGAAGCCAATATACAGGAAAACACCTTATTTGGTTAATTCAATGCAGTGAAAATAAATATACCGGGTGATTCTCTAAGGTGGCTCACCCTATAACTTTTTTATCATTGAAGATAGAAAAACTAAATTTGGGGGTTGTGTATTATACTTCAATTTACATTTTTCAACATATTTACTTGCATTGCCGTACTTCCGGTTTGAAAGGAAATGACCACAACTTTCGATTTTCAAATAGGACATCCTATATATTTTTACCTATTTCGATCGAGAATGACATTCTAAATCCAACAACACCTCACTTGTCAATATCTGATAAATGAAGTCATTTTAATTCCCATTTTTATTTTTCGATCTAGAATGCCATGGATCGTGTAAATCGCTTCATTCTTGATCAAGTAACAAGCGAAAAATACGACTTCGAGGCTTATGACATCACAGTCGTTTTAAGAATTATTTAAAAGTCGCAAATATGAATTTTTCCAGTTAACTTGATTTTTTCAAATGGAAAGGGGGAGGCCCATCGGCTTTTTGTGAAAGATCATTTTCTTACGAATAATTTGATACCACACACTTTCATTTTATTTTCATTATTTTTCTGAATAATTGCAAGAAGCAATCATACCTAATTACAAATGATACATATTCGGTATACTTATGCACTAAAACCTGTTATTCTAGTTATCCGTGACAAACAATTGAAGCTGTTGCTAGGACTACCTAAACAAATGGTAATTAATATGCTGTCACTGTAAAAATTTATTTGTTGCGTAGTTTATAATTTGATATGGAAAATTATACTAGAAACGAGAAAATTGACATGTTGCTAATTTACGGATAAACAAAAAAAAATGCAACTGATGCAGCTCGAATTTATGCTCAGAGATTCCCTAATAGCCGCCATCCCACTCGGCATTATTTTCAAAAACTGGAAAGGAAAATGCGAAATGAACCAGAAGAAAATGCCAATAACTTCATCGTCAGTGAAGAAAAAGATGTAAACGTGTTGGCCTATGTTGAAGTGAATTGTACGGTTTCAATTCGCCAAATTGTTTCTGAGTGTGATATAAGTTATTCGTCCGTTTAGAGAATCCTCCACCAATAAAATTATCGATCATTCAAGTACCAACTACACCAACATCTTTACGATAACGACCACAACCGAATATTAATTTATTGCAACTGGTTTTCGACTAAATACAGAAAAGATGTACGTTTTCCATTTAAAATTATTCATTCAGGTGAAACTCGATTCACCAACTTGGGTCTGTTCAATCGGAAAATCTCAAACAAATCTCAAACAAATTTACATCTGATGCAAGAACGAAAGTTTCAAGAGCGATTTGGTTTCAATTGCTGGATGGGTATTATCGGAGGGAAACTTTTGGTGCCAATAATTTTCGGTGGACAACTTACCACGGAAAGATATCTGCTGTTCCTTAGAAATCAAATTAATGATTCCATTGAAGATTTGCCAATGGCTAACCAAGTTGATATCTATTTTCAAAAGGATGGAGCGCCACCTCACAATTCTCAAGTCGTAAGAGAACATCTAAATGACACCTTCCCAGAAAAGTGGATTGGCACTTATGGAGCTATTCAGTGGCCTGCGGGTTACATTCTTGAGTTGTCATATTTTTTCATAATGTATTATTTCTTTTTCATATTCTAGATCACCAGATCTTACTCCGCTAGATTTTTTTATCTGGGGGACAATAAAAAAACAGGTGTATAACACAGCATCACCTACTCGCGAAGAACTGGAGTATAAAGTAAGGGTGGCATTCCAGAACATCACTGAGAATCAGCTAATCAATGTGGTGCGCGCAACAATTGGAAAAGTTGAACTTTGCCGTGATCGAGGAGGAAGTCATTTTGAAAATTTAGAATTTTAATGGACTAATTTGCAACTTTTAAATAATTCCTAGAACAACTGTGAAGTCATAAGCCTCAAAGTCGTATTTTTCCCATATTACTTGATCAAGAAACAAGCGATTTACACGATCCATGGCATTCTAGATCAAAAAATAAAAATTGGAATGAAAATTACTTTATTTGTCAAATATTGACAAGTAAGGTGTTGTTGGATTTAGAATGTCATTCTCGATCGAAATAAGTAAAAATATATAGGATGTCCCATTCAAAAATCGAAAGTTGGGCTCATTTCCGGTCAAACCGGAAGTACGGCAAAGCAAGTAGATATGTCAAAAAATGTAAATTGAACTATAATACACAACCTTCAAATTTCGATTTTCTATCCTTAATAATAAAAAAGTTATAGGGGTGATCCACCTTGGAGAATCATCAGGTATGTGTGTGTGTCTGTGTTTGTGTCACTGTATCTTCCTAGAGTTGAGTCATATTTTCAACAAGTAGTACTCGAAAAAATAGTTTATTCTATCAAAAATTACCTCCATGAAAGTTACATAATACCAGGAATATCTTTTTTAATTCAAGTGCGGTGCTGGCATCTGCAGCTT
The DNA here is from genome assembly GCA_018342105.1 of Gonioctena quinquepunctata. Lineage (NCBI taxonomy): Eukaryota > Metazoa > Arthropoda > Insecta > Coleoptera > Chrysomelidae > Gonioctena > Gonioctena quinquepunctata. The sequence goes on along the minus strand of JAFIRS010000880.1, from coordinate 386,665 downwards.
CGATCTCTTTCCATGTCCACCGGAAACCATATCGTGCGTTGTAGTTGTTGGTTATGTTCACGAAGTCTGGGAATAAAATACCCTTGTTTAGGCAGTAAATAAAGTGAATAAAGTGGAAACAAGGCGTGTGAAATGAGAAATTAATAGGGGACAAACATTTCTAGCGCGGATAGAATTCTTCTTGGGTGCCATTTAGATTGTAATTTGTTACCAAGTTGACAATTTTCAATTTCAATTTCAGAGAACTACTCACTACATCATCAATATTGACAAACAAAGTCGATAATATGCATATCATTCGGTTGGTAGTTCGATGATATAGGATTTCTAATCCCAATTGGACCGACATAAAAAGTTTCGAGAAAGAATTCTCTCCCACACGACAGAACTTTTTTATGATTGTACCAGGAACGCTTTGAAAGTGGTAACACTGGTAATATATACATTTTCCATTTGCCTGGCAGTGCATATGAACACTCCTCGTAGTGCGCTTATTTTTATTGCCGTTCCAATTGGGATTAGAATAACTATACCACTGAATACCCCATTGTTATATATTGCTACAACATTTTTCATTCTATAAAACCCTATTTTGTTATACTTGATGACGCTTTATGCGTGTTATATTTTCTTAATGGAACACAGAATATTGGAACGGATATTGTCGCATTTAAAAATTCGAAATTCCAACATTGTATCTTCTAATCGTATATCAAATTTGAGAAAAATCCTTTCGTCCACTAAGGAGTATCTTATATTCTGGGCCACCCGGTATATGCATGTTTTCAAAGTTGGGTAATTTTTCAATAGACTGTAGGTAATTTTACAAAAAAAACCTATAGATTTTTTAAATAATGCGGATAGTACGGTCCTGGCCACATCACTGACAGGATTGTACGAAGTTCAACAAACAGGGTCCTTAACGCAAACTTTGGATTGGAGGTTCGTCAACTTTAACAAGGCGCTTCTTATTGAATTCACAGCGGACGCGTTCCAATTAACAAATCGAAGTGCAGTATTCTTCACAACAAAAGTTCAATATAAATTGAACCAGAAAATGGTAGATCACAGGGGAAGAACAACTACTTTCCTGGAAAATACCACGCAGAACGTTGAATGACATTCACCTGAAAATCCATGCATACCTCCATATAAATGGACATTGAATGTTTAATTTATATCGTGTTCACCTAACAATCCGCATACCGGTTTCAGGCTTTTTGGCCCCCATCAGTACGGAGTAGTCACCAGCCAGAGGTCCGAAGATCTCTGACCGAAGCGAGACATAACATAAACAGAACCATCATCGAGTCTATAACACCTATAGGTACGCCGGAAAAGAAAACTTTTAACTGGCGGTACCTAGTGACAGAAAGAAACACTCCGAAAATCTCCCACCTCGATAGGCAGAACCATCATCGAGTCTATAAGCCATGTGAAGTGGAATAAAAATAGAAAAATCGAAGTGTAGTCTTCTTCACAACAAAAGTTCAATATAAATTGAACCAGAAAATGGTAGATCACAGGGGAAAAACAACTACTTTCCTGGCAAATACCACGCAGAACGTTGAATGACATTCACCTGAAAATCCATGCATACCTCCATATAAATGGACATTGAATGCAAATGTTTCTTTCTGATAAGCTCGATTATGTTTAATTTATGTCGTGTTCGCCTAACAATTCGCATACCGGTTTCAGGCTTTTTGGCCCTCATCAGTACGGAGTAGTCACCAGCCAGAGGTCCGAAGAGCTCTGACCGAAGCGAGACACAACATAAACAGAACCATCATCGAGTCTATAAACATAATCGAGCTTATCAGAAAGAAACATTTGCATTCAATGTCCATTTATATGGAGGTATGCATGGATTTTCAGGTGAATGTCATTCAACGTTCTGCGTGGTATTTGCCAGGAAAGTAGTTGTTTTTCCCCTCCAGGTGATCTACCTTTTTCTGGTTCAATTTATATTGAACTTTTGTTGTGAAGAAGACTGCACTTCGATTTTTCTATTTTTATTCCACTTCACATGGCGTTTATCTTTCACTATATGCTAGTCGGGCTTGCCACTCCTACTGAGAAGGAATCTTTTATTTAGAAACCTATCGAGGTGGGAGATTTTCGGAGTGTTTCTTTCTGTCACTAGGTACTGCCAGTTAAAAGTTTTCTTTTCCGGCGTACCTATAGGTGTTATAGACTCGATGATGGTTCTGTTTATGTTGTGGTTCGCTTCGGTCAGATCTCTTCGGACCTCTGGCTGGTGACTACTCCGTACTGATGAGGGCCAAAAAGCCTGAAACCGGTATGCGGATTGTTAGGCGAACACGACATAAATTAAACATAATCGAGCTTATCAGAAAGAAACATTTGCATTCAATGTCCATTTATATTGAGGTCTGCATGGATTTTCAGGTGAATGTCATTCAACGTTCTGCGTGGTATTTGCCAGGAAAGTAGTTGTTTTTCCCCTGTGATCTACCATTTTCTGGTTCAATTTATATTGAACTTTTGTTGTGAAGAAGACTGCACTTCGATTTTTCTATTTTTATTCCACTCCACATGGCGTTTATCTTTCACTAGACAAGAACTTGGTGCGACTATGCCCAGGAAACTGTAGGATATCTCGGACCACTCAGGAAAGGATTTTAGGATAGAACTCTACATAAGATAGATCTCTATGAACAAGCGACCATCCGTTGGTGAGTATGTCTCAGCCAACCCACCCTTTTTTATTGTTGTAGGTTTCAGCCTCTCTGAATTCTCGTCATTTATTTGTTTTTCTTCCAGCCAGCCCAAAGTAGAGTAGGACTTGGTGCAAATCCTACAAGATGAAACTCCGTGTGAACATTCGTTCTAACACTTGTTACATTCGAAAGGCTAAGGGATGGCAAAGGTTGTGCAAGTGTTTGAGAGATCAGCTTGCCCTGAAGTCATGGAGTAGGTACTCTGTTGAAGGCATTCCACGCGTTTCGGTGGTTTCTTCCTAGTTAGTGGTTTCTTCAAAGTAAGGTGGTGTCACAAAAATTCCTGTTTCTCAATTTTTGGATATAATTACCACGTTCGACTTTCGACGTTTATCATTCAAATAAAAATGAGTGCAGCCAACATGAATAAATTGAATAACTCTTATTTTATGTCAAAGATATTTTTTTGCGGTGTCAAAACAAAATGTTTTGATGGGGAATTTTGTGTGAAAATAGAGTGTATGGATTGTAATGAAAACAAGAAAGAGACATTTTGTTGGTGTGTCTAAAACCGCGATGAGAAGCTATACGTCTTCCGTTTGGTGAGATGAAAGTCCATCCCTCGAAAACCCCAAATTCCAAATATTTTTTAAATCGGGCAGGGCCCACTCCAGTACGAAGGGAAAATGTCTATCGACTTTTTCTATATGTCTTCCGTTATAATAATTCTGTTCAGAAAGTGAATAGTAATCATCCGACAAAGCGGAAGACAATTTGGTTGAGGCGCACTACTCGAAATCTATTTTTGAAAATTTTGGGCTTTAAAATCGATTATTACAAAAATGTTACGTCTCCTTTATGCTTATTTTTGTGTTCCTTTACTTTGTTATAGTCTTTACACCAAGAAAATTCGAGTGGAAGACTTTTTCAGCAGGTCCCGGCCTCAGGGTTGACCGAATAAACAAATTGAAAAACTCGCGAAAGTGGCTAAGTTGAAAAATCTAAAACTGCACTTGGGTTCAATCTTAAGCTCCAAAATTTAGCAAGGAGCTTCTTCAGGGGCCAGAAAACCCAGTTTCCAAAGGGAAGACTTTTTTCTCATCGATAATCCAGTGTATAAAGTTTAATCAACGTACCTCAACTAGTAGTTAATGACAACAGGAATACATTTCAACCCCTATATAAGGGCTGTTCGCCCCCGCCAGCTCAAATAATCTATTTGAGCGAGGAAGAGCAAATAAATGAACTTAGGGAGATGAATGAATGCCACCAAATGAATTCTTTGGCGTTAGACTCGTTAACGGTTTATAAATAAATAAAGTTATAAACAATGCTTGCCAAAAAATAAATAAAGTTATAAACAATTTTTACAAAAAATGATGAAAAATTATTTTGGTGTCAAAAATGATTTCGGTATAATTCATTTTCTCACATTTGATCAATTACAACCCTTTTTTGGTTACAAATTACTGATTGATTATTCAAAGTGTAAATATCTCCTGTGAAAAAAAAATGTTTCCAGTTGATATAGCTTATAAATCATTTGAATTGTTCAGGACAATTATTTGAATTGTTCAAGAATGTTATAACAAGTATAGAAAATGTTTATATTTATTAACCCTTTCCGTACGGCAGCTACACGAATTTTTTTTTCCGTACAGACGGGACTTTTGACCGAAGCGCCAACAGACCGTGCCGAACAGACGGCTGTCGATATGTGCGACACTATACTTACAGACCGTGCCGAACAGACGGCTGTCGACTATGTGCGACACTATACAGACCGTGCCGAACAGACGGCTGTCGACTATGTGCGACACTATACAGACCGTGCCGAACAGACGGCTGTCGACTATGTGCGACACTATACTTTGATACTATACTTCAGCCTCAGATAATCCACAGTGGCTATCGTGTTTTTTTTTTGTCTTTTTGCCCGCGACGAGATCCCCGAGGGACCAGCAGCATTCTCCGACGACATTTCAAGGCATACTGGCGCGAAAAACCAAAAAAAACTGCACTCGACTCAGCACTGGCCATGCCAGGTTGCCGGATGTCGCATATGATCGACGGTGTCGACCTGAGCGGTTAGCATGCAGTGAACGCAAACATTGCGACAACAGTCTGTATGCCAAATCTAAAGATTTTATGCGTCGCATCCCAACCGGCAGTCGTCCAGGAGACAGTATACATGTCGTCGACCATATGCGACAGCCGTCTGTGCGGCACATATCCTCGGTGTCGCATATGCTGCGTCAGCCGTACGGAAAGGGTTAATGTATAACAAGTACATATGAAAGAAAAAATTGGTTTTTTAACGTTATTCATCATCTTCCTTCTCTGTCTGATCATACCAGTTGCTTTCAGACGAGGAGTTCGGCTCTACAAACATTTGTGATAGATATTACAGGGACCGGCGTGGTTCACTGAGTGTTTCAAACTAAAAAGATTACCAGGAATAAACGGAGAAAATAGAGGAAATTCAAAGGTGTGGGAAGGGGTGAAAAGATGGCCAAAAAGTATTCTCTTTGGAAATTGGGTTTTCTGGCCCCTGAAGAAGCTCCATGCAAAATTTGGAAGCTTAAGATTGAACCCAAGTGCAGTTTTCGATTTTTCTACTTAGCCGCTCCCGCGAGTTTTTCAATTTGTTTATTTGGTCAACCCTGAAGCCGGGCCCTACTAAAAAAGTCTTCCACTCGGATTTTCCCGATGTAAAGACCATAACAAAGTGAAGGAACACAAAATTAAGCATATAGGAATTGTCGAACTTTTGAGATGATCGATTTTGGGGCCCAAAATTTTCAAAAATAGGTTTTGAGTAGTGCACCTCAACCAAATCGTCTTCCGCTCTGTCAGATGATTACTAGTCACTTTCTAAACAAAATTATCATAATGGAAGACATATAGAAATCGTCGAAAACGTCGATAGACATTTTCCCTTCGTACTGGAGTGGGCCCTGCCCGATTTCAAAAGTATTTGGAATTTGGTTTTCGAGGGATGGACTTTCACCTCATCAAACGGAAGACCGCGGGTCTCTAACTATAACTGGAGTTTAAAAATCACTTTTTTTGAATTCCAAGGATGTTAACTCCGAAAGCGTTTGAGGGCGAGTTCAGCAGGTGAAAATAAATAAATACCTAAAATTTCGTAATCAAAGATGGATGCAAGAAACAGAAGTTCATTTTATGGAGAGAAATTTTTGGGGAAATCACTATTTTTTGCCATACCTCTGATTTTAATAAATTTTGGATACTTACGTTATCGCTGACTCTCTTGTATATAAGAAGCAGTAGTTTATATTCATCGTTATTAAATACATTTGATTTTTATTGTTCAAACGTCAACAATATGACAACTCTGAAAACTGTCCTCCAAAATAAAAACCTTCATGATGCCTCACGTAGCTGTCTAGGTATCATAAGGGTGTCAACAAGGAGGTGTTGTGTCACCCCTATTAGGTGCCTGGTAGTCGACGATCTTTGCACGGAAATAAATGAGTCAGCGTATACAGATGACTTAGTCATGCTGGCTCAATACCAAGCGGTAAACCTGCTAGGAGAAGTCATTATGAAAGCTCTTAGCAGAGTAGAACTGTGGTGTTCCACCGCAGGGCTAAGAGTCAATCCAGAAAAAGCGGACTTGGTACATTTCACCAAGAAAAACAAAATAGGAACTCTTTCAGGAACATTCAAACGAAGACCTTGGAGTCATCATAGACTCCAAGCTGACCTGGAACGAGCAGATTGAAAATCGCACCAAGAAGGCTATCTGCTCCTATTGGGCATGCAGAAGAGTCCTCGGCAACACGTAGGGCTTGACACCTAATGCCATACAATGGATATATACGGCGATTATTCGCCCAACATTAACGTACAGATCCATCATTCGGTGGACCGGCACCACTGTCCAGGCTTGTTTAGGAGCCATGAGGACGACGCATACCGGAGATATTTTTTCAGTTTCAGTTTCAGTTTATTCAAATTTAAATATTGATACAGTAGGAGTATAAAAATTATCTATGGTTTTTGCCCCTGTGGAGGAGAAAGATAACACCCTAAGCATATGGGATGCTTGTATTGTGATATATCCCTGTTCTTCCTGGAGGCTTGGTAATATTAACTCATTATATTCTATCAATGCTATGGCTAATGAGTAATGAGTACATTGAAACGAAAATATTGGATCTGTATAATGGAAAAAAAACACTTTTTTTTTTGTTGATATCTAGTTATAATTTATGGTATCTCAAAATATATTCATAATAGAGTTTTGGTTTTGACTGATGAGAAGTTTTATATTTGATTTGTAATGGCTTTTGTTTAAACCAGTTCTGAGGCGAGCTGGCACTGTATTGAACAGCTTAGGACCGTGAAAGAATATACATCTTTGTGTATGATATTTCTTAAAACTTGGTAAGTTTAGACAAAGGTTTTTTGCAAATCTAGTATGTGTAGTTTTATCTGTCTCGTATAAATGTTTCTTATGGAATATCCATATAAGGCAGTGAAATGCATACAGACTTCTCACATTGAGTAAGTTTGTTTCTTTATATAATTGTTCACTCGAGAATAATCTTTTTTTTTTAAATATAATTTTTATTATCGTATTTTGTATAGCTTGAAGACTACGCAAAGTATTGTTGAACATTCCACCCCAAGCAGTAATGCAATATTGTATTACCGATTCTGCCATTGAGTGGTATAATATAATCATATTTTTCCTATTCAAAATATCTCTTAGAGTACAAAATTTGTAGGTTAATTGTCTAAGTCTTTTCGTGACGTAAAAAGCATGTTCGTCCCATTTCATATACTGGTCAATTATAATCCCAAGATATTTGATTTTGGTCACTTTCTCAATTTTGGGGCAGGTACAGGATGTTTCAATTTTATATTTGGGAGAGTGTATCTTTATTCCTTTCCTTTATTTTTTAGTTATATGAACTAATACAAATGATCATTTAAAGAATACACATTAAATTGGTCCTATAAAATAAAACTAATAATAGACATGTCACTCATAAAACTACACATTAAAATTTGGTCATATAAAATAAAGTAAAACCAATACAGCCATTCCACTCATAAAAACTACACATTAAAATCAGTTGAAGAGAAGGGAGAAACATAAGTATACCTGTGCAGAATATTGAAATAGAATTACTAAGAAAAATTCTTTTTTCAAGCTCCAGCACTAGGAGAGTGAAGAACAATTTTTAAGTTCTGTTTGAACTTGTTCAAGGAATCTGAGGATTTGATTTCTAGGGGCAGCAGATTGAATCTCTTCAGGCCTTTGAAAAATACAGAAGTTTGTGTATGACTCTTTGCCACCAGTGGAATGTGGAAATCATTTCGTGATCTTGTATTGTGGGTATGCACATCAGAATTGTAATTGACAATATTTCTCAAATAGCTTGGAGCAGTACCTGATTTGATATTAAATATAAATATCAGAGTATTATACCCAAAGAAGTCATCTATTGACAACCACAGCATTTCCTTCAACATATGCCCAATGTGTGTTATCTTTGAGCATGTGAGTATGATTCTCATAGCTCGATTTTGAAGTTTCCTAAATCTGGACATTTCATTTTGATTGAGCAGGTAAAGTATTGTGGAACAGTAGGTAAAATGAGGTAATATCAGGGTGTTGAACAGAATAGTTTTGGCCCATCTTGTCAGAAAAGTAGAACATCTTTGTAAGTAGTTGATTTTATATGAAATGATTTTGATTAAATTGTTTGCATGTTCTTTAAATTTGAGCTGTCTATCTATAATTACTCCTAAATATTTAAATTTCTGTACCATTTCAATTGACTCGTCACTTACAGTAATATTTAGCTGACTCTCGCAAAACAATCTGTAATTATTTTCGTTGCTGATAATCATAAATTTGGTTTTTTGTGTGTTTATCTTCAATTGGTTAGAGGAACACCATTTATTGATATTTTCCAAAGTAGTGTTAGGTGTTGTTACCACCTCTTCATTATCTAAACATGTAAAATATATGAGGGTATCATCGGCGAATAGATGTATGGAACAATGTCCAGCTGCACTCACTATGTCGTCAACATATAAAAGAAATAACAGTGGACCTAAAACACTACCCTGTGGAACCCCTATGTCATTTTCGATTTCAAGAGACATAATTTTATTCATTGTTACTTTCTGTTTCCTATTTATTAAGTAATTATTGATCCACTCCAAAGCTCTACCTTTCACTCCAATACTCTCTATCTTTTTTAATAATCTCCCCCTATCTATTGTTTCAAACGCCCTTTTTAAATCCAAAAACACCGCCCCTGTAACAAGATTCTTATCTAGATTACTCTTCCAGTCGTTCAAAACACATTGTATTGCAGTTTCACAGCTATATTTCCCTCGAAATCCTGATTGCACACAGTTTATAATGTTGTTTGTCTCTACAAACTCTAATAGTTGTTCATATACTACTTTCTCTATATATATATTATTGTGTTTTCTTGCGGTTGGTCTCTTCTATCAATTGTAAAGGAAATAAATTTAGTTTTTTTTATATTTAAGCTCAAAAGGTTTATATTCAGCCATGAACCTATGCTTTTCAATCCTGTTTCCGCATTGTTGTATGTCTGAGACCATTTTTCTCTTCTGTACTAGCATAGAAATGAGATGCCCAGAATTTTTTTCATTTGAGTTATACTGTTAATACATATTGAGAACAGTACTGGTCCTAATACAGTTCCCTGTGGTACCCCAGTTGTGATTTCTAGTGTTTTGCTCAATGTATTGTCAATTTTGACTCTTTGATTTCTGTGTGTTGAATAATTTCGCAGAATATCTAAAGATGGTCCCCGTATGCCATAATGGTATAGTCTGTCTAATAATATTTCATGTGATACCGTATCAAAAGCCTCTGCTAGATCAAGAAAGACAGCTAGGCATTTATTTGATTCGTCTAAGTTTTCGATAATTTTTTTTGTAAGATCAAGAATGGCTGCTTCTGTATTACAGGTTTTTCTGAATCCAAACTGTTTTTCAGTAATCACTTGATGAATATCAAGGAATTCAACTAATATCTTTTTCAGGCTTTGCTCAAAAAAAAAATATAGAAGCTCTACTAGAACTACCACATCTGCACCTTGTCATTGAGCACGAAGCCATGCGTACTGTCTACAGGCGCAAAGGCGCAAGCCAATAGATTGGTACTAGGGTAGACCATTGAAGGCCTGTTCTGAATTTCAGAAAAAGGCCCAATTTCGCCATCCCCACGAGGGAGGAATAGAAAGACGCTGCGCCCGGCAGCCCCCCAATCTATGGATTAACCTGGTATACAGAGGGATGGAGATTTGGGGGAATGTTCAGCCCAGGAGTAAACGAAGAGGGAACAAAGAGGTAAATCCCAGTTACCCTAGGCAAATATGCCTCAGTGTTCCAGGCCGAAGTATATGATATACTCACCTGGGTCCAGGAAAACCTCGACAATAGAAGGCGAGGATCTATTATCACAGCAAAACTTCAATTATGGCATCAAGAGCAAATATGATCGTATCCAAATTGGAGTACGAGTATACAGGGTGTTTCATAATTGAATGCTGATCCTAAAGGGGGGCAATTATCCTTGGATGATTTTAAGAAAAATTCTTCATATGAACATAGGTCCGCAACCGCTTTATTTCTGAGATACAAGATGTTGAAATTTAACAAAAAAATCAGGTCTTCCCCAATATCTCTGAAACCGCTTTGGCTGTTTTTTTCAATTTTGGTACATGCAAAGTACACATAAAAATATTTTTTTTTCCATGATAAAGGATTTCTTAATTTTCATCAGTGGCGTCCCTGTTAAAATGTCCTGCCATATTTTTTTTAAATAATGATACGCCCCTGTCTTCTTTCCAAATTAATATCATTTTTGTAATTGTCCTCTATCTTCTCATTAAAATGGTTTCCTGCCTTTTTTTCGTCTGGCGAACGGTTTTTGGGTTACAAAATAAAATGCATTCATTTGCTTGTCCCTATGCGAAATCAGCCGTTGAAGAGTAGTAGGATATCTTGTGGGCTAGAAACATCTAGAATACATTTCGTTGTTTTCAACATAAGCAATTTTGACACTTCTTCAGCTAGATACGTGATATTATTTACGTTATAAAAACTTGTTCAATCAAAAAAAACATGGTAAATTTTACAAATACCGAATTAGCAGACATGCGTTACTTGTATGGGGTTGCTGACGGCACCGCATATGAATGGTTCCTGATGCTCGAACGATTTCAAGCACCCACAGAAGGTTATGGGAAACAGGAAGTTTTGAGCCAAATCATCACTTGAAAGGAGCACATCGGACTGCAAGAACTCCAGCAATTGAGGTAGCTGTTTTAAATTCAGTTGACGAAAATCCTGAAATAAGTACGAGGCAAGTTGCCAATAATTTAAGTATCGCGCATATTCTAGTATGGAGGATTCTTCATGATTATTTATTATATCCCTATCACATTCAACGGGTACAGGCTCTACTTCCTCGAAACTTTCCATTACGAGTGAATTTCTGCCAATGGTTTCTCCAAAAAGTTCCCGAAAATCCTATATTTGACAAAGTAATTTTATTCACGGACGAAGCTAGTTTTACTAAAAACAGGATCAGAAATTTTCATATTAATCATTTTTGGGCCGAAGAAAATCCGCATGCAATCGTGGAATCTCAACACCAGGAGCAGTTCTCATTAGATGTCTGGGCTGGAATTATTGGAGATTACCTAATTGGACCTTTTTTTACCACGCAGATTAAATGGACATAATTATCGCCGATTTCTTGTAGATAATTTGCCAATTCTGTTTGGAAGATGTTCCTATTTTAATGCGAAATCGCATATGGTTTATGCACGATGGTGTACCTGCACATTTCAGTGCTCTGGCACGCGAATATTTAAACCAAAACTTTCATAATCGCTGGATAGGGAACAGAGTCATGGCCAGCTAGATCCCCAGACTCAAACAGTCTTGATTATTTTCTTTGGGGACATCTCAAGACTTTGGTGTACAGTCAACCAATTCTAACTGAGGAAGAATTGCGAAACCGCGTAATAGTTTCCTGTGAAGCAATAAGGAATACTCCACGAATTTTCCAAAGAGTACGCAAGTCAATGAGAAGGAGGACTGAAGCGTGCATACTTGCAGGAGGTGGACATTTTGAACAGTTAATTTGATTTTGGTATTTTTTGTTCATAATAGTTATGTTTTGAAAAATAAAAAATTTTGTTTTATGCGTACTCATTACAAACACTGTAGTCAGGGTCCCAAGACACTCTCTGGTGTCCCCTCAACGAAGAGTCTGATAGATTGGCCAAGATAGGATCGGGAAAGACACCTGCCCAGGCATATTGAACTCATCGGGATCACAAATCAATAATTGTAGGATATTAATTTTGAGTGAGATCGACCACAGGGTTTAGTCGTGAGTTAATGGACTCACACACACAAGGTTTTTTTTTTATTTTCATGTGTCGTGTCGCTTCAGTCGATTCCCATCAAAATCTCGAATTTAAATTTTTACGATCACAAAACTTCCTTTCTCTTATGGTCGTTTGAGAGTTAAAATAATTTCACTAAGAGAAAATGGCCTTTTAAATAAAAAAAGCAAGAATGCAAGAATAAATTCCGCGATAAATCTACGAATTTCACCTAAATCATTAACGAAAACTAATAAATACCATCAGGTAATCATGAGATCATATATTTTAATAATCGTAAAGCATTTCGCGATGATTTCACTCTTTGACAAGTCGGTATTTGCGCAAAATAAAAACTTAGAATCGATTATCGGTGATTTGTATGCAGCTGGTGTCTGCGTCTACCGAGGTGTAACTGTCCCGCCATAAATCGAATTTTAAATTGAAACAACGTTCAACGGTAACATTGGAAGTTCTTCAATGAAAATAGGCTCGGTACCATGAAACGACAAGAAACTGCTTGTCGAGCATTACAAGGTATTCTGATAGATAATTTTATCAGCTCCATGTACGAGAACAGTACACAAATAAACTCATAAGAGATATGTCAATATCATCCAACAAAATTTTTTTTAACAAAAAATGAAACCGACGGAAAAAGAAACCTAAAAGCTCCTGAACTAATGTAAGTAACTAATTTTGAATCGGTGCCAAAAAAAACAAAGGAGCAAATTTATTACGTAAAGCGTAAAATGTTGGCATTGGGATGTGCGGCGACGTTTTGATTATTTTTTTAATAATTTAATGATCTTTGTTGATTGTTTGTTTGGCGCCGGCTCGAAATTAGTTACTTACATTAGTTTAGGAGCTCAGTTACTCAGACTAAAAAGTTTTAATTTATTATTTGCCCTTCAGTTTCTTTTTCCTTCTTTTACGTCGGTTTAATTATTTGTTAAAAAGTTTGTATTTTTTATTTTTTGTTGCTAAAATCTACTAATTACTTCCTACTTGATTAACTTCAGGTCTCCATTTTGTTGTAGTGTCATCAGAACTACATATGTGTTTCCGAATCGGTTCCCAGGAGATACGGGGTGTTCAAGTTTTTCTTAAAAACTGACTATTTATTTATTGCTCTGAAATCGGTCGAAATTTGCAAATGAAATAGTAGTAGTAGTAGTAGTAGTAGTTATTGCGCAATTTTGACATGCAATTAAGAATTTTATGTTCATCATTGGCGCGCATACGAGTAATGATCTCAATTTAAAGAAAAAAGTACGCCACTGAGATATTTCATTCCATTCAAGCCCATCATGTAATACAAGCGCACAGCACCAAGTTATGAATATACTGCTTTACCTCCACTACTCAACTGCTTCCATGCGCTCGCCCGTTTTCAGTCATGTTTGCAAATATTTCTCACCTATTTCGCAGCATTTTAACGCAAAACGAGAATAAACGTTTTGTAGTACTATACTTCCACTTTCGAAAATTGGAAAATTGGAATCGGACCACCAGTGACCCATCCAGGTTTGCTCCAGTGAAGTGCAAAAACTACAAATTGCAATTAATCAAAAACAAATGAACCGACAGCGTCTGAGTTTCTTCAATCACTACTATGTCGCAAACAGCCTGTTTGAAAAAAACGCTGATTTTTCTGGTTTTCCCCGGTTTTTCTCCATCAATAAGGATCCAAACGAGTCGTGCTAGGATGAATTTTTTTCGCATTTTGATTCTCTACAATTCGTCCATTGAGAGCATCGAGATCACTTCATCAATGTAAGAAAGTGAAGAGGATTAAGTGAGTACTCAACAATATGCATCCATAGAGCCAATGGTTAACATACATTATTTATTATCGCATATTATCAATAACATTTCATAACGCTCCATTGTGAAACGAAAAGGCCCCATTTCCATTCATTGTTTTTTTTCCGTTTTAATTCTAAGCTAAGTATGATAACTAGTATTTATGAAATGAAAATGAACTGGCAACACTGCGGGAAAACCATATGTTAAAACAATGCTATCGGACAGAGACGCGCTGCGGACTGAATAATCAAACCAGTGCATAAGTAAAATATTTTTTGAAATTTTAGATGGCTTCAATAAAAATGTTCTTTAAATTTTTTGTGTCGTTAAGTCTCCAATTTCGGAAAGACCCTGTATTTGCGTTACATTAGCGACAAATTAGGGAAATTTACTGTATCATGCCTATTTGCTGGTTATGGAATTAATGGGTATAAACTATACGTTTGATAGCCTTTAGTAGATATTGAATTTTTTTGATAAAATACTGGTTTTTTACAAAAAAAGATGAGCGGCAAATTTCTTATTGTGGTAATAAGTTGGCGATAAATTATGGACTATTCGTTTTTTTTCATAATTAAATAGATAGGAAGTGGTTTTGCTAGCTTCGTATAAACCTAGCAGAACCATGTTTTTTTTTTTAAACGAAGAGCGACATTTTTTTTCAAGTGGTAATTAATTAGCGATAAATTGACGACATATTATGGTAGTATTTTCTATAAGAGGAAAGAAACGACGTGGTTCTGCCAGCTTCATATAAACCTAGCAGAACAATGGTTTTTTTTTAAACGATGAGCGATGACAAATTTATAATTGTGGTAATAAATTAGAGATTAATTAGTGACAAATTATGGCATAATTGGAAATTCAAAATTTGCAAATGCTTCTGCTAGGTTTATGGGGGGTGGTATATTCGGCATTAATAATTTCTAATAATTATTTTTTGTTGTTTAATATTTTGGGCAAATAATTTTAAAAGGTTTCGTAACTGAGAAATTTCAAATATTCGTAGTTCATTTTTTAGTCCAGAATACCGAAATCGCAGAAACGTATTGGAGCAAATCCGGTAATTTGCAGGTATTGGAACAGATAACTGACTTCCAGGGGGAGGAAAACCCAAGATATGTTTATTTAGGTAAGCTATTGAAGAGTCTATAATACGTACTTGGCTGTTTGGAAATCACTAGTTCACATCATGTTGTAAACTTACATTTTGAAAATCAATTTGAGGCCTCAAAATGCGAAAGGGGGTGTTGAAGGTGCCAAAAAATAAATCGCGCTTTCAGGCTCTGCCGTTGTCCTTACTTAGAAATGAGAGTTAATTGTATTTTCATTGTAGGTATGAATTTATAATTAAGGAAAACTAAAATAATATCTACAATCTAAGAGCGGAAACTACTACACAATTGACGAAGTGCATATATGCCTGCGACCATTCATACATATTAAATTTCAAATTGCATAATTTTCCACTCTACTAACCAGGTGCATATGTGTACTTAGATAACTCATAATATTTACAGCCTAATTACGATAATAATAAGATCGAGGATTTATGATTTTACCGATAGTGTCGAAAAGCAAATAATAAATTTCTATTAATGATACGTAACGAAGCGGATGTTGAGTTTTTACAAGAGGGGTAGTTATGGCAGCCTCATTCAGAGCAATTTGTGAATTAATATAGTCTCGTTACGTTTTCCATAGAAAATCAGTCTAGGTCAAAGATAATCATAGGCTCATTTGCATACAATAAATATGAAATCGAGTGTAATAAATTCCATAATTTGTTATAATAAATATTACTTAGTTGTAGGTCACGGTTTCAGATATTATCAATACCGATCTTAAATGGATCAGATAAAGCGTCCACATCCGATTAATTGAAGATTGTATTATTTCAAATTTTACTGATATTGAAAAAATCTTTGATAAAGTTCAAGACAAAAATACAACATTATCTATGAAAAACTGACAACAAATTGGTACTAATGAGAACTTTTTCGAAGTTAATCCCATCTTGTTTTTGAGGTTTTATCACTCAAAAAATAGAACCCATGATCACTAACGCGTTCGTCAGCCATCTATAATTGCAATATTTGAAATTGCAGAATCACTCTTGTGACTATTTGCGTTGTATTATGTTTTAGAAAAATGTAATTATTGGTATCACCTCGATCTTTTGCAGAACTGTCAAGGTTACTTCTGCCACTACATTGAGCTCCAACTACGACATATTTTCAACGATCTGATTATTTCCACCACCTGCGATAAATTGGTCATCGCCTGATTTTGTTGCCATAACACATTCATGAGGAACAATAGCTTGGAAGCATCTATGAATTTGTCGGTATTCGTGACCAATCGAAATTTATACCTGCCACAAACATCATTTTATAGAGTTCTAGTCCTAAAATTTAAAATTACCCGACTAGGTATGCACAGCAGGGCAGATGTAAACTCGTCCGCTTAAGGATGTATAATCTTCTCAATTAAAAGACGCCCCAAAATACGGTATGTAATCTCGGCCGATCGTAAAACTGATGATACCAAACCTTAGTTCTAAGAAATCTATCTACGGGTCTACCATGTAACCTATGTTTGTAAACTAACCTACTACTGAGAATCAGAATCAGTTTTTCTCGGCCGATCGTAAAACTGATGATACCAAACCTTAGTTCTAAGAAATCTATCTACGGCTCTACCATGTAACCTATGTTTGTAAACTAACCTACTACTGTGAATCAGAATCAGTTTTTCAACATTATAATGTCACACTTTGGCAAGGAAATAAAAACACGTTTTGAAGGTTATATTATTTATATTCCAAAAAGTCATATATTAACGGTATATACATACACAAAATATATACAAATCATAGATCATACAGTTATTGATAAATTGATAATGTACAATTCCACTTAACAATAACACATATTAAAATAAAAATTAGTGACATACAAATGAGAATACATGTATTATCTCAAATTATTATTTAGAACTTATTTATTGTTATAATGTGAAGCAACTTTAAAAAAATGCAGCGTAGTTATTTTCTTAGCGTTGTAGTCATTAATAATACGGTCTAAATACTCCTCCTTTTTTCTTGTGTCCGAATTTGGTACATATGGCTTGTCCACACTTTGAAGTTTTACATATATTTCACATTGATAATTTAATAAAAAGTCACCAAAAACAAATATCGAAGGATGAGGCGCGTTAAAATAGTTTTTTAAATGTGAATGGAATGATTCACAGGAATTAGTGCTTCTATCGGCTCTTGACGTTTTAGACGCCCATAAATCTGGAGGATAGATTGCACAATCCGCCACATAATTGTCCACTAAATAGTCCGCAAACGTTTTAATTTTTATTTCTTCAGGCTTAATTGCAGCTAACGAAAAAGCAAATGCGTCTCCTACTTCCTCAGGGTCAACAAACATAAGTCCAAAACAGTATCCTAACCATTTTCCTCCTTCTGTTTTATTTCTGTATTCTTTGGCAAGATTGTGATAGATGAAATCTACATCCTATTAGTTTGACTTGCGGCCAGACAGTACAAGCTGCATTGTGGATACCTTTTTCGAAATCGACGACGATTTCCTTGGGGAAGAAGGAGAACGAAAAGTCTCTGCAGCACTTCTTCGCGTGTTCAAAGCACTTTACCTACGTTTCAGTACATTTGTCCAGCAGCACAAAAAACATAAGCGGTATATAATGCCCATTTAGGCAGCCGTGAATGGTAAGCAGTTGCCGTAGTCAAATGTACCATCTACGTAGATTTTACTACATTTGCACAGATTCTCCAAATTTGTAATGCAACTGAATACTAGTATGTGAGAATCTTCTAGCGTAGTATATATTGCGTTTTATGTAGGTTAGATCCTTTGTCTGAAGAGCTGTTGTATCTTCATCAACCATAACTGAGTGTAAAATTTTACTTGGCTGACTGCTGATATCGTCAACGGCTTTTCTTTCCGCTGAGCTTGTAATGATATTTCGTTGAATATCTTTAATGTTGCAGGCACCACGGTTGTGAGTAAAATTTGATCTCGAGATGGTATAATCACTGCCCACGGTGTAAACACTAGCAGAACACTTTGGCTGTTTGCACCTCCACCTCTTCTCGCCAGTTTTCAACTCTTCTTTAAAATTGTATTTGTAGTTGTTTATTAATGAAACAACATTACCACGCTGACTTTTCATGAATGATACTTGTATATCCATAATCGGTTACACGCAATCGACTGAGATTCACTGGACAAATCTAAGATGCTACTGTTTATCAATCACCCTCGACACTATTTGTATCCAGGGTGCAAAACTTGTTAATTATAAGGGGGTGAGTGGGTATTTCCAAATTATAAATAT
Source organism: Gonioctena quinquepunctata (assembly GCA_018342105.1). NCBI lineage: Eukaryota > Metazoa > Arthropoda > Insecta > Coleoptera > Chrysomelidae > Gonioctena > Gonioctena quinquepunctata. The sequence continues at coordinate 368,382 of JAFIRS010000880.1, read as the reverse complement.
ATTCCCTGAAATCTACGTAGATTATTGGCAAGTAATCTTCCTCAAATAAAGCGTCATGATAATTGAGGCGGCCGAGTTTACATACCTGATATCAAGTACACAATTTTGGCCTGCCGAGATTACATACTCATTAGTGAGCATTACCTGATAATCGGTCCAGTTTACAATCGCCCGTTTCTAGTCCTAAAACTTTAAATTACCTGACTAGGTATGCACAGCAAAAAGTGCATATCTTATTTGAGGAATTAGCAGATTTTCAGAGACTTTTTGACCTAGAATAATTCTGAGGAAGGTGGCGAATAACCAATACCATCAAATATTTTGGCGGCACGATTTCAGCTCAAGACGGCTGTGCGATTGTGATAAGAAATTGATGGAAAATTTATTGTGAGCTTACCGTGGCGCTTTCCAGCTATAACAAATAGTCAAAACACCAATTTCCAAAAATCATTGTGAAAAAAGGGGGGGAATTCCCAGAAAAACAAATACGGCCGAGAAGATTTCGCCTGCAAAAGTGATAACAAATTAACAAAACACCAATTTCAAAAAATAATTGTGAGCTAAACGTGGGCCTTTCCAGATAATGTTTCTCTAGAATAACTCTAGGTAGTTTGGTTCCCGTCAGGTAGTAAATTAGAAATTTATTTGAGATGCTTGATAATAATATGTAATTTAGTTCCCAATCCCAAAAAGGTCATTAGTAATTTGGTTTCCGGGGACTACCTGCGTAATCCCTTGTTCATGTAAGTGAAATTTGGGAAAACCAAAAATTAATTGTCAATTTTTCGTTTTTTCTATGAGTATTACTTTTATTTAGAGTTGTATTGCTTTTGTGACAGTCAGTTGTGTTTTTGAATCGAGCTTGCTCAGTGACATTCAATTTTTTTAAAATTGTCTTAAATTCTCGCCATGAATCCAGAAATAATTTTGAGTGGACGAGTAAAACAGTTATTAATTTTTAATAACTATAAATACGGTTTTCAAAAGATCCTGAAAAGTGGTGAGAAGCCATGGACTTGTACAAACAGAAAGTGCAAATCATTTGTTCTTACTTTGGGCGAATGTGTTGAAAGTTTAACCATTACAAAACACATATAAGAACATTCTCATGATGCAGTTGTGCAGGACTTAAATCGCCAAATTGTTAATTCTGCCTGCAAACGAAAAGCTGTGGAGGATACACCCGAAAAACCTGCGAAGGTCATTTGCAGAATATTACAGGAAAATCTGCCATCAACATTTACTACAAATGATATTGCTTGCGTCAGAAGAAAAATCTATATTTTTTGTCAGTTTTTTACTTTATACGGTTATTGTAATGGGCATTACATTCCATTAATTTTTTCATTATTACCTAATAAACGCTCAGATACGTATAAAAACTTTTTCAAATCAATAATAAATATTTGTAAACATAATGGTGTTACATTAAAAAGTTCAAAAATTGTTATCGATTTGGAGAAGGGCATCCACAAAGCAGTCGAACAAATTTTTCTTTCAGCACAAATAATTGGATGTCGGTTTCACCTTGCCCAATCGTGGTTTAGAAAAATTCAAGAATACGGCCTTATAGCCGAATATAAAAATGAAAATTCTGAAGTTGGTAGATGGCTACGAATGACTTTTGGTCTTACATTTTTATGTTCTCACGACGTAAGCGAATGCTTTGTTTTTTTATTTGCTTGCGATAGCACCAATAGACGAAAAATTTCAAAAGTATTCCGTTTACTTAACAGATAATTATATAACAGAAGAGTCTCTTTTTCCACCATTTCTTTGGGCTGAGAATTCAGCTGAGCTTACACGAACTACTAATGCTTGTGAATTTTTTCATAAACATTTTAATGCGTCTTTTTATAAAGCACATCCAAACATTTTAATTTTTTTGGAAATTTAAATTGAAACTTATGTAAAATTACAAAGCATCAATATAACGGCTCAAATACATAACAGTAAAGTAAAAAATCGCCAAAAATGTATAGCAAAAATGATAGAATCTTATTCTAGAAATGAAATTAGTCGACTACATTTCATTAAGTGTGTTTCTTTTCACTGTGCTGTAACTATTTTATATTGTATTTTATTATTATAAGTAGATAAGAAGTATAGAACGATAAAAGCTTGTGTGATATATATGTTGTATATTTATAAAAAATTATTTTAGTGAGTGTGTTTCTTTTCACTGTGCTGTAACTATTTGATATTGTATTTTTATTATTATAAGTAGATAAGAAGTATAGAACGATAGAGGCTTGTATGATGTATATGTTGTATGCTTAAGAAAATAAAACATTATTGATTCAATAAACAAATGAAAAGTAATTTTTTTTTCATAATATGAGAGAAATAAAATAAAAATTAATTGGTTAAAAAAATATTTCTTTCCGGGAATCAAATTACACACAGAGACCAGGTAAAATAAAAATGTCGGGAACCAAATTACATATAAAAATTAGGTAAACCTAAAACATCGGGAACCGAATTACACATATTTTTTTGGCCTTTCTTAATCTGGGAACTAAATTACATGTTCCCATTTCGAAAAATCATTGAGAGCTAAACGTGGGCCTTTCCAGATATTTATTCCCTAGAATAACTAACTCCAGGAGGGGTGGTGGATGATTTCCAGAGAAAAAAATATCCCTTTTTGTGATAACAAATTGACGAAACACCATTTTCGAAAAATCATTGTAACCTAAACGGGGGTCTTTCCAGATATTTTTTTCTGTAAAATAACTCTAGGAGGGATGATACATGATTCCCAGGAAACAATAACGACACAACAATTTCGAGAATTTATTGTGGGCTAAACTTAGGTCCTTTTCAGAGTTCGTATTCTCTAGAATCATTTTAGGAGTCTTATATCGACAACTATTTTTCGGGCAGAAATTTACCTCAAAACGGCCCTGCGAATGTGATAACGAATTGACAACACATCAATACTGAAAAATCACTGTGAGCTAATTGTGGTGTTTTTCTTATATTTTTTTAACTATATCTTGTTCTAAAAGGGATAAATAATATACGAAGTCGTAGAAGGGTCACTTAAATATTATTTACTTCGGAATTCATTCCCAAATAGTGAAGAGGGATTCCCGAATTGAACCTAACTGGTATATGGAATAAATAACCCAAATTGGCATAAAGTTAAAGTAGGCAAAGGGATTCATGAAAAAACACAACATTTTGTCTGAAAAACAATATGGGTTCAGATAAGGAAGGTCGACAGAAGATAATATTTGAATTAACATCTCATATTTACAAAGCCTTAGACATATCTAAACCATCACTTTGCATCTTTGTCGACCTTTCCAAATGACAAATTGGAGAAAATTGGTTTGCGTGGTAAGGCTTACGATCTATTGAAATCATATTTTTCGGAACGACAACAATTGGTTGATATTGATGGTGTAGTAAGTAACCCTAGAACAATAACTTACGGCGTTCCTCAAGGCACGGTATTGGGCCTACTGTTTACCAACAGCTTGTTGAAAACACAATCCGGAGGAAATATCTTGAGTTTTGCTGATGACACAGCAGTCTTTTAAAGCGATAATTCATGGCGAAAACTCAAAAAAAAAGTAGAAAAAGACTTCGCCAATATCATCAGATGGTTCCAATATAATAAACTTACATTGAATGTAGAAAAGACGAAATATCTACCATTCACTTCCTACGTCAATCACCTACCGAATATGGGACCGTTAACATAGATCAACATACATCCATTCCTGAAGCCACTTCCATAAAATACCTGGCCATAATAATTCACCGACTAACTAACAAAATGAGAGGATTTCTATCAAGATTCAAATCATTGAAAGAATACCTAGATGTTACCCACTTGAAAACAGTCTACTACGGACTAATACAGTCCCAACTTTCATACGGCATAATAGGTTGGGGAGGGGTTAATGATGCACATTTGAATTACTTGAATATCGCACAAAAAAAAATATAAAAATAATCTTAGGTACAGAAAGAACTTACTCAAGCGATAAACTGTATAAAGAGAGTGGAATATTTGATATAAGACAAATATATTGTAAAAAAAATGTTACTTAAAATATACAAAAACGTAATAAAAGTAAAACCATATGATCACCCATATAACACAAGGAGACGAGAGCGTAGTATTATAGCTCCAAAATGTTTTAAACTAGTGGGACAAAGACAGTGTAGTTATCTGGGCCCGAAAACTTGGGATCTGTTACCTGAAAAAATCAAAATTATTCCTATTTACAGTATGTTCAAAACCCAAATTATAAAATGGATAAGACAAAATTCTGGCAAATCATTAATGAAGTGATATGAAATTATTCATTGATATTCACCATAAAAATATTTACTGGGATAACTATTTTAGGATACTTAATATTACGAAACACCTGAATATGACCTTACCCTACTGTGATACTTTAGAAACGCCTGAATATGAATATATTGATTTCCCTATTATTATCGAAATCATACTTAAACACTTTCCCGATTGTATGTTTGTTTAAATTTGTAAATTTTAAATTTTTAACTTTTCATGGTAGATTGGCTATCACACACAAGTAATAATTACCATAGTAATTGTTACTTCAGTGATGCCTCTGTTTATTTATTTATATACTGAACTTCATGGAATTGCATTATATTTCCTTCTTTTTTTGTCAAATAAACATTATTATTATTATTATTATTATTATTATTCACCTATTTTCATTCCATATACAAGTTTCAAGAATAAACTTAACTGACATTCATCTGACCAAGATAATCCTCACTGATAGTTTGAGATAAATGAAATGATAACCAACTGAAATACACAGGATTTGTTTTTAATTTTTATTTTAGAAAATAACTGAAGTTTCGGGATTTCATTGATTTGGAGGATATTTATTTAAAAAAAACTCGAAATATATACACGAATCGAAATTTTGACAAGGAAATGTAACTCACTATATCTTACAGATACAATGCTTAATGTAGACAACCAAATTTCAAATATTTTTATTAAAATGACAGAAACATATTGTTTTTAGATTTTTTCATTTCATAATTCAGAACGTTCGCTAATAATTGAAAAATTCTTCTCTCAAAAAACAAATTTGATTTATTCCGAAGATAATGTAGGTAATTTTGGATAAATAAAGAATGGTTATCTTCTAGAAATCACTATGAAAAAACTGAAGATTAACTTGAGGTATCCTCCAGAACACCAAACCAATTTGTTTGGAAGGTTATAGACGTATACTCTCGTTTTGGACGTCCATCTCCTCGATCACTTATATCTAAAATCAGTTATATGCCAAATTGAACTAATATATAAAAAACAATTTTGAGCCGGAATTCCCACTAACTAATTTTAATTTAATTAGTTAATTCCGGGATATTCAGACGGAATTCCAACGGCCCTACGAAAGTGATAACACATTGACAAAATACCACTTTAAAAAAATTATTGTATGCTAACCGTGAAGTTAAGATATTTTTTCTGCAGAAATGATTATTGAAGGGGTAATGAATGAATGTTCCAGGACACAGCGGATTGGAGGGCAACGTAAAAGCAAAAGAATCCTCGAATGATTGCGTATTTGTCAACAGGAATAACATGTCAATGGCATAATCTCTAAATGGGCAGAGAAGAAAACTCATGCGATTGAGAAATATCTCAGCTGTAGCCCATTCCAAGGTGTTCATATTTAACCCACTGATACGTAAAACAGTGAAACGAAATAGGGTAGTAGGTAGATTGGTATGAAGATATTTATAATGATTACTGCATACTTTCTGGAGACAACTTCTTTAACATGGTTTCATAAATCATGGATCTCGATACATTCGCAAGTAAATTACTGTCGCGTATTCTTGACTTTCGTGTATTTTTCGGCATCCCTTTTTTTCAAGACTATTCGATACAATTATTGTGGCAACAATCCTTCTCTAGAATCGTATATTTATTGGTTCAAAGCAGGAAGCAAGTCATTTTTATTTGATAGTGGAGAATTCAGTTTCCTCAGTGAAGGTAGAAAATTAATGTAGAATTCAATATCCGTTTTGTATCATAATACTTCACTAAAAATTGATATTTCCGAAACAAATTAATTGATCTTGGAAGACGCGATTATATTACCTTTCGCTTTCTGCCTCGTTGGAGAACTTTACATTTGATGACGTGATGACGTGATGAAGTATTTGGTGTTTTAGATATTCAACACATTATTTCATATTTATGTGTTACTCAATATATTTCTTATATATCATCTGAATGATGAGAGACTTGATTCTTAAAATTCTCCGATGTAGCCTACAAGTATCAAAAAATTACATACGTTTTTGTCAAAATCATTCAAATATTGGTAAAATAGGCACCGTCTGAAGTAGAAGTTGTTCATCAGAAAACGTTTTTAGAAAAATCACGATTGTCTTATGCCTCGAAGTACATGCACATATTTTGACAAACTTCTGTGTTTCCCAATATATATACATATATATATATATATATATATATATATATATATATATATACATGGTAGAATCACACCTGAGCTATGGTATAATAGGATAGGGGGCAGTATCAAAAACCTACTACCACCAATTAGAAGTATCACAAAAGCGATTCCTGAAAATTTTACTAGGAAAGGATCGTAAGTACCCGTCAGACCTTCTGTTTTCAGAGAGTGGACAAATGGATCCCAGACAAATATATTTCACGCAAGCCACTACCAATCAGCATTTAAATAGAACAAACTTAAAAACAAAAGTACACGATCATGCCACACAAAAAAAAGACTTATATCTGTTACCACAAATGAATAAATCGATTGGACAAAGAAGCTATATGAACTTTGGACCTAAAATGTACAACTTCCTACCTTCCGTCATTAAAGAACAACCCACAATGTACACATTCAAAGAAAAACTGGAAACGTTCGTTAGAACGCAAGAGAGAGGAACTATTCATTGTTTAATAGAAAACTAAGCATGAAATTCTAAACTTATATGTATATAGATAATAGTGTAAATATTTCAAAATTACTACAGCTATCAAAGCATTAATCAAACGTAACAATGTAAAATTAATTTTAGATCTAAGTTTTAAGTAATGCTTAAGATTTATATAGCTACTCATATTTAAAAATGCTATATTCTATGCCACGCTTGCCCTCCTGTGGTTTCTCTAAATTTTATTCATCGATGAGATTATTATGCATGTATATACCTTATAATTGTGAATTTGTATGATGAATAAATTTTATTTAAAAAAATAAATATAAAATGTATATATATATATATATATACAGGGCTTTTCACGATGAGCGTTAATTGGACGTTTCTTGCAAACCAGACAACGGATCAACCTGAAAATTTCACAGTATGCATAAATTAATATGATCTATAGGCCTAAAATATTTTAGACGATGCGTCGTTGCCGCTTCTACTATAAAGTAGCGGCTACTTTGATTTTTTAAATGGAACACCCTGTATATAATATCATATTATGATTTCTTATCACTTTGTCAACAACTTCATGTACTATTTCTCTTCTGTTACCGTTTAGAAGATATACATTAATTTCGTTTTTTTTTACCAAATGTACTTTTATAAACGCTAATAATCTTGAACTATCTGGTACTAAGATGAACAAATTCGGAATGGGCTGGAGTGATACCATGAGGATCTTCACTTCGAGTCATATTCTTATTTGCCTCATACAGGGCATTTAAAAATGCAGATACTTTGTTCACATGAAGAAATGAGTGGAAGTAAATTTTTTCAAATGGAATACCCTGTATATTTCCACATTTTTGAGCTCTACATCCAATTTCAGATTGACTTTGTTCCGATAATTTCGATTTCGAACCGTTTTCGAGATAAACTGTTTCAAACAGAAACTGACGTGGTTTCCTTGTACTCATCACTTATTTTTGAAATGTGACAGATTCCGTTCGATATTCCTTCATCAGTCACAGATAATACAATGAATAAATAATTATTAAAATACTCTTCAATCATCAATTGAAACTTTTCTTCAAACAATAGTTTTATTAACGCTGACACACGAACTGAAAATAATTTCATGAATTAGTAAGTTAATTCAATTGTCAGTGTATTTCAGAATATGTTCGAACACATCTCCACCTCTACTTAAACAAACATGTAATCTCTTCAAAATATTTTCATGTGTAGCGCTTCTGATTGAGTCTGGAGTTAAACTATTGAAAGCAGTTCTAACTCTCGATTTCATATCTTCCATTGTTGTTACTGGGTTGGAGTAAACCATATTTTTTATGAAACCCCACACAAAATAATCTAATGGATTGCCATCTGGTGTTCTAGGAGGCCAACAAAAAGGTCCATTATTACCAAACCATCTGTCTTAGAAGATTTCAGTTAAAGCTTCGCTTACTTACATTTGGTAGCATACACGTTCTCTTCCTGGCCTATTATTTAAAATCATTTGAATTCCATTTCTCAGTAAATCTTCATATTTTGTAGCATTCAAATTATCATCATAAAACTCGATATAAAAAATTGAACCATTATTTATGCCACAAAATACATTAAATTGCCATATTTCTTGAAAACCTCTTTGGCGAACGACATGGGGATTTTCTGGCACCCAATAATGACTGTTGTGTCTATTGAAAACTCCATTTTTTGTAAACTTGGCCTCATCTGTCCATATGATATTGTCAAGGAAATGTACATCTTGACAAGTAACCATTCAAAGAATTCCACTCTACGAGGCAAATCAGTCTCTTTCAGATGTTGGACACAGTAGAATTTATAGGGATGCCATTTGTGCTTATTAAGAATGCGATAAATTGTCACTTAGGGTATACCTATCTCCCTTTTAGCCTCGTGTAGAGAAGCATTTGGAAATGCATGAAAAAATGCCATTGCCAACCTAGTTTTTTAGTAGTCGATTTATCACATTATTATTCGGCTTCGGAAGTTGTGGATATCTTTCATGAAATACTCGGCATGTTCTACTTGCAATTCTACTGCACTCACCATAAATTATTAATACATTCAAGAAATCTTCATTACTGTAACCTAATCTTGACATTTTTCTATTATTATTAGTATCACAATCAGTCAAAACCACCAACGAAAGTTTGACGTTTCAAAATTGGATCATTCATTTTTCCAAAGCACACTATTAAAAAATATTAATTTGCAATGTTGTACGGTAGAGACACTCAATACCTCAATGCATACAAATTGTAACTTTTTCTAAGGTACATATCAATTTCGAATTGACTGATTTGAGACTGTTGAAAAACTAAATCGAAAAGAAATATCACGTAGTATAAAATAGATGTTAAATTTCAAAAATAAGTGATGAATACAAGAAAACCACGTCATTTCTGTTTGAAACAGTTTAAAAGGTTAAAAAAGGGTTAAAAAGGAAAAAATTGGATGTAGAGCTCAATAATGTGGAAATATACAGGGTATTCCATTTGAAAAAATTTACTTCCACTCATTTTTTCATGTGAACAAAATATCTGCATTTTTTAAAGACCCTGCATGAGGCAAATAAAAATATGACTCGAAGTGAAGATCATCATGGTATCACTCCACTCCATTCCGAATTTGATCATTTTAGTACCAGATAGTTCAAGATTATCAGCGTTTATAAAAGTACATGTTTGGTAAAAAAAAATCGAAATTAATTTATATCTTCTAAACGGTAACAGGTATAGGGAAATAGTACATGAAGTTGTTGATAAAGTGGTAATAAATTATATGATATTATATACAGGGTGTTCCATTTGAAAAATCAAAGTAGCCGCTACTTTATAGTAGAAGCGGCAACGCCGCATTGTCTAAAATATTTCAGGTGTGTAGATCATATTAATTTATGCATACTGTGACATTTTCAGGTTGATCCGTTGTCTGGTTTGCCAGAAACGTCTAATTAACGCTCATCGTGAAAAGCCCTTGTAACGAATTTTTCGTTACTTCCTTATACATAACCAATTTCTCATAACGTTTTCGATTATCTTTACGGTGGAACGGGTCAGTAGTCACTGCTCAGGTCGTGAAGAGTGCGCCTTTGTTGTCGTCTCGTGAAAATGGTATCGTGACAGTTGTACTAATGTCGTCAAGTAGTGTTTTTTCCAAGTGTTTTTCAATAGAAAAAAACCAAGAACAGTTTGCAAAAAAAAACAGGTAGAATTGGTGATTTGTTCGAACCGAAGGAATAATCGATCTCTTTCTTGAATTGAACGTCGAGATAGACAGGTGTACTGGGTGGATTGATTTTGGTATGTACGATCTATGAATTGAATAATTTTCATTGCTGGAATTTAGTTGAGTAATATTATTCTCTTTATTTTGCAATTAATGTTGTAGCTGCTTAGCATTTTCTTCGCTTTTCTTAGGCTTGTAATATTAGAATTCTTGGATATACCGCATGGTCATTTTTGAAGGTTAAGTATAAATACTTCGGCAAAGCATTCATAGTACATATTGTGGCTAACGTAACATCTGTTCCGAGTATTGGGAACTGATTTTTTTCTTGGAAATCAGTTCTACGCTTTTGCATTTTTTAGGTACCAGGTAATTGGTAATTTCGAATGGACTAACTCTTACTTACCTCACACGACCAGTGGATTGTTCCGAGGATTCCGATTGAAGGGTGTATTCGACTGTTCTGGGACAGGTTGGCAGTGACTAATAGGACGGCTCTCCGGTAAGCAATTTTCTTTATTTCATAACTACATGTTTATAAGAGTAATTTTATTTTCTCTTGAGAAATAATTGCTTATGGAGAGAGTTGTACCTCTGGCCTAACTGGTCTCAGAACACTCGATTCAATATATGCCTCAAGCGTAAATTTGATTTCCGTTTAATAAGTTCCTTATATCCATTACTCCATTCAATTCGCAGTGGGGGTTATTTGATTTTTGATCGTTAGAGAGTCAATTCATTTCAGTTACTGCCTTGTCGCCAAGAGCAGGGAGATTCATTCAAATTTTTGAGAATTGCCTGTTTTATCGATTTGAAAAGGGAACTGCCGCCCTATTTCAAAATTATCTTTATCTAAGAGAGTTGTGCCCACTGAAAGACGTGAGGTCTCCCTCTTCAGTTTATTCAATTAAAAGAATTATTTAACATTATCTTTTTCTAAGAGAGTTGTGCCCAATGAAAGACGTGTGATCTCCCTCTTCGGTTTATCTTTGGAAATTCTTCAATAAAAAGAATTATTTCACTTTATATTTATCAAAGAGAGTTGTGCTCAGAGAGACGTGTGTCTCTCTCTTCTTATCTTGGCTGAAGAGTATACTTTTGCTCTGACTATTATCTTGGTTCAAGAACCCTATTTTTTTTGTAACTTATTAGAGTATTTTGGTTATAACGTTATATTTTCCTTTGGCACTGGCAACATTTAAATATTTTGCTTTAAAATCGTATATTTTTTCTTTGGCAATTTTATAGTATTTTGCTTTAAAATACTATTTTTTTTTTCTGGTAAAATTTCAAGGAAATTTTTATATTTCTTTTGGAATACCTTTCCTCATTCAATTTTTTTTACCCTTCTGTTACATAGAATCACCTTATCAAAACTTACTTGTTTCAAAATTTAACTGAATTTGAACATAACGTTTTGGGTGAGGTTTGGTTTGTTTGTTTTTAAATTTTGCTCATTTTTAATATTTTTTTTTTATTATTAAAATTAACTTGTAAATTTAAATCCAGAATAGCAGATTGGATTGCTATTTTTTTTTTTCACTATAATCTTCCGCTTTTATATAGACTGGATTTTTATTGTATGCTATCATTTGCATCTATCTTTTGACTCTAGATTAGATTTTGAATCATAAAACTTGAGGTTCAAAGGATATCCTTCGTTCTCCCCTTTTTGTACATATTTTGATTCCTATCATCTTCTTCGCATGATATATACCACGGAGGGAAGCCATCTACGGAGACAGAAGGACTGGTACCCTAGGAGGTCATACAGCACATCCAATTCAGCACTGGTCCGTGAAGATCAACCAAATTCACGCCTTTAAGGGGGTCTAAAACCAAATATAGAACCACCCACGACCAGCTTCGTCGTAACCGCTGAACCAAGTTCCTGATAGTGCCGCTGAGACCAGCTTCGAAGAAACTAGCCTTCATCTCTCGCCCTTGCAGATCTCAGTATCCCAACGACTAGAGGAATCATATTTTGTAAATGTTCAGAGTTTGATCGGAGTCAAAAATATTTGTTTTTTATGTAATTTTTCAATTCTTTTCAAGAGAAGTTCTATACTCTTCTAGTATTTGTTTCAATACTCTTCTAGTTTTTGTTATCATTTGTTTATATATCTTGTCCAGTCATTTGACTTCCGTCTGGAATAAATTTGTTAAGTTGATTTCTTGCATATTTATTTGCCTTCCCATACAAGCTAGGTGACATTTATTTAACTTTATTTATCTTTGGCTTTTGTCTTTAGCAAGCCTGGCGCCCAACTCTTGAACTACTCAAGTTAATTAATGTATAATTTTTTTAGTGGCCCTATTTGATAAACTAGGAAAAGTCATTAATTGAACCTTACTCATGGCCTAACCGTATCCATCTGAGCAGCCTATCGGCAAAGTGATTTCACCTTCTTAAATTTGAATCATATAATTTAAAATCTGGGGTTCAAAAATAAGGGGTGTTGCACCCTGTATAGCTTTAAAAAAACAAATTTTGATTTTTGGGATCAATATATGCTCTTGTCCAATATACTCATTATATTCATAGCTCTTATCACACAAATACCTGATTTAATCATTGAATAAAATTCTGTCTGAATAAGAAAAAAAACTATTGCGAACAATACAATAAATAAAAAAGATCATTGTGCGGAATCATTGGTGCGCGAGTCAAACTTGCACTTGGCAATGAAACTTGATAATGACTGAAAATTATATCCACATCCTAGAATACTCTACAAGTTTTGTCTACTTCCTGTTCCACCTATTCGGCGAACAAATGAGGCATAAATACTTTCGAATGAGGAAAATATCATTTTTCAAGTACATAAAATTTGTTTCGGAAGTATCGTTTTCAATATTGCGGCGCCAAAACACAATGTAACAAAATATCCCATATGTTTATTTTTCCTCACATGTTTAAGCTGTCATAGGAATGAATCAATTATCTCGTCAAATCGAACACCACTATACAGGGTAGAAAAAATCTCTCACTATACAGGGTGTCAGGCGCGTGCCTGAGGGGTGGGGAATTGGCACCGATGGGTGCAATTTAATGTTGGGTGAACAGAAAGGCGAATTATAGCAAGAATTGCTGTGATAGGCCCAATCATGCATTGAATTTATCTATTTCAAAGAGTTCAAATATTCAGTCAATAAAGAATGCTACTGGTATCATGAAAGAAGTCATCACCATTTTAATTCATCTTCCAAAACAGAGCCGGATCAAGAGGGGCAAACGGGGCTGCAGCCCCGGGGCCTCCACAAGAGAGGGGCCTCCACAATATAAATTTTTAGGTAAAATTTCCTAACAAATACCGAAGGATATGCAAAATTATATATAAAAAATCTGACAACGAAAGAGCAGTTCTCCCACTTTTTCCTCTCATTTTTCGTTTTGAACATTCAAAAACATGTTTCGTATTCTTGTCAAAATCCATGGTTAATATTAATCTTCGATCTGATGAATCATGTGTATATGCGAGAAACAATCACCAGTAAAACATCATACTATTATACAAAATATTATATCGTATCGAAATTACTAAAAAAATGAATCATGTGTATATGCGAGAAACAATAATTTATGAATATGATTGCATCAAATTATTTATAAGAGCCCTGTGCGCATTCCATAATAGAACAAAAGTTCAAATTCTGTTGACTATTTTTCTGCCGATTCTACAGACACTTTGCCCGTATATACCTGTTTTTCCTATTTATTGGCGTTGACAAGTGTCCGCTGAGTGGCGCGCTTGTAACAGAGAAATCCCCGAAATCTGAAAGTGTGAGTCTAAGAGAAGGATGACATTCCGCAACAAATGTAAATCCTTCTGAAAAAGGACTATCAAAAAGACCAATCTAAGATTGATGTTCTACTATCAAATTCTTGAAAACCAAAATTTCAGAGCTATATTCTCAAACATTGAAATTACAGTGATTATTTTTTGACATTGCTAGAAACCAATGGAAACGTTCAATTCAAATAATTCATATACGTTTTGGCCAATCAATAGTGGGAATATTCTACCTAGAAAATTGTCGCGGGAATAATTTGAGGTATTTTGTTTTTTTTGTCTGACAACCTATATTTTTAATTTGACGTCTGTCATCAATTCGCATGAAAAGTGTGAAATGAATCAAAACCGGTTTAATTTTGCGAGGAAATGTGTTTATGATCGTAACATCGAAAAATAATCTAAAGAATACCACACGAGAGTTCGATATAGTAGAAAATAATTATCTAGATTTCTTTCTCAAACTTGTTGGCAATAGCCACTCGAGCCAGTTGGTCTCTCTTGTCTATTGCCTGGCAACAAGTTTTCGAAAATCTGTCGAATTATTTTCACTCTCTTGTGATATTACAACTGAGAATGTGATGATGTCAAATTGCACTGGAAAGCGCTCATTTTCCAAAATGAAAAAAATAGGCGAATTACGATGAGACAAAGCCGCCTATCAAAGTTATCGCTTCTAAGCATTGAGAATGATTTTCTCCGGATGCTGGATTTGACCGAAATCATCAATGATTTTTATTATACCAACATTATATATATATATATATATATATATATATATATATATATATATATATACGGAAGGAGGATTAGAGGAGGAAAAGAGATAAAAATAAAATGGAAGGAATTTAGTTGATTTGTCGTTTTCTACCAAGTGTTGTTCATCCTTGCACTTCTCCACAGTACTGATGAGGGCCGAGAGTCCGAAACACGTGTCTACGGTTAACACATTTCTCTGAGGGCTATGTCCACTAAATTCCTTCCATTTTGTTTTTAACAGTCCCCTCGATATTACTCTCTTTCATATATCTATATATATATATATATATATATATATATATATATATATATATATATATATATATATATATATATATATATATATATATATATATATATATATATATATATTATATATATATATATATATATATTGTGGTGAGCAGCAATGAAAAAGTAAACTCTTTGAGGTTTATCCAAGCTTTCAGAAATGTTTATTTATTTATTTAAATGCTTAAAGAGTTTACTTTTTCATTGCTGCCTACCCCAATATCCCTTGTTGTGTACCTAACTAGTTAGCAAATACTTCCCACACATATATATAAATTGTTCTTGAATCTTGATTATAATTTATTTGTTTGGTTTTTCTTGGGATTTAGATTCCATCTGGGACAGGTTTCAATAAAAATGTTTTCTTCTCTACATATACATTTAATTTGCAAAACGTTTCGCTCCTGGCCTGGAGCTTCTATCAATTGTATAAACATTTAGTACTGAAAATGGGAGTTTTGGTTAGTTTTTGTTCTGTTTACAATCAACTTTGCAAGTACGTACCATAACCTATATGTGGCAATCCGAGTACAGAGGACTGCTTGTATCACACATGATTTTAAAAACATTTTGTTTGAATGGGTGCCTTGGGCTTTTTTCCCATGTACATGATTTCTAGACTTTAGGTGTTGTTTTTAGTTTCATTGGTCTACGTGATTCGTTCGATTTGAGAATGTCGGAGTGTGGTTTGATTGGTTGGTCGAGCCGAGCCTGGTGGATGTGACGTGCTTGTATTGTTAGTGTGTGTTTTGACTGGGTTAATTTGGTTCATATATCGTGGGGGCGAGGGGTAGTTATTTTTGGGGGTATGGGTTCATATGGTTGTATGTTTGTTATATAACTGTGTGGATATATTGGCTGAGATTATTTATATCTCGTCTATCATTCATTGCATTTTTGTTCTTCTTTATGTATATCATTTCTTTAATAGCTCTTTTTTCTTGATTCGTTTCTATCGTTAAGATTTTGGTTTCTGGAAAGTTGGGGTTGTGGTTGTCTTGTATTATGTGTTTGTTGAGTGCTGTACTTGATTTTTTCAGATATTTATGGCCATTGATTCTATTGCACAATAATTGTGATGTCATACCGATATATTGTTTTTCGCAGTCGTTGCAAGGAATGCTATAGACGAGATTTGATTGTTTAAGTTTTGGGTCCCTGCTTATGAGAGGGGTGTGAAATTGTTTGAGTGTATTATGAGATTTATGACAAACTTGGAAATTATGTTTATTCAGGATGTTTCTTATGTTTTCCGAAAGACCGTTCACGTATGGAATTGAGATATAATTATTTTTATTCATATTTGGGGATTATTTTGGTTGTGTTGTATAATTTATGCGTTCTTTGTTTGATGATTTTATCGATAAGATTAATTGGGTAGCTGTTGTTTTTAAGTGTTTCTCTAACTTTATTAAGACAATTTTTTCGTAGTGGAGGGCTGCTTAAATTTAGGGCTCTATCTACTATACCTATGATGACACTTTTCTTTCGGTTTAGGGGGTGGTTGGAATTGGTTAAATGTATATGTAGAGAAGAAAAATTTTTAATTGAAACCTGTCCCAGATGGAATCTAAATCCCAAGAAAAACCAAACAAATAAAATATATATATATATATATATATATATACATATATATATATATATATATATATATATATATATATATATATATATATATATATATATATAAGCATATTGAACGAGAAAGCCAAACATGTGAAGTGTAATATTCTAAAAACAGACTTAAATCCTTTTCACAAAATTCAATATGGCTACAAGCTGGAGACAACTACTTTCCTGGCAAATACCACGCAGAACAGTGAATGATATTCGCCTGAAAATATATGCAAACTTCCATTACCAATGGAAATTGATTGCAAATGTTTCTTTCGGATAAACTTGATTATGTTTAAATTGTGACAGGTCTGCCCAACAATCCGTATACCGGTTTCAGGCTTTTGGCCCTCGTCGGTACGGAGTAGTCACCAGTCAGAAATCCGAAGACCTCTGGCTGAAGCCACTGCTATCAAAGGAGAACAGTTTCCGGAGTGTTTCTTTCTGTCACTAGGTAGCGCCATTTCAAAGTTACTTTTAAATGCGTATCTACAGGTGATTAACCTTGATTCTATTTTCATTTGTGTTTGGTTCCGCTTCAGCCAGAGGTCTTCGGATTTCTGACTGGTGACTACTCCGTACTGACTAGGGCCAAAAGCCTGAAACCAGTATACGGATCGTCAGGCGGACCTGACAATTTATACAAAGAAACACTTGCAATCAATTTCCATTGATAATGGAAGTTTGCATAGATTTTCAAGCGGATATAATTCAATATTCTGCGTGGAATTTGCCAGGAAAGTAGTTGTTTTCTGCTTGTAGTCTACCACTTCACTACAATTTGTATTGAATTTTGTAGAATTTAAGTCCGTTTTCTGATATATATATAAAAGTCTGAGAAATTCTTCGGGACAACAGCAAACGCAAAGTGTACTCTTATAACATTATATTTCCAATATTTCAACAATGAATATTGTCATCATCGGGGAGCTACAAAGGTATATATACAATATAATTGATAAATATAGAAATGTAACCTTACTTACAATGTCAGTGGGAATGATCGTTTTTTGGTGATATACAAAAAGATGTACAAGACAATATTAAAAAACATGTAAAAATATGGAAACAGTATTTGCAACAAATATTACTGGTGAAATTACTAAAAAGCCGAGAACAATTGTGGTAACATTTTTGGTTATGAATGTGAAATTGTGGGAAAATCAAGACACGGATGTTAGAATTAACATAACCTAAAATGTCAAAGTATCTCTCTCTCTCATTTGATTGTCCTCTGCTTCCAATATGGCACAATATGGACAACCCCCCCCTGCGGAAAATCCGTTCCCATCCGGCTTTCAACCGGCGTAGACAGGGGATGTGTTTTCGAGGGGATGCAGATAGTATTGCTCTAAGCATTACTGCATCCCTTATTAATTTTTGCTTGCACGTCTATGACGGCGGGACAATTACAAACATAGAATGTATCATTGACACAGTGTTTTGGGTAGGCCCTGTTACTAACTCCATACGCCACCTAGGAGCAGCACTGTTAATTTGAACGCAACAGCGAATCGTCGAGCACCATCCTCGGCCCGGCTACGAAATTTAACATTTAATTCTCTCAAATTAAATAGAAAACTTTCTGCCCTGACCGAGAATCAAACTCACGACCTTTCGATCATGAGTCGGACGCTAACCCACCGCGCCAATCCCCCCTAATGTCATAGTCAATATGTAAAAATTATTGAGAAGAAGAAGAGACATTTGGTCTCAGCTGTCCAAATGTTATTGGAACATCATTTGCAATTACTACTAAAGATGAGATTTTATTTATGGTAAAAATTATTATAGATGAAAAAATGTTCCAATAACATTTGGGCAGCTAAGACCAAATGTCTCTTCTTCTTCTCAATAATTTTTACAAATTAGGCAATCCATCGACCTGTCAAAACGAAAGCAAAATGGCGGCTGTTGGCACACATTGCAATTCGTCATAAGCGACCATAGTGGTAAGTGTTTATTTTGTGATTTTCTGTGCGAATTTGAGTAGTTTTTTCAATTAAGGATTATAATTCGTGCTTCAACTGAAGAAAAATGCCCCTTATTTGCATTGTAGTTAACTGTGGGTCCCGTCACGACAGGGATAGAGTCGGGTTTCACTCGGTGTCTACAGTTTCGAATCATAAGTTTTTGCCCAGTAAAAATGACTTATCGAGGAGGAGAATAGCTCTATGGTTAGCTGCAATCAACCTAGAAGATCTTACGGATTCGAAAATCAAGTATCAGAGAGGCTGCAGCAGACATACCCTGTGTGCACATTCGTGATAACATCCGTCATGGATACCTACCTATAACTTCAGACTTTTGTGATTTGATTTGTTCCTCAGAAGATCTTGCGGATTCGAAAATCAAGTATCAGAGAGGCCGCAGCAGACATACCCTTGTGAACATTCGTGATAACATCCTTCATTCCGTCATGGATACCTACCTATAACTTCAGACTTTTGTGATTTGTTCCTACGATTACTTGTATGATTTTGCCTACTTGTATATCTCTGAACTATTGTACATTAGGAGGTCCCATTTCAAATAAAGTTCATATATATATATATAATATATATATATATATATATATATATATATATATATATATATATATATATATATATATATATATAATTGATATATTTTCCACTTCAAAAGTAGAGAAAACTCCTAATGAATGTTCATATATATGTACCTACCTCCTCAAAAAACATTCTTATAGGTATTGTTATTGAATTACTGGAATACAAATTTTCTTTAGGATTCTGGTGACTCAATAAATAAAAATATTTAGAAATATGTCTTTTAATCTCAACCTTCCCTTTTTAGATATTTCAGGCAATTATCGAAAGCCTCGATCAAGTCTTGTGAAGGGTGTTGTATTTGATTACTCTCGTTTCGGACGTCCATCGTCTTGATGTATTTGAAAAGGTTTACACGATGTTCTGAATGTGAATACTGTATTCAGACAATTGCAGATACAAACATTCGAAACATCGTGAAAACCTTTTCAAGAACATTAAGACGAGACGAGAGTAATCAAGTTACCACATCGTCTACAACCTTCAAAGGGTACAGTAAAAATTGGATATATCGTGATATTTATCGAAATTGTACTATATACAAATATCAATTTTGTGTGTAATTTTTTTATAATTGGTATTAAATTAAGAGTAATCAACTGAATCAGTAAAACAACAAATAAACAAACATTTATTTATATATATATATATATATATATATATTCATTTGAAACATTTTATGTTTTAAAACAACTGAACAAGAGGCAAGTCGTCCAATAAATTTTTTGACTGGATGGCATGGCCACACAGCTTTCAAATCTGTGCATGACATTGCCTCTAATATAGCACCAATATGACCACCTACTTCACTGTTTCCGGCCATACAAGTACACTGAGCAGTACAAATGCTTTCATCCTATTCAATTATGTACCAAACATCTGAAGGTTTTTAATTTGCCTTTTGTGAATACTTGACCTGAAAAAAAGTTATGTCGATTAGAAAGAACTATTATGAAAGTTGAGAAGTAATATTCTTAAATATCAAATAAATGTCTCCTATAATAAACAAATGTGGCAATAAACATAATAGATCAGATCAGAAGTTATAAATTGCTTCTTATGTATTATTATTCCTAATTTATAATAATTCACTTCGATGACTCAAAACTTGCAACTGTACATGTACCCATTAGAAAAAACCTGCTGCCTAGAAAAAACATACTAGACTAACTAAAATATATAAATGATTCTGAATTTTTGTTCTCACCTTCACAACGAAGCCAGATTCAAAGTATGTATGGATTCTAAACTTGTATAGGGCTTCATCTGCATTTGGGAAAGCTTAAAAAGCAAATCCGAAATAATATCCATATTCGTAACAGGAGGAGCACCAACAATTGAAGAATTCAGTTCAGAAATATTCAGTGTAAAAAGGATCTAAATCACAGATCAATCCTCAACTTCATTTTATACCTGTAACAATTACATTGATAAAAATGTAAACAGAAGATGGGGATGTATTTTCAAGCATACCGTTCACCAAAGCCTCTGCTTTTCAACAATAGTGTCTTCAGGTAATCACTCTCCATCTGAATATTATTAATTAACAACACAAAAGCTCCGAAAATAATCGAAAATACACTTTTACAAGCCAAAGGTACACACTGACAATGATGTTCTTATGGCGATTATCAGTTTGTGTGCCAACAACCGCCATATTGGGTCACGTGGTATGGATTGCCTAATTGTCTTTGACTTTGTAGGTTATGTTAATTATAACCTCCTTGTCTTGATTTTGCCACAATTTCACATTCATAACCAAAAATGTTACCACAATTGTTCTCGGCTTTTTAGTAATTTTACCAGTAATTGATTTGTTGAAAATATAAACAGGATGTTCATAATTTCATTTTAATCGTGGATTTTTCAATTCACAGAAAAATCTTTCTATCAATATTCAATTGAGAATGTTTCCCTTTTCAACATCTTCAACAGTAATATTCGTTACAAATACTGTTTCCATATTTATTGCTCCATGTTTTTACATGTTTTTTAATGTTGTCTTGTACATCTTTCTGTATAATATCACCGAAAAACGATCATTCTCAGTGACATTGTAAGTGAGGTTAATTTTTTATTTTCAATTATATTTATAGTATCTTTACCTTTGTAGCTCCCCGATGATGACAATATTCATTGTCGAAATATTGGAAATATAATGTTATAAGAGTACACTTTGCGTTTGCTGCTGTCCCAAAGAATTTCTCAGACTTTTTCTTAACTAGTCAGCAAAAGACTACCTCACCTCTCTCTTATATATATATATATATATATATATATATATATATATATATATATATACTGCACGAGGATATCGGAATCGAAAGAATAAAATCATTTGTTTCTCTGTAGAATTATTCAACGGTTTCCAATAATCTAATAGGCCTAAAGAAGTGTCATGAACATAATTCATTCTCGGAAGATATTTGAAGACTCGTTTTATCGTGATGCAAGCTTTTAATTTATCCTCCATTAATGCTCTTCGTGCTGCTTCAACGTACGCGAATACATTTACGTTACAAGTGAATGTTATAACTCATAAAATTAGCCGTATTGAGTACATACGATCATAAATTGTGCTAAAGCTGACGTTAATTGCGACAAAATCCGACAAAGGTTTTTGTTTATAGGTACGCGGGGAAAATTATGCCAAAAATGCACACAAATAATATTAAAAAATAGCGTATCGAATAAAATGTATCACAAGTAAAAATGCATTTCAATATGCACGGACATTTTTGTTCGGCATTTTTTTATAAAAAAAAATATCTTTAAAAATGAATTTATTCCAAACGTTAGTGTTAGAGTAAGATCCCAGAGCCGGCAAACCTACGTCATTTTAGCAAAGCTGAAATTTTGAGTGTAATATGTAGTTAAGAACTCATGCGTACTTGCTAGTTTGAAAACGGGGCCCTTTTGCAGGTAGCTGATACATAAGTTCAAAAAAACCTTACTCACATACGTTAAAGTATGGTAATATTTCGACATTTCGTATCGAGATGGCTGAGCGGTCTACGGGGCCGTATATACCCCCAGATCCATGGGATTTTTTCTTGTGCTAACCTGGCGAGTAAGTTTACCTGAAGATTTCGGAAAAAAAACACACGTTTCACTTACCCATTTACTTTTTAGACAAGCACTGAAGATGACCTTCTAGGTCGAAAGCGCTCTGCTAAAAATAAATTATATGCACGAAATACCCGAAGATATTTTATAGGGAGAGGATTGGCGTATATGTGCAAGAATGAAGATAATGCACCAAGACATATATCCCGAATATTATGAACCTCACCAAAGAAAAAAATCAATTTCACAAAAAATGTAAAATATTTCATAATCCTCAGGATTATAACATTTTCACGGAATTCAGACAAATAAGTGAATATTCTATTCAGAAAGATCATGAAAACTACGTTGAGTCTAATGAGATAAATATAAAGAAATGTTGGCACTTTGGGAATAAAAGAAACATTGATATTCCAGGTCAGATGACTGACAGCGGCAATATTATTACAGATGCCAAAGACATATGTGAATTAGTTTCTGCCCATTTTCGCTCAGTATATGAACTTTCGTAAGTTATAGCCCGAGCAATATCAACCATCAAAATATAGGTATTAAACAAATTACTATTGCTGAGATTGAGAATAAACTTTCATCCTTGGATGAAAAAAATTAAACCGACGAAAAAATCAACTGAAAAGCAAAAACTAAAATAAACCTTCTTAGTCTTAATGATAATTGAGCTCCTAAACTAATGTGAGTAACTAATTTTGATTCGGCGCCAAACAAACAATTATCGAAGATCATTATATTACTTTGTAGAAGTAATTAAAATGCCGCTATGCATCTCGCTTCCATCATTTTACGCTTTACCTAATTCAAATGCTAGTTTGTTTGGCGCCGATTCAAAATTAGTTACTCACATTATAGACTAGGAGGAATCGGCGCATGAGTACCGAAAACTATTCCACCTCAATTTTTTTATGCAATCCTCTTCAAATTGCCCTACTGATGATACGAATGCATGTTGCCATGGGGCAACCCCGTGCCATATTGTTTAAACCGAAATTGTTTAAACAATTGCAAAAAATTGTTATTTTTCAACCGGACAATTTTTTTATATTCTTTATTAAAATACAAATGAAAAAGGTCCTATGACTTTTCACGATAAAGTTAATATTTTTAGAGATATGAATTTTTAAAGATTCAAAAAATCTCATATTTGGGTATTTTTGACCCATGAAAAATATATTAAAAAAAAAAAATCGAAATAATTTTTTTTTTTAATTCTTTATACAATAGTTAATAACATTCTTGATAGAGATTTAAAAAAATTTCATTGATTATACCTGTTTTTTAATTATCAATTTCGCGCGCTCACCTGCTTTACACGCATTTACGGGTTGTGATACGACTAGTAAAATTGGCACAAAAAAAAAGCTTCAGAACTGATACAAATAAAAGAAAATCGTGATGTCCTAGTCCCTCTTGGCAATGGCTTAGAATTAAGTACTAAGGAGTTGAAAGGCTTAGAAACATTGTATTAAAATATTTTGGGTAAAAAAGGTAACTAATATCAATTTATCGAAAATTCCGTGCACATCAGATGCCTTGCATTTGCATGCACTCAGAGCTTCTGCTCAAACATACATTTGGAAAAAAGCGTTGAATCCCCAATATAAAACATTAGATTTTACGAATTTCGGATACAAACTGGAGAATAGTACTTTGCTACCTTTATTTATGAACAAAAGCCCATTTCCAACTGATCTTAAAAAACCGTGCAATTGTAAGAAAGCCTGTAAAACCAAAGCTTGTTAGTGTAAAAAAAATAATATTAGTTGCATACTTCTATGTGGCTGTGATTCAGAAGACTGTAAGAATATAATATATAAAAATAATATTGATAATAAATAAATACCTTTTTTTTAAGCTTGTTTTATTATTTCATACTTCTACATCTATAACCTTCGTTTGAAGAAGTTATTCAAAGTAATTACTTTCTGTTTTAATGACAAAAAAATAATATAAACTGATAAAGTAATTTTAATTATATGTTCCGATTCATGCTTAAATAACGTTTGTAAAATTGATTCCAGAAAAAAATTTGTCAAAAACAAATTGTAGACAATTTAATTGTTAATAACGTTGCTCTCTTTAACAATCTTAAAAAAGTTAATAGTTTTAAAGATAAATGATAAATAATGATTCAGGAAACAGAGAGGCCGATGCAGCGCATGAGTCAGAGAGAGACGGCGATACTTAAAGGTAAGCGATGCATACTTGTGAGCGCGCGAAATTGATAATTAAAAAACAGGTATAATCAATGAAATTTTTTTAAATCTCTATTAAGAATGTTATATGTATAAAGAATAAAAAAAAAATATTATTTCGATTTTTTTTTTTATATATATGGCTTATATCGAAAATTTTTTTTTATAAAAATATAAAAAAAATTGTCCGGTTGAAAAATAACAATTCCTTGCAATTGTTTAAACAATTTCGGTTTAAACAATATGGCACGGGGTTGCCCCATGGCAACATGCATTTGTATCATCAGTAGGGCAATTTGAAGAGGATCGCATAAAAAAATTGAGGTGGAATAGTTTTCGGTACTCATGCGCCGATTCCTCCTAGTCTATTAGTTTAGGAGCTCAATTATTCATTAAGACTAAGAAGGTTTATTTTATTTTTTGCTCTTCAGTTGATTTCTTCGACGATTTAATTTTTTGTTAAAAAGTTTTTATTTTTCAATTTTTTGTGGCTGAAATCTACTAATTACCACCTACTTATTACCTAGCTTACTTCAACTATTAACTGTTAAATAATATGATTATCTACTCTAACTATTTATTGTTATATAATATAAAAAAAAATTAAGTTCTGGTTAGTTGATTTAATCAGTTTGTATATAATTCCATCCTTTCATGGAATGTAATTATTGTGACGGATGCAGGAGGATCTGTCAATGTCAACTATATATGTGTGCCAATGTTCACAAGTGAAAAATCAATCATCCCCTATTTTACTTCCCATAGGGGTGGATTATCCCATTCAAAATTAAAATATGATCAACTATGAGGTATACCCTATCTAATAAAAAAAGATCAAAATTCAGAGGGTGAACGATCAATATTTTCCATTTTGCTACCCTTAGGGATGGATTTTTTTGTTCAAATTCAAATGGGACCAACTTCGAAGTACACCCTATCCAATGAAAAAAAGAATAATTGGAATCGAACTGCTCTGTGAAAAGTTATGCGTGATCATACATGAAAAAAAACGTCGACTAGAGAACCTCCTCCATTTTGACTTCGGTTAATAAAGGTGATGGTTCCGATGGCATACCATCATATTCTATGAAGCACTGTGCTAAATATTTATCAATGCCGATATTTAGGCAATAAGAATGCTGTCGATAATTATCGCGGTATCAGTAAGCTTGGTATTTTTGACCGACGAAACCAAAATGGATTAACCGACGAAACCAAAAAAGAGGAGGTTATCTAGTCGACGCGTATATTTTTTTTTATGTATGACCACGCACAACTTTTTACTGAGACGTCCGATTCCGATAATTCAGTGGATAGGGTGTACTTCGAAGTTGGTCCCATTTGAATTTCAATGATTAAATCCACCCTTAAGGGTAGCAAATGAAGGATATTGATCACTCACCCTCTGAATTCTGGTCCGTTAACCGATTCTATCAGGCATAACTTTGTACTGGGTTCTTCGATGTGGATGTTTTTTTTTATAAGATAGGTTATACCTCATAATTGATCATATTTGGATTTTGGATGGAATTATCTACTCTAACGGGTAGAAAAATAGGGGATAATTGATTTTTCACTTGTGAACATTGGCATACATATGTAGTTGACAATGACAGATCGCTATTGTCATCATTTTTGTTCTCCTACATCCGTCACAATCATTAAATTCTATGAGAGGATGGAATGATATACAAAGTAATGAAATAAACTAACCAAAACAACAACTATAATTTATATTACAACAAATAGTAAAAATAGATAATCATATTATTTAACTGGTTATAGTTGAAGTAAGGTGGGTAAGTAAGTATTTTGGAAGTAATCAAAAAAGAAGTAGGTAGTAATTAGTAGATTTCAGCCACAAAAAATTGAACAATAAAAACTTTTTAATAAAAACTTAAACCGACGAAATACGGAACTGAAAAGTAAAAAATAAAATAAACCTTCTTAGTCTCAATAACTAAGCTCCTAAACTAATGTAAGTCACTAATTTTGAGTTTTCAACTCTCCTTTAAAATTGTATTTGTAGTTGTTTATTGATGAAACAACATTACCACGCTGACTTTGCATGACTGTTACTTGTATATCCATAATCGGTTACACGCAAACGACTGAGATTCAGTGGACAAATCTAAGATGCTACTGTTTATCAATCACCCTCGACACTTCTTATTGTATCCAGGGTGCAAAACTTGTTAATTATAAGGGGATGGGTGGGTATTTCCAAATTATAAATATATTCCCTGAAATCTACGTAGATTACCTGGCAGGTAATATTCCTCAAATAGAGTGTCATGATAATTGAGGCGACCGAGTTTACATACCCGAAATCAGCTACAAAATTGTGGCCGGTCGAGATTACATACTCATTAGTGAGCATTACCTGATAATCCAACCAGATTACAATCGCCCTCTTAAGCATTAGTGGGAATTCTCGGAAGGTTTTGTCTCCAACAATTTGTCCACTACAATACTTTCTCAGCGATGTTTTGTTGATGTAACCCAAGCGTCATATGAGTAACCAAAATATGTTGCCTTCCAGAAATTAGTATGCATGATAACATTTAACATCAAACCGTTCAAAAGTTAACAGTGAGGGAGCTTTGACGTTTACCATGTAGAATATTCTCATAGAAAATCCTAACATACCTGGACTATCACCTTTCATTGAAATAACGCCTAGTCATATTCACACACACAAACGAACAGTTAATAAGCGAGGAATGCCCTTCGAAATGATTTTTCTGCACACTGACCCAGGAACCTACTTTGCGTTTCGCATTAGTCGGATTCATCCCAATCTCTTCAGACAATCTTTCACCATTTTTTTAGAATTCGAGAAATCTATTCGCTTTAGGCGAATAAGTGAATGCAGTGTCAGTCTTGCCATTGTGGAAATGCCAACGTTTCCAAAACACAATCGGATGAAAGCGTTCACTAATCAGAAGGTATTTGATCACCATATACAGTGCTCGTCTAAAGTCCGTTCCCCCCTACTAATTTTTGAACCACCTGGTATATCGCAACAAAATTTGAAGGGCTTAAATAGGAGATAAAAACCTAATTTTTCATGAAACAATCACAGCTAAAAGTTCTAAAATGGCGGCTGAGCGCCATCTTCAATAATTGTTTTAAATAGAACACCCCGTATATTATTCCATTTTCGAAATCTGCTCATAATTCTCAACAGTTTTATGAAAAGTTCCGACGATGAATTTGAAGCAGTTTTGATATTTGGAGAAGCTGGAAGAAATTATCATCTAGCAGTCCGTATGTTTGATGATAGATTTCCCGAGAATCCTATTTCGAGGTCATATTTTCGCAAACTTTTAAATAAGCTCCAAGCAACTGGTACGCTGAAAGATTTTCCAAGATCAGAAGAAAAAAAGATAGAAATTGTTGCTGAAATGATAATCAATCCGACTCAGTCGACGTCTGCAGTTGCTGAATCCTGTGGAGTAAGAGTAAGAAAAGTGTCCAAAGAGTCCTAAAAAAAGAAAAGTTTCATCCCTATAAAATGAAAATCCTGCATGCTCTCAAGGAGGATGATCCAGACGAGGGTTGAATTTTGTGAGTAGTTAACAAGAACAATTGAAGGAGAACGGGGCTTCCTAAAACTTGTAGGTTTCGCAGACGAATGCACGATACTGGAGCGATACTAATCCGCATATTTTTAGAGAGTTTCCTGGAAAGGTGAATGTTTGGGCGGGGATTTTGGGCAATCGCGTTGTTGGACCGATTTTCCTCAGAAGAAATCTTTTAGAAACTGAAATTGAACCTCGAATAAGACAAATTGTATTAAACAATCAGGAAGAGTTTTAAAATCGTGAAATTATATTTCAGCAGGATGGGGCACCTCCCCATTTCGATCGCATGACTAGAGAGTTCCTCGATACAAACTTTCCTGGGCGATGGATAGGTCGCAGGGGAAGTACAGAATGGCCACCAAGATCTCCGGATCATACACCTCTAGATTTTTTCCTTTGGGGGTATCTGAAGTCAGAAATCTACGCCACTGAATGCCAAACAATATAAGAGTTGGAACGCAGAATAATAGATACATGCGAAGAAATAGATGAACAGACTTTCATCAACGTGAGAGAAGCTATTTATAATAGGGCACTTTATTGTCAAAATTTAGGAGGGGGCCACATTGAATACTTGATGAAATAATTGTTGGGGTTAAATAAAAGTGTTATTCAAAAATAAATTATAATTTTATAGCTAACTAATTTGTTTTGATTGTGAATTTACAGAACACATTCGTAGGCTTCGAGATTTTCTGGTAAGCGGTACTGTTTATCCTACTAAACTCTCTTTACGCCTCTTATTAGTCGAATTCGTTAAGAGATTTAACTGCAAATTAATAACAACGTTTAGTTAGCAAATTGTTTTACCGGAAGTGACGAAAATCCATTCTTTATTTTAAACCGGAATGTCACTTTTCAAACGTTAATATTTCGAAAACAATTGAATATAGGAGTAAAGTGTATTGGAGAGAACTGTTGAGAATTATGAGCAGATTTCGAAAAAGGAATAATATACGGGGTGTTCTATTTAAATAAATCATTGAGGATGGCGCTCAGCCGCCATTTTAAAACTTTTAGCAGTGATTTTTTAATTAGTAGGGGGGAACGGACTTTAGACGAGCACTGTACAATATACAACTCATACTTATTTCTAATAGTTTGATTTAACTTAAAGCCCTACAGTTTTTTATTTTATGTTTGACGTTAGATTTATCCAATATAAGGAAAACGTGGAAGTAATTAAGAAGTCAAGCATTAAGATATTTTGCCCGATGCAAGTATTCATTATCTGAAGTTAATTATTACACAGCGAAACAAATACAAAATTATAATTTGCTGCCTTTACTATCTCTGCGGATTTTTATGATTAATATTACACAATTTAAGAATAAAGTCATGAGAGTACCAAATTGGCTTCAGTTTTTATGTTATGGAGTATGTCTGGAAGTCCAGATTGGCTCCAGTTCCTATACCATGGAGTATGCCTGGAAGTCCCAAAAATATTTGTTATATATTAAAACTCGCTAAATGCGCATTCATTTTGCGCAGCCGCACATCATGGGACAGCTACCATATCGTAAAATAATCAAGTTATTTAACTTAGTTGCCGGCACCATAATTGTTTTCTCAAAATAAACCAGGCGATTTGATACGTGATCTGATATAACAGCAGTCAGAACTATTAAAAATGATTTATTGTAACAAGAAATCAAGAGTATTACGAAGGCGTAGAAGTGCCAAAGACAAAATATTTTTCAAAAACATTTGGAATTGCCCCTTTGAACTGACAATTGTTACTTTGAACTGGCCATTGTCACTTCGAAGTTACAATTATCGCTTTTAAAAACATTTGGAATTGCCACTTCGAACTGACAATTGTTACTTTGAAGTGACAAATGTCACTTTGAAGTGATAATTGTCCCTTTGAAGTGACAATTGTCACTTTGAACTGATAATTGTCACTTTGAACTGACAATTGTCACTTTGAACTGTCCATTGTCGCTTTGAAGTGACAATTGTCACTTCTGGCAGTGAAGTTATGAATTTTTCTTCAAAGGACCCTTCAAAATCCTTATGGAAAATGGCTCTCGGGTAAATTCGCTGAAACTCTGCAAAAAGATAGTATTCGGTATGCTGATCAAAAGTCTCAATGGGCACAACCCTCCATTTTCAACCCCAGACCCCCTACAGCCCCCCAAAGCTCCCAAAGTAATATATGTTAATAAACCCTTGATAACGTACTTGACAGATATATTGAACTATTTGTCAATTGTGAGAGATATCATATTTCATATATGCACGAGGTGTACCTGAAATGTGGGGTCACGAACTCAAGTAGCTTTCGACAAACGAAAACACAGAAAGAGAATATTCGGCAACTATCCTCAATAGTACTGTTGTGCTCAATGTATACATATATATATAATAAAAGCTTCAAAAGATTGAAATAAAACAATTAAAGAATTTTTAACCTTGAAAGTGTGTAATGGGGCGTTAATGAAGTTGGATGGGGGTGTGGGGGTGAGGGCGAGGTGGGGTGAGGGTAGAATGTAGGATTCGCTTGGAGAAAGGGGTGGGCAGTGAAAAAAACGCTTTGAAGATGAATTGAACTGTTAGGCATCAACACACCGGAAAGTGTACTTTGGGGGTTTTAGGGGGCTGTAGGGGGTCTGGGGTTGAAAATGGAGGGCTCTGCCCGTTAAGGCTTTTGATCAGCATACCGAATACTATCTTTTTGCAGAGTTTCATCGAATTTAGCCGAGAGCCATTTTCCATAAGGATTTTGCGGGGTCCTTTACATAAGTCAAAAATTATTGCAGATAAGTCTAAGAAACCGGGGTGCGTTATATCAACAAATTAGTTTTTATTTTATTTTTATTTAAATAAATCGCAACAACCTAGAAGATTATTAGCGAGCATAATTTGATTTTGGTTTACGGATATTTGGCAATGTTTATGGTGTTTATAAATATTATGATTCTTTCGGTACCAATCCAATCCAATAATATTTATTTACAGTTTTGTTTAGTATGATTACATGGCATTTCTTAAAAGCTACTTATTACAATATTTACAATTTATATACAAATATACAAGTTGGGCTGTTCGCGCAGTCTCCCAACCAGGAGAGAACCGAGATATCACCGCAAGGCCTTTTCAAGCACTCCCAGCGACATTCCGGCCCCAGAAGGACTATTACCTTTGCAATAGCAAGGAGTAAGCCCTCCCCAGCAGATGTCGATGCTGTTTTCTCTGTCTTTTCAGTCTGTCATGTTTAGTTTCCTATGGGTTGTTTCGGCCTCCTACAATATTGTTTATGCCGAAGTTTTTAGTTTTCTCTTGTTGCGTAATTTGTTTTGTGTGTTATAGTTTTGTGTAAATTCCCAGGAAAATCGAGAAAAAGCTGGTTAGGGGTGTGTATACATGGTATGAATTTTTGAGTCATTTGGGTATTTGTAGTTTTTTTGATTTTGGGAATGTTTGAGTGCTTGAGTAATGTACGTTTGAGTATTCATAGTTTGAGTTTGAATATTTGAATATTTTGAATGTTTTGAGGGTAATTTTCGAGTAATTTTTCGAGTCGTGTATTTGAGTAATTTTGAATGAGCTTTCTTTGTGTTGGTATTTTTGTGTCGCTATTTTTTGTATTCAACTTGTTCGTTCTGCGTTCGGCGGCAGCCCTTACGTGCCCCGCGGAGCCGTCGCCGTCTGCATTGCGACAAGCTGTTGCAATATTTGAGTTTGGTTTATGAGTATATTTTGTACTTCCAGTAAAGTATTGAGTAATGGGCTCATTGTTTGTGTGAGTGCCGAAATCTGCGGGGGTAGGCCACCCCCTCGCTCTCTCCTAGTTGGGTTTCCGCGTTGTTCGGCATGTTTCGTGTGTGTCTTCGCCACTCGTTGGCACCCTGGCCTCCCATGGGGTGCATTGGCCTTCTTGTGTTGGTGTTATATCCTTCATCTCTTCCGGATTCTCTGCGGGTTTGTTCATTTTTCTCCTTGAGTTTTTCAAGGTGAGCTATACATTTCCTATAGTTGGCTGGGTGTTCGTGCGTGCAGTTAGCACATTTTGCTGGAACATCCTGGCTTTTTTGGCAGGTGTGGGTGATATGTTCTGCACATTTCAGACATTTGGGGGTGAGGTTGCAGTTTCGCGCTGCATGACCCCACCCCTGGCATCTCCTACATTGTGTCAGTGAATCATTCTTCCGGATTTCCCAGTCCTCGTGGATTTTCTTCAGTGTTTTAATCTGTTTTTTCAGTATGGTGATTGTTATTTCCGCGTTCGTGATTACGAGATGGCTGGTCAGGTTGACGAGAGTTTTATCGATATCTGAGCAAAGCAACGACGGGCGCGGCTAGAACTTGACAAGGAAGGTGCCCGTTAGATGCCCTAACAACTATAGCGTAGTAGCATATTCGCAGCTGCAGGCGTCTTATCAATGAGCACGAGATGAGACGATAGATATGCCGTCCTTCGGAGGGGACGTTAAGATGGCGGTCCCGCGTTCATAGATGTTGAGCTCGTTGAAGAACCCTACCCTGAAACAACAGAGGATTCGCAAAATTTCCGGTTGGGAGGAGTGTGCTCACCGGTGTTTAGCCTTGGTAGCAGAAATAGGCCGACGTTAAATAAAGCAGGAAAAAAATAGTATGATGTAACTAAATATACATTTTGGGACGAGTATGGAATTTAATGAGCCTGAAATATTGCAGGTGATTCTTTGTGGGGCGAGTAGAGGGCACTCAACGAGAAGATGTTTGATGGTGGTCTTCACGTTGAAAGATTCACATATTGGTTGGGTCTTTTATCGAGTAGATGTTCATGAGTGAGGCGTGTGCGGCCGAGGCGCAGGCGAGTAAGAAAAACATGGTCTTTTCTGTTTCTAGGTGGAGATTTCCACGGTTTCACTGAACTTTTTACGCGTAGTTTCGCGGTAGTGGCATGCCCTTTTTCCTGACATGCTGTTTCTAGGGAGTTCTTGATTGTATTTGGAATGTCACTTATCACAGCGTGTATCACTTTTTCGGAATTTTCGCTATTTATGGTTTCTTTTGCTCTCTTGCCTGCTTCTTCTTTTCCGGGTATTCCTACATGCGAGGGTATCCAGACGAATTCAATTTATTTGGTTTTCATTTTTGCTTCATGGAGTATTTTATTTTTATTTTGAGTGTTAGTGGGTTGGAGAGGTATAACAAATTAGAGGCCAAATAAAAAATGTTTGCCATTTAAAAAAACAGAACTTAGTTGTGTATTGGTATCTAAATAGAAATATTTTTGAATGTGGCTCATTGTCGATAGAAAAAAATTATGGAACTTATACTCACGCCTGGGTCAACCTATATAAGAAACTAGACTTTTAATCCAAATTGTAACGTGTATTATCTGTTTTGTTATGGGTTTTGTATTTGTTTCAGTCTTTATACACCTTCTTAGCCTTCACAAATATTTATTTCTAAAGCCTTGTCCTACTTGAGCGACCAGCCGCGGTCGACGCGGGCGGTGCGGACGATGCGGAAATCTTGAAACTACGGTATTATCAGTATGTGTCTTATGTTTGATGCGATCGAGCGGATTGGGCGGTCCGAGCGACGCGGACGGAACGCGAGCGTTTCAAGAGGTTAGGTCACACTTTTTTGAGCCACCCTATAGACTTCAAAATAATTTCCTTTTGCAGCCTTAATCAATATACATATAATGAAAGGGAGAAATTTCCGAAAAAAATTGATGGTTTGGTTTACAGGGACCGTGTCGTATGGTATGCCCCACACTGTATAATTGCGGCGCAGTGAGATAAAAAGATAGTGGGGATGGGGATTGGGCACTGTGGAAATCACCATTCTGTGATCATACGCCTCTAGAGTTATTTCTGTTGTAACAATGGGGTGGTCGAACAAACGTAAAATTTAAAATTTTAAAATGCAAATTTCAAGACGTGGAAATATGTCACGAAAAATAAATCCAACAAACAATTTTTTTTGGAACGAATGAAATTTGAAGAGTTTCACCATTTATATAAATAAGTAAGAACTTCTTCAAATTTATTTCACAATTATTGTAGAATGCTACCGACAACATTTGACTGTATAGTGAAAGCGATAAAGCCTCAAATTCGATACAAGCCAACTAATTTTCAGGAACCAATTTCAATAGAAGAAAGGCTGTTTCTCCTAGTTCTCTGGCAATTCGAGTCCATTCTCTATCCAGCAATAGTTCGATTATGGTACCTTTTATCAGTCATGTCCCAAAGAAAATTGGCTTTCCTAACAGCCACTATTAACAGCTCAATAAACTCAGTCTTTGTAAGTAAACTTTTTACGTTAGACGGTTGCACCCTGTTGAGAATTTCGCATCAACTACACTGACGATTCGGACGAATTTTGGGCGGAAATATCAAATAATTTGATCGCCTCCACCACGCGGATTTCGCACAAAACATTTTACGAACGACGCGGCGTCACGTACAGCGCTATGGTCGCTCACGCAGGACGACGCGTAAAATATCTAAGATTTCCGCTTCAACTGCTTCTAATCGTACGTAGACTACTACGGATTTTGAAAAGGAAATGTTAACTCTTGAAGCAAAAAACATAAATTTCCTATTTAAGCAGCCTGAGGAAGACGACGTTTCCTCAAATCTCTATTACCTCACATTGAACAACTTCCTAGTATAAATATTTAAAAAAATCCTTTTTAAAAACAAGCCTTTATTCAAATACCCTAAAAAGTACAAAATAATTGCTTTGGATGTGTGACGTAGGTTATTCCGTGAGTTATAGATTCAAGAGCTTGTCGCGCAAAGTTTTCATTTCGAATACAGATGCGACAAGCTTTTGAATCCATAACTCACGGAATAACCTACATCACACATACAAAGCAATTATTTTGTACTTTTTAGGGTATTTGAATAAAAGCTTGAGAAGGTTTTTTTTAATTATTTTATTTTGAGCTTTTTAGTAAGTACGCTTCAATCTATGCATTTTTGTTAAAGTCGTTTTTATGGGGCCTTTTTCCTATAAGTTCTGAGCTATCAAGTTCTTCAACGAGGATACCATCTGAAGATTAACTCGTCCGTCATCCTGGAGCTGCCATCTTCAATTTATGAATGTTGACAAAAAATCAATAATCTTCGACTGAATTCATAATCTTTGACCCCAAAAACCCCTAACACCCACATACTAATTTTGAATCGAATCGGACCATAATTACAAAACTCGTTCGCCATCTTGGAGCCGCCATCTTGAATTTGTAAATCGGACCATAATCACAGAAATCGTCGGACATCTTGAAGCCGCCATTTTGATATTATGAATTTTGTCAGAAAATTCATAATCTTCGACCCTAAAAACCCCCACATACCAATTTTGAATCGAATCGGACCATAAACACAAATCTCGTCCGCCATCTTAGAGCCGCCATTTTGTTTTTTTCTCTAACAAATGCATAATGCATTGTCACGGGAACTATGAACACCTGCCAAATTTCACGTTAATCGAACAACTAGAAGTGGGTCAAATTTAACTTGCAAGATTTGATGACAAACATCGGGACAGGTGAAACTAAATAAAAGCTTGTAATAAAGTACTGTTTCGCAGTAATGTACAACATTTTTCGACTACTGCACTTACAGACTTGCATGAAGGTCGCCAAACCAATCTTTCAGCAACTGATGTTTATCACTCGTAATTAGAAAATACTTATACGGTGTTATAAAAATTAGGGCTACGTAGAAATGGAGGAAATACAAATTATTGGGTACATAAAGTTTCTTACATTACTTACCTTAAGATCAACATCAATCTCTCTTCAACTGTTATTGGTTTTTACACGCTTTATATTAGCTTCACTTGTATGTTTGTTTGTTTGTAAACGACTCCTTTGGGCGCGATTTTGACCCACTTCCAGACGTCCGAATGATTTGAAATTTGGCAGATGTACATAATTCCGGTGACAATGCATTGAGAAATTTTTGTGTGAAGAAAAAACAAAATGGCGGCTCCAATATGGCGTACGAGTTTTATGATTATGGTCCGATTCGCTTCAAAATTGGTATCCGAGGGTTTTTGTGGTCGGAGATTATGATTCTTTTGTTAAAATTGAAAAATTCGAAATGGCGGCTCCAAAATGGTGGACGAGTTTTGTGATTATGGTCTGATTCCATTCAAAATTGGTATCTGAGGGTTTTCGTGGTCGGAAATTATGTTTTTTTTGTAAAAATTGAAAAATTTAAGATGGCGGTCAAGTTTTGTATTATGGTCTGATTCTATTCAAAATTGGTACGTGGGGGTTTTTGCGGTCGAATATTATGATTCTTTTGTAAAACTTGAAAAATTCAAGATGGCTGCTTCAAAATGGCGGCCAAGTTTTGTGGTTATGTTCTGATTCTATTCAAAATTGGTGGTGGGGGTTTTTGGGGTCGGAGATTACGATTACCTAATTTGATGAGATTATTCCATTTTTCAATTTGCAAAAAAATAATAAAAATAATAGTTTTTATAAATAAACCACACTAAAAAGTAGGAAATAAATAATAGTTTGAAAAAACTAAAAAACACGCTTCTATAGAAAACCAGACTAAAAAAATAGAAAATAAGAAAAAAATTTATTTTATTTTAAAAAAAGCGTGGGGTGCATGGTATCAATAATTATATAGTACATTACACACCGAGGCGATACCATGCAACCCCACGCATTTTTTTAATTAAATACATTTTTTTCTTATTTTCTATTTTTTTAGTCTTTAGTTTTTCCAAACTATTATTTATTATACGTTCGTTCCTTTGTGTTGTAATTCACTCTTGATTGCACTCACTAGGTAGTCGAACGTTTTCGGCATGCCCGTGGAATAATTTAGGATAATTACACAGTTTCTAATTTAGCTGATGAAATTCACCATGCAATCCTCTTTCCAGGAAAATGGGATGTGCCGGTTGTCTCTGAATCGTTCAGCTTGCAACGCGAAATTTTAAGTAGGTATGAATTTTCTAATAACAATTTCTGACGAGGCGACATTACTGAGAAACTGCAGGACACGCTGATCGCGTTTTCCGCAACGCTCCATTCGCGCTAACAATAAGAACCTATTCTTCAGACAATAAAGAATATTTTGATTGATTGTATCCCAACAATAACAGGTTGACTTTTTTTATGGGCTGCTCACTTTTTATGTAAGATCATTTTAACCTACATCGATTAAGTCATTTTCACAAGGTTTTCCAATAAATATTTCAAATTCAGTTAGATCTTACAGAATAAAAGTAAAAGGAACACATTTGTTTTTTTTTTGGCCAACAATTACAGTCATTGAACTATTCATCTTCAGATCATCCAAGCATATCAGAACACTGCTCCACTAGCCCAGTTTTATTCGGGATATTTATTATTCACCCGCGTATATGAAATTTTCAGCTTTTTATACGGATTGATAAATACATCGTTCATAAAGCGGGCTCCTTATGGACAAAAACAATATGCGGGCAGGTGAGTGCCAATTAAACTATTAAAGAGAGGTGCCAAATGATTTCTAGTTGAATTGGGTTAGATGTTGTTGATTTCAACATTTGAAAAAAAACCGATGGCACGGCCAATCGGAAAGGTAGATTTCAGAATTTACTTATTGATTCTGAAAAAGACTTCAATCAAGCTGACGAATCGTGTGTCAGAAAAAATAGGACATGTATTCACTGGAAAACACAAATAAACCACAATCGAAAATTGGAGAACAGTTCAAATCTCTCTGAACGCTTTTAAAATATCAATCTGGCTAAAATCAAAAAAACATAAATTATATTTTTGCATAAACCTTAAACTTGTCAATTAAAAGTTGGTGAAGGATCCAAATCTCCATCAATTATTTCCAATATGTCTATGTAATCTGACTCAAATCAAAATAAAGAAATATAACCAGCACACAAGGATATATACAGGATGAGTCAGAATAAAACCGACAAACTCCGACTACAGATTCCTCACCTCATTTCGAGGTGAAAAGTTACTATCAGGGTATGTCCTAAAATGCATCCCCTCTGAGATACAAGGTGTCGAAAGTACGAAAAAAATTAAGTTTTAATTTGTTTTCTCCAATATTCCTGAGGGAATTTTTTTAAAACTTGATACACTAATTAAGGTTTATCAACGTGCTAATTTAAAGTTATAATTTTCTATTTTCGTAAACCAGTGGCGAAGTTACGATGGTATGTGGTCATAAGTTCCTACATATTTTCTTGAGACAAGTGAATGGACAAATGAGCGTTTGACATCAGTTCGGTTCATCGATACTCAACCTATTCCATGTGCCTAAAAGTGGAGGTTTCTGAGATAATTGAGAAAAACTGAAGATATGTCCTCAGTAGAGACATATTTCCTATGTGCAATAATCGCATAATGCTAATGTCTTACAACATATCGGAATATGTGTCAACCTCCTGAACATTTTTCAATGTTGGGAGTATCGGAAACATAGTACGGGTGAGTCAGAATGATCAGAATAAGACCGACAAACTACGACTGCAGAATTGACCGGTACAATTTCAGTCTTATCAATATTCAAAAAATATATGGATAAATTAAATAGAATAATGGTGAACTGTTACATGTGTAACATTCCATTTAAACGGTACTATTTCAAAATACTGTATGACAGTCGTCAAATGAATATGAAGTTGAAATATTTCATTTTATCATGGCAATCCTCGATGGAACAGTAGAAAATGGAACCTAATGTAGCATTTTGTTATTTCAAAGTGGAACAAAAATCTATTAGTAAATTATAGTTAATATTAACAATTATTAAATATTCAAAAAATATGCAGATAATCCCGGTTGATATCATTTACAGTCGTACCGGAATAAATGAAAATGTTACAATTAATGTATTCAATAGCATTCACGGACACTATAAGCCCTGAACAAAAAAAATAATTGATTTTTACATGTGGCTATTACACCTTCATTCATGTGACTATCGTCGTCGAGATTCACCATTGTTTGTTGAAGTTGTATTTCATTCATATACTTTTTGAATATTCATAAGACTGAAATTGTACCGGTCAATTCTGATACATATTTTATTTTCTATGCGGATTCTGCCAATTTTTTTCTATTGGAAGTATATATTCGAATTCTATTTTTATCTAATTTTTTTAATATATTAATCATGAGACTGAATTGTTTATTATGAGCTTTATTTTCTAATATTTGTTTCCTAGGTCAGCAGTTTTTCGAAAAATTGCCAGTGTAAACTTCCCTTACAAGGTGATGTGAATTATTCCTATAGTTGTATGAATAATGTGGTTTGTGTCCTGATATTCCAGCGTTTCATTAAAATATATTCATTGGATACCCCCGGTCAGCAAAGTTCTTCAAAAAATCTCAAGTATGAACTACCCCCATGAGGGGACTGATTTGATTGTTTTTATGGTGGAAGAAATAATATTGTTTATATGTAATACTGACGGAATCATGATAAAATAATGTGTTTCAGTCCACATAAGTACAACATTTATTATTATATTTTCAACAAAATTTGCAAATTGTATTATTTTTACTCTCGTGGTTGAAAGTCGCACTTTATTTAGTGCGTTAGAATATTTTATTTGGTAAATGTTAAGTTAGTCCACTCGTGCTCTCTGAATATAGGTAAAATACTTTTCTTACGTGTTTTTGCAGCCTGAACACGAATTCGGAAGAAAAATGCGGCGGTCTCATACCGTTTTCGAGTTAAAACACTTTCTACTTTTTTATAA
Source organism: Gonioctena quinquepunctata (assembly GCA_018342105.1). Classification (NCBI taxonomy): domain Eukaryota; kingdom Metazoa; phylum Arthropoda; class Insecta; order Coleoptera; family Chrysomelidae; genus Gonioctena; species Gonioctena quinquepunctata. Next base: position 328,615 of record JAFIRS010000880.1, on the reverse strand, counting down.
CCTAATTTACAAGCACCGTGTTTTACTAAAACATAGTAAGGTTCATTTATCCAAAAGTATTACTTTTTAGATGATTAGTAACTGAATAATAGCATTGCTAGTTCAAAGGAAGTCAAATGGCATGTCAGTCAGTCGGTCGTTACGACAAAAGAAGCCGCCTGTATAATAGGATGGTTAAAAAATAGGGACAATTCAGCATATTTCGCCAATATTTATCATTGGTCCCCATTAGTGAGACTGAGCATTTTTCATTAAAGTATCTTTTCTTATGACAAGAATATTTTCATTTACTTACAGATTTAACTTTCTTCCAAAACACTTACCTATTGTTTTAGTGCGAATTTACACGATCCAATAAATTGGTCAATTTTGTGATCTTGAATTTTATTGATAGGTGTAAACAGAAAACTGTCGTCAATTTGAACTTGAGCAATAAATTGATGAGTTTAGAGTCGGTTCTAATTTTTCATCAATTTTTAGTGACAATTTGCAGTAACTTTCGGTCATGAATTTGATGCCTGCTAAAACAGAGATTTTCAGGTTATGTTATTAATTACGCGATTTCACATACCCTACCCTAACTGCGAGAAAAATGATTGTGCAAAAAAAACATAATTTACGTTGCATTATATTCGCAGCAATGTGCATCGCTGAATATAAAAGAAAGAGATGTAGATGATGGTGGATTAGACATTGGATTGAGGAAAGAAGGAAAGGAAACTTGACATTAGTCCACAAAAAATGTCTGAGTGCAGTTCCTGATCAATTCAAACGATATTGAAGAATGGATCAGAGTCAATTCAATAAGCTATTGAATAATATTCGGACCTTTTTCTATAGTTGAACCATTTCTTGTCAATATGTTGGTATTCCTGAGTAAAAACTGTTGCCAAAATTGATCAATAAATTGTCAGGTCTAAATATAACCAATATTGGTCAATTTTATTGTTCAATTTATTGATCAATTTCATTGGATCGTGTAAATTCGCACTTAAAAGTATTTGTTTTTTATACTTCATGTTTTTAACATTAGTCACTTAAAACAGCCTTTTTGAGACAATAAATCCGCTTTGAAGCCAAAACTACTTGAGGAAGACTCATAGTAATTGCTACAAAAAGCTACAGACACATTTTATACAAATATAAGTTGAAATAGGTTTTGCACCTAATACATATATATTTGTCAATTACTCTTGAATGGACCTGTCAATTTGAATCATATTTTTCAGTTATACTTAAGAGTAAATTATCCTACACTCGTGTGAGATTCATTAATTTTCTATGTCTGGTTCTTAAAATATTGAAAATTGATATTCTATAGAACATATTATTCAATCTTATTTCTTGATGAAATAAATATGATCTTGCGGCACAAAATAATTGCGCCGTTAAAAACCGCATGACCATAAACCGTGTGACTATTAATCGCGTGGCTATTGACACGTTGGTATGCGGTTTTCCACCTGCTTTACGAAAATTCGGTGTCCAGATCCATATAAGTTTTGTGGCGATTCCACGAATATCTATAAATAAATAGTAATTATGAACCCTCCCCATCGTGTCAATAGTCACCCCGTTAATAGTCACACGGTTTATGTTCATGCGATTTTCAACGGCGAAAATGTTTTGCGCCACAAGATCATATGTATTTAATCAGGAAATAAGATTAGATAATATTTTCTATAAAATATCAATTTTCAATATTTATATTTCAAAAACCAGAGATAGGAAATTAATGAAACTCACACGAGTGTAGGGTAATTTACTTTTAAGTATAACTGAAAAATATGACAGGTCAATTCAAGAATAATTAACAAACATATATAATACGTGCAAAATCTATTTCAACTTATATTTGTAAACACCCCCCATATGAAATGTGATTGTAGCTTTTTGTAGCTAATCATATTAAGCAATTACGATAAGTCTTCTCCAAGTAGTTTTGGCTTCAAAGCGGATTTATTGCCTCAAAAAGGCGGTTTTAAAGTATGAAAAACAAACATGAAGTATGAAAAACAAACATTTTTTAAAACAAATAGTGTTTTGAAAGAAAGTTAAAACTTTTAAAGAACATGTGTTTTTCATAAACAAAGACTTCCAATAAAGAATATTTTAATGAAAAACGCTCAATCCCACTAATGGGGGCCAATGATAAAGATTGGCGAAATATGCTAAATTGTCGCTATTATTTTTGACCCACCCTGTATAATAGGCGGCCCCTTTTGTCTTAACGCCTGACTGACTGACATGTCATTTGACTTCCTTCAAACCAGCAATACTATTATTTAGTTATTAATCATCTAAAAAGTAATACTTTTGGATAAGTGAACCTTACTATGTTTTTGTAAAACAGCCATTTTCAAAAACTCATATCTCCAAAACTAGACATCGAAACTAATTTAAACTTGCACATGTAACTTCTTGTAACACACAATATCCCAAAAATATTGGCTGAGAGATATTTTCCCATGTATTTGATGCGTGGTTTTTCATTTGTCAGATGTCTGAAGTTTGTTTATATCTAACTGTTTAAGAAGGAGGATTTTTTCGATAAAACCGGAAATATTTTGTGCGAAGTTGTGCCCAAAATAAGTTACTCAGGGTTTATTGTTTATACTGGTAAAAAGGACGAGGCATTTTGAGTGATTTTTGTGCATGAAAACGATGCTTGAAAATTAGGTTATAAAAAAGTAAAAGGTGTTCTCGGAAACGGTATGTGACCACCTAATTTTTCTTCAGAATTCGTGTTCAGAAAGCAAAAACACGTAAGAAGTCTTTTACCTATATTCACAGAGCATGAGTGGACTAACTTAACATTTTCTTTTTCTTTTTAACAAAATGAAATTGATAGATGAGACTGAAAGTAGTCAATTCGGATTTTCACTGCATTTCATCTCAAATCGGAAATATTTCTCATTACTAAAAGGGAATACCTAATAGAGTCTAAAATGTTTTGAAATCTCGTCCTCGCGAAAAATGCAAGTTTGTCAAAAGCGCATTCGCTAAATATTGCAAACAACTGAACATATATGATTTTGACTGTGTACCCAATATTGTCTATCCACTAGCCACTATTTAATAATACCTAGACTTTCAATTATCGATTTCTAAGCTCTTCCAAATATATACATTGAAACAAGAAATAGGGTTTAGTGTTATTAATTTTGTGGATCTCAAAATAATTTCTCATGTTCTAATTTGAACAAATTTTGCCAGAGCAAGTTGCAATCACTGTGTGATAACGTGATAACCGATAGATTTATATCAATGTGATAATTGCCAAATTTTATTATCATACATAACTTGACAATTCGAAAGATTTATCTCGTAGAAGTCGCGTCCTACATTATTTTTAAAAGTAAAAGTCAAGCGGACGATGATAGCACATGCTGCAAAATCGAAGAGTGAACTTGACATTACCTTTTACAATGTAAAAGTAAGACAAACGAGAGCGAGATTAAGCCGCTGGGCATCTTGAATTTCCGAAACACACCTTAAAGATCAATACAAGACACGAGATACTTTCCTAAACTGATAGATCAATCGATTATCAGCCATCAAAATATTGATCATTGATCGACTAGGAGGGGAAATATAGGAATGATATCTGAATGCATAAATACTTAACTGTTCAATAAAAAAGTTGGCCATGAAAAGACAGTAATAAAAACCGGTGGGAGCAAAAAATACCAACTTGGTGAATCTTGATAACCGAAGTAAATTTACGAATGTATATGAATTGTCCATGGTTTAGAAAGGTGAAATGTTTGTTATGAAATTAATATGTAATTGTTATGACATGAAATATTGACGTTTTTTTTTTTCGAGAAAAACTCACCGTCATCTGTCCAGTTATCCCCACTACAAAGCATGGACCAGTCGAGTTGTAAATCTTTGAAACTTGCCATTTCGGACCTCCTGTCAGTTAGTTCCAAATCGTCTAAACAAATAAAAAACGAAGAATAGGCTCCGCAAAAACAATTTTTCACTATTCCGCACACACTACATCTGTTTCTGCATTTTTTCGAAAGCCGTGCCGCGAGAAGACAATGTTTCGATTAACGCGAACGCCGGTCAATTATTTAAGTGAAGATACTGAAGAAATCTTCAAATTTGACAGTCGCAGAAGATGATCGCGAAGCACATGTCGGGAAGAGAGGTCGGCAACGTATTATTTCAAAACGGCGCAGTCTCTATCGGAATTCCTCAGGTGGTCATTGGACAGGTTACCTGTTTTTACGATCTCGATCGTACATGTGTGCGCGGCGTTGCCGGGTCTGAGATTATTCTGCAGACCGGGTATTTTCGGTTTAGTTGCTGTATATGTGTAACTAAGCCATATTTTCTAGTTGTCGTCTCCATAATTTGCAAAAATTGATGCTTTCAAAATAATTTAATATCATTGAGAGAGTACAATCTTTTGGGTTTGCTTTTGGGGCAATTCAACACTTGTACATAATGTTAATTGTTCAAAACAAATTGTTTGCACTTATATAAGTACGTGTAAAAATATGTTTAAGCATTCAATATTTTTGACAGTTCAGAGTTTATATGTTTGAAATATCTCTGTATTTTTCCGAAACCAAAATGAATTTTCACGATTATAATACATAGACAGAAAGAAGACATTCTTGTAGAAAGAACAAAATTGAATATTTCTTCATATGCACCTTTATTTTTTTAACAATCTTCCGAAGGAAATGTAGTCTTGAGTTCCCCTCAAACATATTTTTTATAAAAACTTTTTAACAAAAATTTAAACCGACGAAATACGCAACTGAAAAGTAAAAAATAAAATGAACCTTCTTAATCCCAATAACTAAGCTCCTAAACTAATGTAAGTAACTAATTTTGAGTCGGCGCCAAACAAACAAGCAAATGAGGCGTGAAATGATGGCATCGAGTTGCGCAGTGACATTCTAATAATTTTTTTGAAGTAATTTAATGATCTTCGTTGATTGATTACAACCCAAACATAAATTCATCCTCACTTTTGATGTGATTTTTTAGTAACAATTAAAAATACTATGATTATAGAAATATTAGTACAACATATAAACGAAGACATGAAATTATAGTTGACAGTTCGAAGCAACTAGCGGTAAAAGTTTGAACTGTGTGAAGTAACGATGCATTAGTCCATCAGTAGCGCTAGGAGTACTTTTTGAATGTAATGAAAAAATTGGCATATCCAATTTCGAATTATGAAAACCATTTAAAAAAAAACGATTTCCAAGTTTGTTGCTGAGCTTCATATATATATATATATATATATATATATATATATATATATATATATATATATATATATATATATATATATATATATATATATATTTGTTAAATTATATTGTTGTAATTTAATCTGGAAAATTAGAATATATTTTTTTTCAATTTTGAATTTATTCAGGTTTTGAAATGTGTTTTTATGTTTATTAGCCTAGAGTTATAGAATTAACTACGAAATAAAATAATAGTTTAAAAACTAAAAATATTCGAGCAATGTAAACTAGAAAGTTACAAATAATAAGAATGAAGTCATTGACCAAAAAAATAACTTCAATGTAAAAAAAGCGTGGGGTGCTTGTATTCGTAAAGGTTATCAAGAAAAGTAAGTACCCCCACTTTTTTTACATTAAAGTAAGTTTTTTGTTTTTATAAACTATAATTTTATTTATATCTTTTTAGTTCATATTGCCAGTAAAGCGGTTTTTCAAACTTTCCAACCACGGGAAGAAAACTCATCGATTGATTCATCCACATGAGAAGTTTTTACCAACTTTCGGTGAATGTAGATTCTCTGTACCTTATCCTATGATGTTTTGTACATAACTTTTGGTGGAAGTAATAAGGCCGCACCAGTAAATTCACCAAATCTTTGAAATGTAAATTAGGCATTTTTACCGGTGAATTCACCAATCCTTGTGAATTCGTTTATTTTTTGACGATTTTGGTGAGAATACCAGGTCATACCTTCGAAATAATTTAATTGTCATCGGTTGTTAATAAGTGTGCAACATTTCAAATGATTTGGACGTCTGGAAGAGGGTGGAGATTCATTTTAAAGGTTCCGTTACAAACATTCATATTTACATACATATAGGTGAAGCTGATAAAGCGTGTGTAACAAAAACTTTTTCTGGGATTATAACCTTCCACAATCTGAAAACAAAATTAAATGGATCAGGGAATCTATACAAGTGTAGAAAGGGCAAGGAAATTTACTGCGTACACCAAATTATTTTTCACGAATTGAAAAATATTCAATTAGTCAGTAACTTTTCGTATTCTAATTTTTGCCTATCACAAAAAATTATTTAATTTAAATATACTTCTCTATATACTTTTTTGGGTTCCCTTTTAAAAATCTTTTGAATGTGATGAAAACTTTGCCGTTTTTCGCTTTTTTCCGCAGTTTTTAACGTGGTCTTTTTTGACTAATGTCAAAAGAGTTATGTTAAAAGGATGATGATACATCAGATTCTTCATTTGATGTATGGAGTGTTTTCCAGATAATGGAGTCAATCCATTATCGTTCTGCCAAATGCAAGATCTTTTTTCAGTAAAGGTTTCCACGTGTGATCCATATCAGAAGAATTTGTTGATATACAGTTCTCACCAGATAGTAAAATGGATGCAGATTCTTTTAGTTTTCTCTTCTTGTTATTGGATTCTTTGGTTAGAATTGTCGTTTTATTCCATTCTACCATGTGGATTTCAAAATATGTTCTGATAATTTTGAACCTGCTTTGATCTGTCGATTTCTAATATAATCTCGATGTTCGTCCTGGCGCACTTTCAATGGTCTTGATGTCTCACCAATATAACTTTCACCACAACAACAAGGTATATTAAATACACAATTTTTTTATTTTTCTTCGGTGTTTTTCGGTTTTGTTTGTGTAAGGATTGATCTTAATGGAATGGGTTAGTTGTTCTTTACATTCAATTATTTTTTGTGATAGGCCAAAATTAGAATACGAAAAGTTACTGACTAATTGAATATTTTTCAATTAGTGAAAAATAATTTGGTGTACGCAGTACACTTGTATAGATTCCCTGTTTTCAGATTGTGATAGGTTATAATCCCAGAAAAAGTATCAAGAATGAGTATTCCCCCACAAAAAAAGAAGCTTAAAAACATATCTTCGTGTTAGTGTTTTTTTTTTCTGAGGAGTTGGATATTGAGATCCATGTTTGTAGTGGATCTTCTTATCCGAGTTTTTTTGTGATTAAACTTCTCATACCTAACTTATGTGCATTCTTTTTAAACCTTGGTGAGTTTCTTCGAGTGGATGAATATTTTTAGTTGATTTCTACTCAGTTATTCAGCATCATAACAATAAATACCTTACTTATATAAATGGGTATTAGTAATATTATTGATGATATCTTGTAGAAATATTTTTGAATATTTGGCAAGTCAATATATAAAATGTCTTTACAAAGTGGGAAAAGAGTTCATTATCTCCATCTCCATCCCATTCTTGTAAATATATATATATATATATATATATATATATATATATGTATATATATATATATATAAATATATATTTTATGTAATGATAAATTTTGTAAATATAATATTGTAATATTTTTGCCCTACGTTTTGGGTGCCACTTGTTATATAATGATAAATTGTATAAATAAAGAATTCTGTTATTATTATTATTATTAATATATTTTTTTGCACCGCGTTGGGTGACACTTGTTATATAATTATAATTTCTTTAAATATATAATATTGTAATATTTTTGCCCCACGTTTTGGGTGCCTTTTGTTATGTTTTGATATATTGAAAAATGAATTGTTTTTATGTAGTAAGATAGCTAATAGTTTTTGCTATTCTTTGAACCAAATTGATATGATATAGATAGATATTTTTGCCCTGTATAATAATTTGTATGTGGTAATAATAATTGCCAACGAACGTCACTGTTCTCTCGTCATGTAGCTGACAATTGTTATTCCTTTTCTCACCACAGCTAGCACAGTTGGTACGCCCTCATCTCAAGATAGCCGGTTCGAAGCAATTTAGTCCTTATTTGATATGTCAAACTCAAGTTATTCACTGGTCGTAGGTATGTTTGTTGATCATTGTGAAAGAACAAACAACAAAATATCAAAAACAATTATCTCCTTTATTCAGGAAGACTTAAAATACCTGGCCTACGAGAAAAAACTTATACTAGTGGGAATATACAAATATTCACGGATAATCATAAAATTGAAATCATGGATAGATAAACAGAACCTCACTTTTTCCGTTAGAGTAAAGTTTTCTGTTATTGTTCAAAATAAGGTGAAATAAAGTTCTTCAGATGTGAAATACGTTATTGGTGAAATAGTTCAGGACCGAAAATGCACTATTAAAGTTTTTATACCTGTTGGAGATGTCGGTGTTTCAAGATATGCCCTGAAACTGGATACCTTGTCACTACAAGCGCTATCAGGAACTCCAATACCATAAATCAGGAACCATACAGATGCGGAAATCAGCTTTGGAGACGTGGAAATGATATATAATTAAGGTAATACTGGTTTTGCTCTTCAAATGTTGGAATTCTTTCAATTTTTGTTCTCTCAAAATGTTGCGTCCTTTCCCTTCTAATTTTATTTTCAATCTCCTCGTTGGCTTTGTTTGTTGTTGCCTCGATACAAGTTTTCTTTCCTGTTTTTCCCATTTGAATTTTTGAATTCGCGCACTAAATTGTCACATTTCACTATTTAGGTTTATCTTACTCAATTTATATATCCAACTATTTTTCCATACTTATTACTATTTACAAATTCTAATAAAATTAATTTTTACCTATGACCATCTATTCTCTGATTGGCTATTATCATGAAGACGTTTGCTGTTCTACCATTGGTTACTTTTAGTTATCTCCAATTTCATATACTGTATGTTTCAAATTTACAAATGTGTTGATCACCTTTTATTCATGCAAATTTTGTAAATTTAGACTTTTTGTTGGCTTTTTTCCAATTATGGTTTATGATCATTATGACAGTGTATGAAATTGATTGTGTTATATTATTTTGACATTTTATCTATCCTATTATACAAAGGTTAAAATAATAACAATATATATATATATATATATATAAATATATATATATATATATATATATATACATATGTGTATATACAGGGTGTTTCATAATTGGCTGCTGATCCTAAAGGGCGATAATCCTTGGATGATTTTAAGAAAAATTATTCATATGAACATAGGTCCGCAAAAGCGGTTGCGGGCTTTATTTCTTAGATAAAAGATGTTGAAATTTAACACAAAAATCAGTTCTTCCCCAATATCTCTGAAACCGCTTTGGATTTTTTTTCAATTTTGATACATGCAAAGTACGCATAGAAATACATTTTTTCCATAATAAGGGATTTCTTAATTTTCATCAGTGGCGTCCCTGTTAACATGCCCTGCCATATTTTTGATCAATATAATAATACGCCACTGTCTTCTTTTCCCAAAAAAATATCATTTTTGTAATTGTCCTCTATCTTCTCATAAAAATGGTCTCTTGCCTTTTTTTCGTCCGGCAAACGGTTTTTGAGTTAGAAAATAAAATGCATTCATTTGCTTGTCCCTATGCGAAATCAGCCGTTGAAGAGTAGTAGGATTATCTTGTGGGCTAGAAACATCTAGTATGCTAAGAACACATTTCGTTGTTTTCAACATAAACAATTTTGACACTTCTTTAGCTAGATACGTGATATTATTTACGTTATAAAAACTTGTTTATTAAAAAAGGTATGGTTAATTTCACAAATACCGAATTAGCAGACATGCATTACTTGTATGGGCTTGCTGACGGGAACGCATATGAAGCCAGGCGACTGTATCAAGAGCGCTTCCCAAATAGAATGGTTCCTGATGCTCGAACGATTTCAAGCACCCACAGATGGTTATGTGAAACAGGAAGTTTTAAGCCAAATCATCACTTGAAAAGAGCACATCGGACTTCAAGAACTCCAGCAATTGAGGTAGCTGTTTTAAATTCAGTTGACGAAAATCCTGAAATAAGAACGAGGCAAGTTGCCAATAATTTGAATATCGCCCATATTCTAGTATGAAGGATTCTTCATGACTATTTATTATATCCCTATCACATTCAACGGGTTCAGGCTCTACTTCCTCGAGACTTTCCATTACGAGTGAATTTCTGCCAATAGTTTCTCCAAAAATTTACCGAAAATCCTTTATTTGACAAGGAAATTTTATTCACGGACGAAGCTAGTTTTACTAAAAACAGGGTCAGAAATTTTCATAATAATCCTTTTTGGGCCGAGGAAAATCCGCATGCAATCGTGGAATCTCATCATCAGGAGCAGTTCTAATCAAATGTCTGGGCTGCAATTATTGGAGATTACCTAATTGAACCTTTTTTTTACCACGCAGATTAAATGGACATAATTATCGCCGATAAATTGAAGATAATTTGCCAATTCTGTAGGAAGATGTTCCTATTTTAATGCGAAATCGCATGTGGTTTATGCACGATGGTGCAACTGCTCATTTTAGTGCTCTGGTACGCGAATATTTAAACCAAAACTTTCATAATCGCTGGGTAGGTCGTGGGGGAACAGAGTCATGGCCAGCTAGATACCCAGACTCAAACAGTCTCGATTATTTTCTTTGAGGACATCTTAAGACTTTAGTGTACAGTCAACCAATTCTAACCGAGGAAGAATTGCGAAACCGCGTAATAGTTTCCTGTGAAGCAATAAGGAATACTCCAGGAATTTTCCAAAGAGTACGCGAGTCAATGACAAGGATGACTGAAGCGTGCATACTTGCAGAAGGCGGACATTTTGAACGGTTAATTTGATTTTGGTATTTTTTGTTCATAATAGTTATGTTTTTAAAAATAAAAAATGGATTTTTATGGGTACTCATTACAAAAACTAAATAATAGTTAACATAATATCATAAAAATCTTACCTAGATCCTTTGGTTACCACAATTGTGGAATTGAGACTAAGAGAAAAAATCGAATAGGGACAAACAAATGAATGTATTTTATTTTCTAAATCGAAAACCGTCCGCCGGACGAAAAAAAGGCAAGAGATCATTTTCATGAGAAGATAGAGGACAACTACAAAAATAATATTTATTTGGAGAAAATACAGTGGCGTATCATTATTTTGATCAAAAATATGACAGGGCATGTTAACAGGGACGCCACTGATGAAAACTAAGAAATCCTTCATCATGGAAAAGATGTATTTTTATGCGTACTTTGCATTACCAAAATTGTAAAGAAAGCCAAAGCGGTTACAGAGATATTGGGGGAGAAATGATTTTTTTGTTAAATTTCAATATCCTGTATCTCAGAAATAAAGCGGTTGCGAACCTATGTTCATATGAAGAATTTTTCTTAAAATTATCCCAGAATTATCGCCCTTTAGGATCAACATTCAATTATGAAACACGCTGTATATAGTTGCGAAAAGTGGGAAGATGGAGATAAATGAACTCTTGATCTGTTCAAACTTTCGAGTATTTATTGGTTCTTCATCAGGGAGTTATAAATTAAAAACGCTGACATTAGTGCACTAATCGTAACCACAAATATTTAGAAAAAACGTTAAGCTATACGAAAGGGGAAATCAACAATCTCATTCCATATGACATAACGATGGACGTTTATAGATGACAATCCATTTCGTACCATCGAATGAAAAATATTTTAAATCAAAAAAACTACAAACAATAGTCAATTTGGAAGATAAAAACGCCAACAAACCGGTTGAAAAATTTAACAGACACTTTTTATTGAACCTAAAACTGTCGTTCCCAGATTTTTGCAGTTATTGATTATTATCTCACAACATGTGCCTAACAATGTGTAAAAAAAATCTAAAAACAACCCTGATTTGAAAATATTCCAATTAGATGAAATTAAACTAACTACTGGCATACCACAATTTCAATAATCTACACTCTTTATTAATATTCTTAATGATAGTACTTATTACCAGGCACTTAATAAAGATCCATCTAGCACAATTCAACAAAAATCGAATAAATTAATTTTAGAATTTGAAAAAAAAAACATATTTTTAAAAAGTACGATATATAGAGTATATAATAGTATACTCAACATATTTTATGGACAGTTCAGACCCATTATTTCAGGTATCAATAGCCCAAATAGAGTCCAATTTGTCACTTATATTCTTACAATATCATATAAAAATATTTATTTTGTCGTAGAATTTTGCTCTTCCATTCATGAATTTCACTTTTTTGTAGTTTCATGATAATTAGTTTAGATGTTGTTTCACTCCCTAATAATTTCGGAGTGGAATTAGCCAAAACTAGCATTATCAGATACACATTGCGAATCGTCACAAATTGTATTATTAAATGTAATTAATTCTTTATATGACAGCACAATTTTTAGTTTCGAAACACAATGTCTAATGGACAGTCTACAACAGTTGTTACTCGTAGTACATTCCTATATCCTGCATACTTACAATTCACCATTGAAGAGGAAATTACTGATGGCAGTGTCCCTTACCTTGATACTAAGATAATCAGAAGGGTAGACACTATACTTGACACTTTTTTTAAGATTATAACTTTCCACAATCTGAAAAACAAAATGAAATGGATCAGGGAATCTATACAAGTGTATAAGGGCAAAGAAATTTCTTTGCCCCGGTAAGTTACTGCGTACACCAAATTATTTTTCACGTATTGAAAAATATTCAATTAGTCAGTAACTTGTTGTGTTCTGATTTTTGCCTATCCAAAAAATTATTGAATTTAAAGATACTTCTCTATAAACTCTTGACGTTTCGGAAACTGTATCCGTTCCCGTTTTCAAAAAATCTTTTGAAGGTAGATTAAAATTTCTCAGTTTTTCGCTGTTTTTCTCGCAGTGTTTCTTAATTTTTTTAAAAAAAAGTGATGACATTAACTTGTTTATTTGATGTATGGAGTGTTTGTTATGCCTCGAGAATATTCGTATATAGACATAACGAATATATATGAAAAGAAGTGGCTACCTCAAAATCTGAAAAGTTATTTAAAAAATCAGCAGGTACTACATCCCGTTATGAAAGGATTACGGATTAGTACTACGGCAATAAGCGCACAATAATTATGATGATGAAAAGGAAAAATATATTTCAAGCAAATTTTTACCTCGCCCAGATGAAGAAATAGCGATTTTCGTTACATCGAATGACCTTATATAAGCGACAGCGGACCGCAGCGAAAGCAGTTGTTCATGAGTTGGAGTACAGTTTTATTCATCGTGAAGAAGAAGTAATTCAAATATAGTGTCGTGCCCGATATTTCAGTAGTTAACTGTGATTTATTTAATTAATTGCCAGAGTGCATCATTGTATTGCTTTCGTGAAGTGTAAATCAACGGAGAAAAATCAGTTTAGTATTTTAATAGCTACGAACCCTAGATTCGTAACAATATGTGAATATCTCATTCATATTGAAAATAATCACAAGACGCAATAATGAGAACCCGAAATTTCTCCACATTTTCAACTAGTATAAAACAATTGTTTAAGGAATCGAGCAACAAACTAGAATATGATGGAGCAAGGTCGTTCATAAAGTATTTTCATGTGTAAAAGTGAATGAAGTCATTTTTGGTTTTTCTATTTATTCAACATAACAAAGTTATAACTCCCAATGAAATACCATAAATATCGATAAAACTAGTGGAATTTAGTTTTAAAAGTTTTCTACCCTGTTACACTGTGTTAGACGTGAACAATATTCGTCTGACAGTTGTTACTTTTAGGCCCGGTTGTTCAATGCGAGTTTAAACCGTTGATTATCTAAACTCGGATTATTAATTAATTATGGATTAGAACGTAATGCATTTTTCATTGAAAAACTAATCCAGGATTCCTTAATTCATTGTTTTCATATGTTGGCAACACATTTTTCGCTTGTACCATCATTCGGACCGTTCCGAAACATCAACAATGAATCAAACTTAACCTAAGAATTCATAGTTTTGTCAAAAGTATACAGAAAAATTGATAGAAATAGGCCAAGTGTATTCTATAAATTGTTAGGCGTCTCTTAAGAAAAAAATGACTCGTAATTTCAATGAAGGCGAGGAAAACATTCTCATTTCACTGGTAAAAAATTGAAGGCGTGGGCTATAATAAGTAATGAATAGAATACCATCTGCGGAGGTCCAAAAAAAAAGGAATAGCACCTTTACAATAAAAGACAAAATTTCTGCTTGGGCTCTGTCCAAAGCAGATCTTGTAGATTTACAAAAACGATCATTCGAAGAACACAAGTTGATTTTAATACACATGAAAGAAAAACACCAACTTTTCTTGGAACTACAGAGGGAGGAGTGGAATCTAGAGAAAACCAATATGATTGAGATATATAAACAAACATTATCTTCGAAACATAACTCATCAACCAACAATAAATCAACATTTGCTTGAGATTCCTGAGAACAGATCATGCAGTTTTTCATTTTGCATTTGTGATGATTTAATTTTAGTTATTTATGACAAACGTTTTTGGTTTAAAAAATCAAGATTTGATTTTTATTTGGAAAGTTTATTTTTTGTTACGATTTTGCCTTTGTAGTCATTTGGGGGGTGATTCTTTGTATTTTTGTTAGTTGCGGACGCTTTCTTTCGGCAAGCCAAATCTATTCAAAAATTATTTTTCTGTCCATTCTTCCAAATGGTTTCTAGGTACCGTAATTTCGGGTGACTTTGGCTTACTTAAATTCAAAGAGTGTCTACGATGAATTTGTAAAAATAAATTGGTGTTATTATATACCAAAATATTGATCTTTGACCACTCTTTCAAATTAGCTAAGTCAAATTGGGATTAAGACTTTGTACGTGGATATATAAAAAAAAACATGGCGTGCAAAGTCACCCGCATAGTGAGGGCTGGCTTTGACCCATGGCTTATATATTGCCTGATTTTCTCTTTATAGCATGTACATAGGCCAAAGTAACCCGACGGATGAAAAAAAACAAAAGAATTTTGTCCATAAAAAATTATTTCATTTTTAATCATCATAAATGAGTAAAAAACATATTGCTGGTTACAGACAAATTTTATGCAAGTTGGATTTGGTTGCAAATTACTCCTGAATGGAATACAGTGTTGCACGTATATAATACATATTATATAGGTATAATATACCCATATACAATAGAAAGAATAACGAAAAATCAATCTGTGTGCTCACCGGCGTCGGTGTTTAGCCTTGGTAGCAGAAATAGGCCGACGTTAAATAAAGCAGGAAAAAAAATGTCTATATATTAAAATGAGCCAAAGTCACCCGAAATCGCGGTACGTTGTCTAAATACGGGTCTCTTTCTTCTTGGGGCAATAATATCAAAACCTTCAAAAAAATCTTCTATCTGTTATTATCTTCGAACATCTTTGCATCTTCAACACAATTATAATTTTCAGAATAGTCAATGTTTATTGAAATGTCAAACAATCAAATAGATTAGAATCGGCAAATTATTTCCTTAAACCCCCGAATTCATGAGATTAACTTAAATCATTGTTAAACTAGGTTTATCTCATAAACCCGTATTGAACAACTGAAACAAAATTGGTAATCCTGGTTTAAGCCCAATCACTTGGTCATCCTTGATTGAACAACCGGGCCTTATTGTGTTCTCTACTATAGGCCCATATTCTTACTATCAGTGATATCCAGGCTGCTCGGAAAGCTTTCATTAAAAATATTGAAACCCATAATTGACAGAAAGAAACTTATCCCAGATCACCAGTTCGCTTTCAGAAATAAACGTTAATTATAGATATTTATACACCAAGTCAGTTGAATAAACCACCATTCAGTGAGATACAGCCCAAAAAAGTCGAGTGTGTTTACTAAAGAAGAGCTCTTCTTTCTTTCTTCATATTCCACATAAACGTATTCTATACATTTCAACAGCGTTGCCTTGAATCGCCATACCTCCACTATCGGCGTATTTACTGAGATTCCGTGAACGGCTTTAATTTACTCGAGTAGAACGACTTTGTTTTTTTAATTAATTGTTGATTTGATAATTTCATTTTGAACTACATGTTCACCTAGATATTGTATAAGACTTTACATAAACGTTCGAAAGTAGAGGGTATTGGAAAATTGGTGCTATACAGCTAATTAAATATTATATGAATAGCTTATTATTTTGATTGTACAGTTGAGGGAATTTCTGGGAACTATTGTTTCAACTGAAGTCATAATCAGTTATAGGGTTTTTTTCTCTCAAGTTTGATTTTATTTTTTTTATTTTTATTTTACAGAAACAATGTGTCGGTTGATTCTAATTAATTTGTATGTATGGTGATCTCGGAAAGCTTAGGTTACAGTTTCGAAATTCCTTGTTGAATATAAGGGCGGAAGAAAGCACTTCGCCATTGCCACTTTCAAAGTTAAAAGTTTTTTTGGAACATAATCATGTGAAATAGGTACATGATCTCAATTGATAACATTTCTGGAAGGCATTTTCTATGCTGAATACAATGAAATATCACACGTAATGATTCAACGACGTTTTGGTGTTCATATGTGAACATCTCCAGTTTTTCGAAAAATATTGAACACAAGTGTAATCTAAACTTTACCTCAGAAAACGAAATCAGTGAAGTAATGCACCAGAATAGGTGGTTTCTCATTAGAATTGTGAACAATACTACCCACAAACCTTTCCAATTCCATACACATTATTTCTATAAAAAGGATCTGAAATAATTCTTTAAATATTTTTCTTATTATACCATGTTTTTAAACCCAGATAACACAGGATATCCTATGGATTTCATGTCCAATTCTGGTAGGGATATCCCTGGATTTGGAATGAATATCCATAAGATATCCGTCGACGGATTTGAATTGGATATCCTTCAGAAGATATCATATGGATGACCATAAGATATCCGGAGCAAATATGGATAAGTTTAAATTGCAAGATTGATTTTTATTGTGTCAATTTCTGAGTTTCTTTCATGCTCGTACATATAGATTGATTTTTTTGGAAAAATCTCATGTTTCGTTTTTCTACTTGATTCGAAATGGATATCCATCGACGGATTTGAAATAGATATCCTTCAGAAGATATCCTAGGGATGGCCATGAGATATCCAAAGCAATCATAAATGAATTTAAACATTCTCGTAGATACACAAATTGCGGGGACCCTCTGCGACCACAGAACAGATATACATGTGTCTGCGACAGCCTGGCCATACTATACGCCTAATTACTGGCGACGGCTGTCATTTTATTTTGTTGAGGAAGGTCATAGTCATAGCACTGAATCCAAACAAAAGTCGTGTTTTTTTTTTCTATTTTCCTTCGTTTTTGATACCCTGTTGGTCTGGACATAATGGTTTTCATCTGTAGCAATTGATTGTTTCCAAAGGGAATTATATATTGGCCGAATACAGGTAAATATCAATTGAAAAGGACATAACCTATAAACATCCATTATTTCCAATGCATTTATGTGTTTGCTGTTTGAGTTTCGATATTTTCAGAAATGCTGAAAAGCACGTTGTTACATTTGCCACAATACACGAGTTTTTAGATTAGATTAGATGTATCGCTGGGATACATTGTACACAATCATGCAAGACCGCTTTTAAAGATCTGGCTATTTTAACACTACCGTCTTTATATATTTTACTTATAACTCTGAATATTAAAAGAAACGAATCACACCTAACAAAAAACAGTATGATACATGACCACAATACTCGCAGAGGAAATGAACTGAGACTACCTTATTCACGATTAGCCCTTGGGCAAGACTCAGCAAGCTATCAAGGAGTCATATGTTATAACAAAGCAATTAGATTACTAGGAAATATTGAAAACTACAATAAATTAAAAAAATCCTTAATGGACCTTCTCTTGGAAAATGCATTTTACACTGTCAAAGAATTTTTAGAGATTTGAATGTATATACGTTACCTTTTTTTTCTTCTGTTTATGGACTAGTCTGATAAATGTTGTACCATTAATGTATATGTTATATGTGTATGATATTTTAATGATGAATAAATTATATTCTATTCTTTCAAATGTCACAGTGCCCAGATTGAAAATGGTGTGAATGCCTACAACAGTGGACATGTGATGAAGATGATTCATCAGTAGATTCAAACATTCTCCTATTGATTGAACTGAACAAATGAATCTTTCGGAAGAATATTTGTGAACTGGATCGAAATTCAAAGCTGCTGTAGGTAAGTTGTATGTTTATCTATTCCTTTTTCTAGAACTCTTTTTTTAGGTACCTAAATGAAATCACAAAAATGACTTTGTGGAACGATGCCTTTCTTCCATGCTCACTAATATGTTTGCCTCCAAATATAGCTGGTATGGAGCATAAAAAATAAACTGGACAACTAAAACTGGCTGAATTATCACTAAGTGAAAAGCCCATTCAGTTGTTCAATTTATTTGATAATAATTTGTATTGCCTCTTAACAGACTGCTAGTTCAGTGAGAATGCAAAATTTCCAAGAAAAGTTTATGTCAAAAAGAGAGAGAAAAACTATGGCAGTATATATTATCATCATCAGTATTCGAATTTAAAAGAAAGCATAATATTTCTCAGTATTTTTTTGTAGATTTCAACATCAATTATACCCGTGAATATATACATATCATTTCAGAAGCAGCTGACCTCAGTGATTCGACGGAAAATAAAATAGATACTGAAGAAGCCATCTAAGCTTGACTGCGAAGGGCCAAAGAAAGGCATCTGTCATCTTCTAGAATAAAGGAAACACCTGATGGACGAAAAAAATTGCATTCTATTTTTTTGATTATTCTGCATTTAATATTCTGTTTTTATTTAAGAGTTCACATATACATTTTAATTGTTGATAACCCCGAAGTTTATGAGATTTTTTTTTATACCAGAGTTTATTAATACATTTTTTTTGTTCAATACCATTATTTCATTTCCCTCCAGATCGCTATTACTATATTTTATCTTCGATAGATATCCCCGAAGGATATCTTTAGAATATCTCTCGAAGAATCTTTCAGATAGCTTTTGAACATCTCTGAAGGATATCTCATGGATCCTGAAAGATATCTTTGAAGTATATCTTATGGATATCTTTGAAAGCCTTAAGGTTGGAGGTTGTTCCACTTTGGGCACCAATCGGATGTCCATAAGATATCTTTTGGATATCATTGGATGTCCATAGTACATCCATAAAATTCATGAAGGATGTCCAATGGATATCCATTGGATGTCCATTTGTTATCTGGGAAGCGGACTAAAGAGTATAAAATCATGTATTCCAGTCCCATACAGACTTATAACCCCATACAGATTCCTTACCCCATACAGATTGTCCTGAAAATATGTGATTGTGAATTTTTTATAGCTATGAAAATACTTGTGAGATTCAAAACGGAAACGTGGGGCGCATGTTATTTGGGTTCACCAAGTCACTAACAATCTTATTGCACTGCAAATGATATGAAGTGTGAAGTGAAGTTTTCTCAACGACAGCTACTCACTACACTCTTCACGATTATGTATTTGTCATAAGAGACGAGGTATTATTAACAAATCCTCTCAATGAACGCCAATACGCGTATCAGCCAGGTCAACAGACTTGGCACTTGATGACCTCAACAGGCACAGGCAACAGGCAACAATCCCTCGAGGACAAAGAGATAGCCAGGGTGCTTTCAACAATGCATCTACAAAGTCAATCACCAAAGCTTTAGAAAATAAAGGGGTCCCATCCCTACTGTGTCAATGGGTAAACACCAGGTTGGTGAAAAGGGTAATCATGGTAGGTGAAACCACTGGTAGGGGATGCCCACAAGGTGAAGTACTATCATCTCTTCTGTGGGCTATCCTAGTAGACGATCTACTGGGAAGGCTAACATCCAAAGGCATGCATTGCTTAGGATATGCCGATGTTCTTGCAATTATTGCAAAGGGCAAATTTGCAGGAACCGTTCCAGAGCATACGCAGACTGCTCTAAACTTAATAAATGAGTGGTGTCAGGAGGAGGACCTAACGGTAATCTCTCAAAAAACCACAGTAGTTACGTTTACAAGAAGGACTCAAGCCACCAGTTCTGAACGGGGTAGAAATTCCAATTGCACAAGAGGCAAAATACTTGGGAGTCATATTTGATCACAAGTGACATGAAATCAACACCTACAAAAAATAATTTAAAAAAGCGCGGTAGCCCTCAACTATGCAGAAGAATGTGTGGAAAAAACTGAGGGCTACAACCAAAAATGATAATTTGGCTATATAGCAGGGTCATCAGACCCATGATAGCATACGGTTCGGTAACATGGTGGCCAAAGACTAAGCAGGCTGGGGCGATCCGAAGGCTGAGCGGCATCCAAAGGTAAACCTGCCTGTATGCCACGGGAGCTACGAGGACCACCCCAACAGCCGCCTTAGAAGTCTTGCTGAACCTACCACCACTTCATGTTTACATACAAGGCGAAGCCAGATCAGTCGCCAGTAGACTGACCAGAGGGCAAGCACCCATAAGTAGAAAGTGTATAATGGGAATGCCATCGGACGAGATGCTTTCCAAGTAGAGCTTCGAGAAGAACTGAAACAGTCATAGCAGACAGAGAGGCATGGAAGGGAAGACGTCTAATTCATGCACAAATTTTCTGCTACACAGACGGCTCAAAAACCAAAGACGGTGTAGGAGCCGGAATATATTTAGCCAAGCCAAAGACAGGAGTCTCACTGAGCTTAGGCAAACATGTGACGATATTCCAGGCAGAAGTTGCAACAATACACCACTGCGCAGAGGAGTTACTAGGGCAAGAGTTTGAGGAAAAGACTATTGCCATATACTCTGACAGCCAAGCGGCTATAAAGCAATCAGCTCCGTGCAAGTTAACTCCAAACTTGTCTGGGACTGCTTGGAAGCCCTGCAAACGGTGGCGGTCAAAACAGACTATTTCTGGCTTGTGTGCCAGGCTACGAGGCAACGGAGAGGCAGATTCATTAGCCCGAGAAGAAGCACAACGTGTCCCAATTGACCCAGAACCTTTTTGTGGCACAGCGAAAGCGTTGCGAACAACACAAACCAATAATTGGCTGGAAGAGCAATCTCAAGAATGGTGAAACAAGGCGCCGGGCATGAGACAGGCCAAAGAGTTCATCAAGGAACCATTCACAGAGTGCCTGCTAAGCCAGAATAGGAGATCAACCAGGATCATGGTTGGACTCCTTACAGGGTAGACTCAACAAACACATGAATAACATCGGGCTGGCAGACACAACCACATGTAGGTTCTGCCAGGAGGAGGAGCAAACCTCAGCGCACATACTGTGCTACTGTGAAGGCCTTACAAGACTAATGTTTTCAACGATAGGGAAGGATAAACCACAAGCCCACCAATATATGGAGGGCTCAAGGTCTGGCCTATGTAGTTTAGTAACAAGGACGGGTTTAGACAGGAAACTCTAACATAACATGAGGGCATACACAATAGATCTGCAGAGGTCGCAGTGAAGTGACTCCTAGCCCATGAGCCCCGTACAAATCTATATATGTGTTTGTCATCCAGTTCCGAGTTATATTTGAAGTTTCAAGTCTATAGCTCATCGGGAAGTTAGTAACCATGCGGCGGGCGCGCAGCGGCACTCAGTGCCGCAGTTTATTAAAGTCTACAGGGTGAGTCAACAATATTCCCGTGGTTCATTGCTCCTTAATGTATCACTATTTCGATTTCTTATTTTTTTTTGTCAAAGAGACCATCTAAGACCACCTTCTAAAATTATTCTCATTCATACAGGGTGCATCATTGATGCGTGGCTAACCAAAGTTGTTCTTTTTCAAATGAAACATCCGGTATATTTTCATATATCCCGATCGGCTGTTCCATTGGCTACTCAATGATTTTTTCAATTTTGAATTCCGTTTCGGCGTTGCCGAGTTATTCCAAAGAAATCTATTTTGTAGACTTCTTTTCGAAAAATTACCTATTTCACATTTTGAAATATTTAGTAAAGATAATTGGGGAATCGTTGGTCGATATGATGATGTTCATTGAGAATACCAAGAATTTGCAATAAATTGTACAGGATGTTCAACACAACAACACAAACTCAGCCATTTTCAAACATCCGTTTTTTGAGTTTTTCAAATGGAACACCCTGTATATTTTCATTTAAATCAACTCCTTTTTAATGACTCTACACTTTTCATCCCTGACGTCATGTACCTCAAACAACCTGTTTCCGAGATATTCTGGTTTAAAGGAATTGTTCAATATCAAATCAACAATGCTATAGATTTTTTTACCTACGTTTGTTCTTAGAAAATACTGCTACTGAATGACGTTTCAATTATTTTTTACCATCTTAAAAAGCATTCTTGGCAACTCATGAATAACTATCATAGCAAAATAAATTTTTAAATGTAACTATTTTTTCTAGTTTAGTTATCCATGACTATCGCTGAAAAAATTACTATCGGAATTTGTAAATAGAGGTAGCTGTCAAACTACAATCCAGTTGTGTTAAAAATTATTGTGGCATTATGAATTATCGTTTAGAGGACATGGTTAAAATGGTGTATGCTTTGGGGGAAAGTGATGGCAATTACTTACTGGCATCTAGATTATACGAACAAAAGTTTCCTGAGAGAAGACATCCAGACCAGCGAGCATTTCGAGACCTCAAACCAAGATTTTAGGATACCGGAAAAGTATTTTACAAAAAGTTTGAACGTGCTTGTCCTGTGACGAATGATGAAAATGCTCCTGATATTGCATTGCATATTGCCGAGAATCCCCATGTGAGTACACGTATTTTGAGTAGGGAGTTGGGAATATCTCAAAGTAGTGTTTCTCGGATGGTGAGAAAATGCAATTACCATCCATATCATACGCAGTTAATGAAAGAGCTGACTGAAAGATATTTTCCAAAGCGAATGCGGTTTTGCCAATGGGGTGTAGATAAAATCAACCAAGAACCTGATTTTTTTTGAGTATGTTCTATTTTCGGACGAAGCCACGTTTCACAATAATGGCCATGTGAATCGGCATAATATGCACTATTACGCGACTGAAAATTCTCATTTTGTTAGATATGTCAATCACCAACAACGTTGGTCACTGAATGTTTGGGGAGGTATCATTGGACGGCGTGTAATTGGGCCCTTTTTTTTCAACGGACATCTCAATGAAAGAAAATATCTAAGATTTCTGCGAAGTCAGTTATCAAAGTTATTAGATGATATTCCGTTGGCAATAAGGTAGAGAATGTGGCTACAACAAGATGGCGCGCCTGCACATCACAACACTGATGTGCGGGAATACATTGATAATGAATTCCGTGAAAAATTGATAGGTAGAGGAGGGCCAGTTCAGTGGCCTCCAAGGTCACCGGACCTTACAAAAATGGATTTTTTTCTATGTGGATACATTAAATGGGTTGTCTATCAAACTCCGCCTAAAACTCCTGAAAATATGAAAGCAATAATTCGTACTGCTTTCAGGGAAATTTCAGAGGACATGCTGGCACATGTGGATACTAATTTTCGAAACAGATTGAGAGTGTGTATTGGTGAAAATGGCAGGCACATTGAACATTTGCTGCATTAATTATTATTTTCTGTTAGATTCGAATAAATATGATTTTTATGCAATGTTTAATTCCAAATATGATACCAAAGGCGAACATTGTCAATATTTTCTGTGGAAAAATATCTATCTTTTGGATGTAGAATATCTCGGAAACGAGTTGTTTTAGGTACATGACATGGAGAATGAATAGTGTAGAGTTCTTGAAAAGGACTTGATTTAAATGAAAATATATAGGGTGTTCCATTTGAAAAAATCAAAATACCGATGTTTGAAAATGGCTAAGTTTGTGTTGTACAATTTATTCCAAATTCTTGGTATTCCCACTGAACATCATCATATCGACCAACGATTCCCCAATTATCTTTACTAAATATTTCAAAATGTGAAGTAGGTAATTTTTCGAAAAGAAGTCTACAAAATAGATTTCTTTTGAATAACTCGGCAACGGCGTAACGGAATTCAAAAAATCATTAAGCAGCCAATGGAACAGTCGATCGGAATATATGAAAATATACCGGGTGTTTCATTTGAAAAAGAACAACTTTGGTTAGCCACGCATCAATGATGCACCCTGTATGAATGAAAATAATTTCAGAAGGTGGTCTTAGATGGTCCCTTTGACAAAAAAAATATAAGATATCGAAACAGTGATACATTAAGGAGCAATGAACCACGGGAATCCTGTTGACTCACCCTGTATATATTTTCATGTTCGTCGTTGGTGTATGCCGCTGCCCCTTTAGATATGCAATGTTGAATATATTCAACAAGGTGCTGCGCTTGACTGCAATTTTTTAGCCGTACCTAACAGTCGATAGCGAGGCGTCAAAGTAGAAGCACAGTTTATAGCTAAAGAAACAGTTCGCTCACTTGGCGTCGGCACTTTGATCTTTATGTTCCCGTTTGTACACTGCGCAACTCTGATTTTTATCCCTCGCGCATACCGCGTGTTACTGTGTTACTAATACTGACATTTTTCGTATACTTCGAAGAGCGATAATCGCGTACAGTCTTCTGCGCATCCTGAATTCTTTCCCTGGAGTGGATGTTACCTTGGAACATTTGGGCATTTGGGCCAAGTGAGCTAACTGCTTCTTTAGCTATAAACTGTGGTAGAAGGTTCGAATTTGCGGTAGGGGAGAAGGGGACAGGTTCGGACATGGGGCACTTCCGGACATTTTAAATTTACCGCTAGGCATTTACGCCAGATTTACCAATCATTGACAAATGCTTCTGTAAACAGTTTGGAATCGTTGACGCCAGGTCGTGTTACATGAATTTGATTGAAAAATGGATATATATGCAGAAGTTCCCAAAAAGGATTAGTGATTCAAGATATCAACTAGTAAGGTCGTACACCTCAAGGAGTGAAATTCAGGTAAGAAATTATGAGTCTATCAGGAAGAACGCATATTGTTATTCATCTAACCTCAAAAAAGTATGAGGATTGATAAGTGTATGAAGAAATAATGACAATAAAACTTAACTATATACAGCTGGGGCACGTTCGGACAAAAGATGTGGGGCAGGTTCGGACTGTCCGGAGCTGCCCCCTCCTTCATTTTCGCGTTTGTCCGGAAATGCCCCATGACATTTTAGTGACTTCTTACTGTTTGTAGGATGGTGAGAACATACAAAAGAAAACGTCCTGCTCAGCCAGATATTCCTAGAAGAGTCTTGAAAAATGCTGTGAAGAATGTTATCAGCAAGAGTATGTCTTTGAGAGCTGCTGCAATAAGATTCAATATACCTAAATCAACTTTATTTGACAGAGTTGTCAGAGCTAAAAAGCGTTCCAATAATAACATAGAGATGGTGAATCAGAGGAAGAGTTTGCATCATCAAAATATGCAACACGGCAAGTGTTCTCACGAAATGAAGAAATCGAGTTGGAGATATACCTCAAAAAGAGTTCAAAGATATGTTACGGCCTGACATATGAACTCTGTCGTAGACTGGCTTTCCAATATGCTTCGAAACTGAATGAGAAAATTCCGAGGAATTGGGGAATCAACAAAAAAGCAGGAAAAGCAGAAATTGATTGGATGCAATGTTTTATGAAGCGCCATCCAAGGCTTTCCAATCGCAGACCTGAAAATACAAGTATTGCAAGAGCTTCAGCTTTCAACAGAGCCAATGTGGAGGAATTTTTCAATAATTATGCCTCAGTGCAGGCCACATGTAATTTCTCACCAGATCGTATATGGAACACTGATGAAACGGGTATAACCACAGTCCTTCAAGCACCGAGGGTGATAGCAGAAACAGGATCAAAAGCTGTAGGACAATGCGTATCTGCTAAACGAGGATCTCTTGTCACGATGTGTGGAATAATATCGGCTGTCGGGGCTTCAATTCCACCTCTTTATATCTTTCCTCGTGTGAGGATGAAGGATCAGTTCTTGTACGGTGCCGTTCCTGGGGCTGTAGGTTATGCTGAGAAATCGGGATGGATGTCGACTAGGGTGTTTCTCAAACTGTTAGAGCATATAAAAAAACATACGAACAGTAGCCCCACAAATAAAATTCTGCTGCTGATGGATAATCACGAGACACACGTTTCTCTTGATGCAATCTTGTTTGCAAGAGAACACGGAATTGTATTATTGTCGTTCCCGCCACATTGCACACATAAAATGCAGCCACTGGATAAGGGAGTGTATGGTCCATTCAAATCCAAATGCAAGATTTCTTTCAATGATTTCATTCTGTCGAACCCTGGTAAACCAATAACTATTTATGATGTTGCCAAGTTGTCAGCACAACCATATTTGCAAACTTTCACTCCCTGTGATATTATAAGTAGTTTCAACAGTTATGGCCTATCAATTCTCTAGTTTATGAAGACGAGGATTTCTGTGCCTCATTTGTAACAGACCGTCCTCTTGGAAATAAGGGTCTTCTACAAAAATAGTTGATACAAGTATTGTTGTTCAGCCTGATTCCAATGATGAAATTCAATTCTCATCCAAAAATCATGAAGTAGAAGATATAGTAAGGGATGTGTTGAATATAATAATATATGAAGCTACCAAACCCAAAATTAGTATACTTTCTATTGTATCTATTGTTAAACCATCAGATGTGAAACCCTTACCGAAGGCTTGTCCCAGAAACACTACCAGAAAATCGAGGAAAAGAAAATCAAGAATTTACACCAGTACTCCTGAGAAACAAAGAATAGAAGAATTGGAGAAAGCCAAATTGATGAATGTGAAGAAAACAAACTCTTCGAGAAAATTGGTGTCTGAATCTAAACCAAAGAAAATGCAAAATAGTAAGCAATCAAAGAGGAGAAAGAAGAATAAAGCAGTTTCAGATGACATTTCGTCATCAGATTCTGATATAAATTTACCTTTTATTGTCACGAAAAAAATAAAAAATGATTTGTCCGACTCTGATATGGATTTAGATTATAGTGCTGATGATGATGAGCTCAATAAACTTTTAGATGACGAAAAAATCCTAAGAGATGATTATCTATTAGTGAAGTTCGCAACAAAAAAAGATCCTTACATTATGCTGGAAAAGTGATCGATGTAATGGAAAATGGGGAATTTGAAGTAACATTTTTAAAGAAGTGTATAAAAGGATTTGTTTATCCAGAAGTTGAGGATATTTCATATATTGAGAGGAAAGACATTGTATCAAAGTTACCTAAGCCCATGACAACACCGGGGACTTCAAGAATGGCATCTTTACGATGTTAAGTAATGTTTCATAGTATTTTGTCAATTATTATATATGGAAAGTAAAGCAGCATTTCAAACATGTATATTCGTTCGATCCTACCCCATTCAAGTCCGAAAGTGCCCCGCCATGGGGCACTTCCGGACAATTCCCCAAATTCACTAATATTACATTTCCTGGAAAACTATTCAAAATTTTCATGTATTTGATAATGAAAAGTCATATAACAAGAAGGCCCTATTTGACGACATTTCAATATCTTGATAATGCTAACAATCGATGGAGTTATAATAATTTGTAAAACGATGTCCGAATCTGCCCCCTTCTCCCCTACGGATCGGAGTAGCGCGCGTCCGGTCATGTAAGTTAACATTCTCACTATTTTTTGTTTGAATTAATATTGTTTTTTTTCCTGCGGGTTTGGAATTTGTTACGTTACCTAAATCAATAATAACCTAAATCAATAATAACCTATAATTATAGGTTAATCTGATACTATACTGTCCTTTTTACAATTTTAGGAATAGGAATGTTATGAAAAAAGAAGATATTGCAAGTAATTCATTAGATTTTGACGAAGATTAGTTGATTTTGATGACGACAGCGACAAAGAGAAAGGGGTTATTAAATCACAAATGTATAATAGTTCGTCAGAACAATCAGAAGATGATGAACGGAAGTTGAAAAGAAAATACTTTTACATAGCCAAAATTTGAATGTTCCCAAGAAAAATAAGGTTTTGATTTTACTTTCTAATATGGACCAAACGGGAGGAGTTGACAATGTTAAAAACAAGCCCAAAATAATTTTAGAGTATAATCGAACCAAAAGTGGCGTAGATACTGTGGATCAAAAATGTGCTTCGTATACGGCACAAAGGACAACAAGAAGATGTTCTCCCGCTTTTGTTTCAAATTCTAGATTTCGAAGGAACAAATTCTGAAATCATAACTAATAATACAAATCCGGAGGAAACACATCCCAAGAAGACGAACTTTATTGTATGAATTAGGCATTCCTCTAATAAAATATCACATGAAAGAGCGTGCTCACATAAGAACACTGCCAAAAGATGTTTTTCTCGATATCGAGAATCAGAAGTTACTCAAGATCGTAAAGGAA
Source organism: Gonioctena quinquepunctata (assembly GCA_018342105.1). Taxonomy (NCBI): domain Eukaryota; kingdom Metazoa; phylum Arthropoda; class Insecta; order Coleoptera; family Chrysomelidae; genus Gonioctena; species Gonioctena quinquepunctata. Next base: position 300,191 of record JAFIRS010000880.1, on the reverse strand, counting down.
AATGCCACATATGCAGTGCACACAAAAATAATATGTTCTAGGTGTAGATTTTTTTGCAAAGGAGTTTGAACACTTCCAGTGTAATAACTGTCTATCCCCACCAATGGAAGAAGATTAATAATTATATAAAGGAATATAAATGCAATTATGTAAATTATTGTACCAGTAAAAATAGTTTGTTATACTCTGTTTCCTAATGTAAGAGAGTGATAAAATGTAAATTTGCAATGACAGAACCCATTAAACAGGGTGGACAACTCAAAGGTTGTATTGTAAACTAGCAATGATGGTTTTTTTAAATTCCGTGTTTCAGTTATTGAAGACGCACACACTCCGAATCGGTCCTAAATTAGGGTCACCTTAATTTGCATAACAATAGAAAGAGGAGTTTTTAATGAATTATTGCAGCGGCGTAACTACAGGTAGTTTATTAGAATAAAAAGTATAATAATAATTATACATGATTATAATTATAGAGATAGGCAGATAATTGAGATATTTATTATTCTAATATTAAGTGGATGAAAACTTATATAAAAGTAATAATAATATGAAAATAGATGTATTGGAATAAATATTATTATTTATAAAAAAAATCTACTATTTACAATACAACTTAATTTTTAAATTGCATCCATCATATTCCGAGTAGTGCGATGAACTATGGGGTCGATAAAAATAACAAGGGGCTCTACAGTGTTGTATAGCATGTTATCCGCTTCCTACATTATTTCTTCTATTCCAATCACATGTCCGACGCACTTACTCCAGTTTTCCCAATCCACTGTCTTTTTTCCGCTTGCAAGAGGTTCTCGACGACTCTTATTTTGAAAGTAGTGTTGTACCTTGCTACAAACTATTTTACTTGCGCCCACACCAATTCTATGGGGTTTAATTCACAGTGATGTGGCGGAAGGCGACAACAAATTTCGTACAAAGGTTTATTCAACTTTTAGAATCTCCAGTAGCTCCTTTTTCAGTATATCTTGGTAAAATGGCTTCTTATTTAAAGTAAGCCAATGAATATGTCATTTTTTTGCAAGAAGACTTTGGTATTTTTTCGGATTTTTTTTAGCGGTATAGTCCGTAAAATGAAGGCATGGAGTGATAAAACCGCTTATCGTTTCAAATCCAGGTAGGTATAAGTACGAACTTCTAGGAAAAACCCATAATATTTGGATTTTGCATACTAAATGAGAGTTTATTACTCCACGCCTTTATTTTACGGACAATATCTGGCATTATCCATGACTATAACAGACCCAGGAGGAATGAGATCTAGCATTTGCTGGAAGTATTTTTCAAAAATATCAGCGTTCATGTCTTCATGTTAGCCTCCAGTCCGTTTTGATTGAAATGCTAGTAAGCCACCATCGACAAATCCATTTTTGCTACAAATGTGAGTAATTATTAATCTTTCACCTTTTCCCGAGGGTGCTTTTATTCCAGTGGACCATCCTTCCATGAAAGCTTGCCTCGCGCATTTTATATACCAACGGTATATCCTACATTTAACCAAGTTTCGTCCATATAATAGAGATTCCTGTTTTCCTTTCGAAACTGTCCAACTGCCCTCAAATATCGTCGTGGCCAGCAGATGATTTCGCCTTTCTATATTAAAAGTTATTTTCTGTTTTGAATTTTTTCATAACGAAAATTAATTTCCTTCAAAGTTTTCCACACTTTCTTCCTACCCATGGGTGGAATGAAATCATCCTTTTTCATTTCAGACATTATTTTGTTCGAAGTAGGTATTTTTTTTTTTCAGTAAAACGAGTGTATGATTTTCTGGTGGCAGTCTTTTCATCCTCATTTATAACACTTTCTTTTCTTCCTGTACTTCTCTTTGGGTCCTGATGGAGCCGCGTTTATCCTCGTGCACAAGTCGGTATATTGTTGACTGTCGACTCCAGTCATACTCGAACACATTTCAACTATTTTTGTTACTCGGAATGTTGAGTTTTGGTGGCAAACAGCGTTGCAGAATTGAGAATAATGATTTTCTCATTTTTTAGAAAGCGCAATTTTATCAATTCCTTTCTCAGCAACAAATTCAGAAACACTAGCCATTTTCAAGAACGAACTTTTCCAACAATTGCAGGAGAGTAACTAAACATTTCAAATTTTTCAAACACTGAGGCGCAGGTAGGTGAACCACATGTGTATAATAGTTTTCTTAGAAAAATCCTCCATTTGTGAAAAAAATCCGACCATATTGTTATCTCTTATCACAGGGACGGATTTATACCTACATAATATTATTTGTTAAAAAATACTTTTGAAGTCACTAAGCTGTTACGAACCATCTTTGAACCAATTTTATAGGATTATTAGTTATGTTTGGACCAATAGATATCCTCCTTATTTGAAGAGCTAGAAAAATGGTTAAAATAAGAATGCGGCGGCTCATGGGGTTTCAGGAGACGCGCCCGCCTTAGGGTTAAAATCGATCACAGTTTACTACTAAAATGTACCGCGTACCATACTAAATAAACAGTCACCTTGAGCGCGCATGACCTTATATATCCCCGATCATAGCTTCCAGATTCTTCGAGCAGTTCGTAGAAACATCTAGACCATTCGATGGGAAAGTCCAGCGTAACCTCAACCAGTCAGTCAACGCATTCCTAGAATTCCGTCTGAATGTGCGAGATAAACAACGTAGGGGCATACTGTACTTATTCTATTTTTTTTTATTTCACTATGAAGTTACAAATATCAGAATTGTACAATACCGAAATATTGATAGAAATAGGTAGGTAGTGACGTCAGCATTCTCGATGTTCATGTATTTTTGTTTGCGAGGCAATCTACCATAACGGAGTGGAAGTAGAATACAAAGTTGGTTTGTGCGAAATGATTAAAATACGCCAAAAATAAAAAAAGTGAGGGTAGCTTCAAACTAATTATTATTGGAAACAATGCTATTCAAATTAGGTGGAATATAACTTATGAGCAACCAAAACCCCTTAAAATAACTAAAAACCAGCTCCGTTATTTCAAGTCATTAAAATATGATTCATTTTGGGTTAGATTCCGTGAATTACAACTGATCAGATTCGAGAGAGTATTTTCGCATCGCCAGCCGGGCCGCTAACGATCGTGGCAAGGGCATTTAGTTCCTCGCTAGCAGCCCGAAAAAGCAGATCGTTCGGCTGATAGCGCCTGCTGCCATTGACGTCATAGGAGCGAAACTACCACCAACGCGAATAATAAAATTTAGTCGTGATCCAGCTGGTGAACAGGCAAGTCATGCACGAAGAAGCGAAGTGGCGTTAGAGAAAATTCAACAAGTGTGGTGAATATAATGTTCAAAATATAAGTTGTATAATAATTTTGCGAAGTCTCTAAAATCGGGGAGCGCAAGAACGTCACCTACTCGGTAGAGGGGAGGCACTAAAAGAGGGGGAAACCGACTAGGAATCATTTCAGAACGCATTGGAAGTAGGAGTATCTCACCAAGACCGGTCCGAACAATCACGCGCGCGGCAACCAGAATCCTGTAGTGAACCAGTGTTGCCGAAGTTGTGAGAATTAACCAGTGAGCGTAATTATTTGTGAACGATAGTCGAAATGTATCGTGTGCGGGAAATCTTGCGACTGCTCTGAGACTGTAGGTTAGCTTGGCAGAGGATAACATCCGTATTACCTCTGCGGCGTAGACGTCTTTTTTAGTATCGCCAGAAAGAATCCCTGTAGGCTAGATCAGGACAGAGGGACACCAGCGTCACTTCTGAGGCTTAGACGTCTTTTATAGTCTCGCCAGATAGAACCCCCTGTAGGTTAGCTTGGCAAAGGGTAACATCCGTTTTACCTCTGCGGAGTAGACGTCATTTATAGTCTCGCCAGCTAGAACCCCCTGTAGTTTAGCTTGGCAGAGGGTAACATCCACGTTACCTCTTTCATAGGGTAACATCCGTTTTACCTCTGCGGCGTGGACGTCATTTATAGTCTCGCCAGCTAGAACCCCCTGTAGTTTAGCTTGGCAGAGCCCGTAGAACCCCCTGTGGTTAGCTTGGCAAAGGGTGACATCCGTTTTACCTCTGTGGCGTAGACGTCTTTTATAGTCTCGCCAGATAAAACCCCTGTAGGTAAGACGTAATAGAAAAGCACGATAAAACAAGGCCGCTTTGAAAGAGTGAAATGAAGCCCCGCTCACACGAGACACCAAAGACTGTCAACCAGACGCGTAACTGTGGCCGTCCATAAAGGTTGCTTCAAATAACCGTTTTTATGCTTTAATCCATGTCGCTTTCTGCATGCCGTTATTTTTGAGCTTTGTACTGCCACCGAGGCTTCCGTTTCCCCCCGCATGAGCTTTTGGTCGTGGAAATAAGCTTGTAGATCAAAAAGTTGCACTCCACTCCCCGCTCGTCACCTTGATGTTTGCTTAACCCGGCCGTCAGCCGTTTTACCTATATTGATACCTGCATGTTTGCTCGCCCTGTATGAAAGTTTACAACGGCCGTCAGCCGTTCTGTTTGTGCATAAGCTTATTCAGTATAATAAATATAAAACCTGTTGTAGAAATCGACTATTTTATTAACCTTACTTATAACTTTAAGTAGAACCATCTAGTGTGCAGTTAACACCCAGGTATTTAGCCCAGTAAAACTTCGTCCATACTAGTGTGACCCCTGGAGTGTTTTATTTTTTGACTGAGACTGCCCGTAGTAGTGTCCTTCCCACTATAACGGAAGGTGGCGCTCGAGACCAATCCGAAATAGTGACAGGTGCCAAAATTTGCTTGTAGAGGGAAAAGACCCTTACAATTTGATAAAAATTCTATTTCAGAGTGTAGAATGGCGCTAACTCACTCCGATCATTAAAAAATATGTTCTGGGCCTTTTATACATATTTTTTTTATCTTTTCCACTACACTGAAGACAGTTGTCGTCGTATCTTCCGAGGCAATGAATATGTATGTCAGGTTAGAATCCACCAAAGCGTGATTTTATATTTTGTGGTATATCAAGTCGATGCAATTTGTCAGAATTTTGAATTTGTAGATCATATAACGGAATTTCTTTATTAGATAATAAATATTCCTAGGTACTTAATTTTTGTTACTGAGTGTATGTTTATTTTTGTATTAGTGGAATATATGGTTTGTATTTCCTGATATGTAGTTAATTAGTATTTGATGTAAAAGGAATGAACAAGATTTCTTCGTAATTTATTGTTAGTAGTTAATTAGAAACAAAGGGGATTTTCGGAAACCCGATTTGATGGTAATCTTTAAAGTATCTTGAAATAATAAAGCTCTCCTTGGAAAGGGTGTTTGAGGCCAGTTTCATTTTTGGTCACATACCGAAAGCCTGGGAGACGTCCAGCAGACGAACCAAAGTCTTAAGGCCCCATCAGTCTCACCTCCTTTCTCCTGAAAACAATGGAAAAAATTATAGACTGTTATATAAGAAGTGAAATCCTTTTGGACAGACCGCTTCACAAAAAACAGTTCGCCTATCAAGCAGGCAAAACAACGATCAATTATCTACAATGCTCAGTTGAAAGCATTGAAAAGACATACTTGGCCAAAGAAATGGCTCTATGTGCATTCATAGATATAGAGGATGCTTTCGATAACACCTCACATTACTCCATCATAAGATTGCTAGGGAAACGGAATATAAACACCTCACTGATCAGATGGAAAAGCAGAATCATTGTAGCTGCTGTCGAAGAGGAAACGGTCAGAAAAAGATTATCCCTAAGGTGGGGTTCTATCGCCTTTGCTGTGGTCACTGACCATGGATAATCTGATAGTGAAGCTACATGAATCTGGAATTACGACTCAAGGTTACGCCGATAACCTGGTCTACACTATTAGGGACGAACATGACGGGATAATATCAAATCGCAGGCAGACAGCCCTAAATATAATCAGAAGCTGGTGCACAAAGGAGGGACTAAATGTAAATCCTATCAAAACAGTGCTGGTTCCATTCACAAAGAGGCGTTAGTATGAACTGAAAGACCCAACCCTGAATGGAACTCAGCTAACTTTTTCCAATGAAGTCAAATACCTCAGACTAACATGGAACAGTCATATTGAGAAGATTCTTTCCAAGGCTACAGCGGCAACCTGGACGTGCGCAGAGTTTTTGGAAAGACATGGGGTTTGAAGACGAAAATGATATACTGGTTATATCAAACGATTATCAAACCCATGGTCACCTTTGCCTCATTAGTATGGTGGTCAAAAACCCAACAGCACTCTGCACAAATCAAGCTGCAGAAAGTGCAGCAGTCAGCCTGTCTGGGAATCACAGGGGCAATATTTACGTGCCCCACTGCAGCACTAGAGGTAATACTCGATCTTCCGCCACTGCACTTGTGTGTAATGAAAGAAGCGGCAAAAAGTACCTTCAGACTGCACAAGGCATTCAACTTGAAGGCTGGAAATCTGATTGAACATCTAAAGATTCTGGAAAATATACCCCTAGAATCCAGGTACAAGCCAACAGATATTATGACAGCTAGGCACGACTTTGAAGTGAATCATGAAGTGATTATAAACAACCACCATACATTCACAACAAACGGGCCTCAATTGGGAAGGAATGCATCAGTGGTGATGGTTCCAAAATGGACGAAAGGGCTGGAGCGGGAGTAACGGGTCCTAATTATAAGCTCTCAAAATCCCTAGACAAAGCCCCACCGATTTTTCAGGCAGAAACCATGCTATAGAAATTTGCCCCCAAGAATGCCTTGGAAGAGGCTTCAGGGGGGCAGCGATATATATCCTATCAGACAGCCAAGCAGCACTAAAAGCTCACACACTTGTGAGTTTAGACTGACTTGGGACTGCAAACTCTCCCTAAGACAACTGGCTACGAACAATTGGGTTACTCTGATGTGGGTGCCAGGACACAAGGGAATCAAAGGCAATGAAGAAGTGGACAGCATTGCCAAGGAAGGCGCAAACACTCAATTTTCTGGTCCGGAACCCTTTTGTAACGTAAATAAACTTAACTTGGTTTAACTAATTTATTTAACATTTAATCTACAACTTAATTTATATTACTACGCCACTGAATAGCTCGATCGTATGGGCTCGTTCAGACTGTCTACTCCCTCTTGAGGGCTGTCTATTTATCTCCGATACAGCATTCTCGATGTTTCGAATTCGGACGGTTGGCGACTAGCATATTCCGATTGTTTCCAATATTGACCGTTGTTTTTTCGCGGCAGAGCGACTGGATGGTTCTCGAATATCTCCGGGGATGATCTCATCGCTGTCGATGGCAACACGTGAGGCGACAGGTCCGGCCTAGGTTCGTTACACCTTTTGTGGTCTCTCCAAAGCCCACATCGACGAAGAGTGTCGGCGCTGGGAAGCTGACCAAATCAAAACCCACTGAAACAAGGTTCCAGGGCAAAGGCAAGCGAAAAGGGTTCTGAGCCCATCGCCAAAGAAAGCTGAACATCTCGAGTTGGACAAGAAATACTTGAAACTGGTAACGGGACTGCTCACTGGACATTGTCCTCTGAGGTGTCACCTCAAAACACCTGCTTTGCGACTGCCAAGCGCTGTTCTGCAAAAGGCTCAAGTTCCTCGAAGGGGTTTCACTAACGCCCTCAGACATCAGGAACTTAACTCCCAAGAAACAGATAAGGAGTCTCGGAATCTCGGGTCTTGAATAGATGAAGGGTAATATACAAAAGACCTTATAGATCGAGGTACGGAGAGGCTGAAGAGCCATTTCGACCCCCCCTACAATCTACAATCTATGGTAATCTCGAGAAAAGGGTTCAAATCAATTATTTATAAAATATTGCCGAAACATCAAAAAAACTGACGATTTCCCCTCCCGTTTTTTGTTCAAAGAGAGAACACTTTGAAGAGAATTGGACCTAGCACAGATCCCTGTGGTACGCCAATTCCGATTGTTCTCGAGTCGCTCAGAGTTCCATTCATCTTGACACACTAATTTCTGTTTTGTAAGTAACTTTCTAGTTAGTCATAGGAGGTACTTCCCGAAAACCGACATTATCGAGAGCCAGAAGAAGCTCTTTGTGATTTACTCGACGGCTTTTGCAACATCGACAAAAATGCTTATAGATGGTTGATTTTTATTCGTGCCATTGTTTATTATTTTTGTCAAGCTTGCAGTCGCGACCGATGTTGAGTGATCTTGTCGAAATCCGTCCTGTTTTTCCAAATCGATGGAACTGTCGTTAAGTCAGTTATTTTTTTATGAGGGTAGTTGTACTCGTTTTCCGAATATATTTCTACCTATATTCGGTATAGATAGACATATCAACACTCATCAAAAATAATATGCTGGTGGATATTTATGCTACATATAGAACTCATGCTATTAACAAAGATGAATTTATAGGAAATTTAAATAGTATTTTAAGGAGATCATTGCAAGATCAAAATCATATACATATTCTCACTGGAGATATTAACATTGACCTCCTAGATCAAAACTCCGAATCAACAAGCGAGTACTTGAATGTTCTTCAAAGTTATGGATTTGTAAGCTGTATCAATAAAGTAACTAGAAGATCAAAAGAAGCAGCAACATGTATCGATCATTTTTTTGTGAAATGTAAACACGAAAAACTCAATGATGTTAATCCTCTTATTTTAATAAGGGACTTCACCGACCACTATCCCATTTTGCTCAACATAAAGGGTAATGCAAATATAGAAGCAGGAAAAAATAAAACTTTTCAAGTACTTAATTACAATAAACTCCCAAGCCTAATTTCGCAAGCAGAATGGGATGATGTTCTGGGAAGTGTCAATGTTAACATATGCACAGATATTTTCATAACAAAACTACAAAACTTTATAAGCCAATCCACAAGCACTAAAACGATAACTAGCAGAAAAAAGAGATTAAAACCCTGGATCACTGATGGCCTCCTGGTATCAATTCGTAAAAGGGATCGGTTAAAAAGAGAATGTGCTTTGAACAGAAATTGTAAGGATACTGAAAACAGATATAAAACCTTTAGAAATATGCTCTCAAGACTTATAAAAAAATCCAAATATACCTATTATAAATCCCTTGCCGAAAAAAGTTTAAATGACCCGAAAAAACATGGAAGATGATACGAGAGGCTACGGGTGAGCAGGTGAACCAAACGGAAATCAGGGGTATTCTGGACAGCAAGGGTGCAAAAATTCATGAACCCAAGCAAATAGCAACTGAATTTAATTCTTATTTTAGCAATATAGGGGAACAATTAGCACACAAAATCTCCCAAGGTAACAATATAAATGCAGCAGTAAATGATTTTATCAATCCCACTCCTTTTACCTCACCCTATTACTGATGCCGAACTGGTGACTCAAATAAAAAGTTTGAAAGACAGAGTTAAATGCGGGGAAGACAATATTAGTACAGAGATCATTAAAATGAATCACATCTATTTATTAAAACCGTTAAAACATATTGTAAATTGTACCTTCAGTACTGGAATTTTCCCTAAGATTCTCAAGAGTGCAATAATTGTACCAATTTTCAAACAAGGTGATAAAAACTTAACAAGCAACTACAGACCTATTGCACTCTTGAGCTCAATAAGCAAATTGATAGAAAAATGTATTAAATATAAACTAATGCTATTTTTGGAAAAATATGTCTTATTAGATAAAAATCAATTTGCCTTTAGGGAGAATCTCAGTACTGAAAACGCTATGTGTAGAGTAACAGAAAAATTCTTCAAAATCTTGATCAGGGAAAGAAGGTTATTGGAATATTTCTGGACCTTACCAAAGCATTTGATACTGTGGCACACCCAATCCTGTTAGATAGGCTAAACAACATGGGTATTAGAGGTATTGCTAACGACTTATTTAGATCTTACTTAAGTGAAAGAACGCAATGTGTGAAGATAAGCAATATTTTAAGTAGCCGTCTAAAGGTAGGATTTGGTGTGCCACAGGGCACAGTACTGGGCCGCTTCTCTTTAATATCTACGTAAATGGTCTCCTATCACTGTTGGAGGAAGATTCTATCTTCTGTTTTGCCGATGATACTGCGGTCATAATAAGCGGTCCCACATGGAGAGCTACTGTGGAAAATGCAGAACGGGCAATGGCAAAAATAAAAAAGTGGTTAGATAATAGCCTTCTTTCCCTGAACGTAGGTAAAACAAAATGTATGACCTTCGCTCTCTCAATCAGATCCCTACCCACCGATGTAACAAACATAAAACTACATGAATCACATTGCACCTTAGAACAACAACAATGTACATGCACACACAAAATTGATAGAGAGACATGTGTTAAATACTTGGGCATTTTTGTAGATGAACTTTTTACTTGGAAGGAGCACATAAACTACGTTACAAAAAAAATAAGAAAACTAATTTATAAATTCTATGAATTGCGTAACTTTTTGCCCCATAAAACCATAAAAGCAATATATTTCTCTCTTGTAGAATCTATCATAAATTATGGCATCGTTGTGTGGGGAAATGCTTGTAGTATATACTTGTCAAAGCTTGAAGTATCCCAAAAATGGATAATAAAAATAATTATATTTAAAAAAAAGCGTTACCCATCTCAATTAGTATATGAAGAAAGTGGATTACTCACTCCAAACCAACTTTACCTTAAAGCAGTTGCAAGATTTATGTTGAAAACTTCTTATTATAGAAATAATCTCTGTCATAACCTAAACACGCGAAACGCAGCTCAACTAAATGTCCTTTTGAAAAACCCCAAACATGTTGCTTGCCAGAAACATATATATTGTACAGGTCCCAAAGTGTACAACGCTCTACCGCAGAATTTTAGAGTAATGCCATATAATAAAATTAAAAAAGACATTATAAAATGGATTATACAAACAAACTTCACCCTTATTTACCTTGAATGAAAAAAATAAAAAATAAATAAATAAAATAAGCTACCTAATGTTCACTTCACTTAAAATAAATTACACACATCAAACTACTTTTCCTTTCTCAACTAATGTAATATATTGTGCCTATGTAAACATTGACATAGTCAGTACCTCAGAAACAATTCTACAAACAGAAGAGTCGCACACACAGTATCTTAGAATACCATAGTGCGCCAAATTCCAGTAATAGTTAAGGTCAAATTGTCTAAATAGATTTTATAGATATATTATTGTAGAATAGAGTTGATTTTTGTCAAATTACTGAACTACTGTATTTCCATTTCTACTGTATTCCTATTTCTATTTCTATTGCTGAATAAACTTATAACTTATATATTCAATTTTTTCTTTCGTTTTCTCTCTGTTTGTTGGAGGCTTAGTTTTTGTGTTCTTACTATATCATTTTACTCTCAAGAAGAACGGTATTGTTGATAACAGAGAAATGGTCGGTTATATTTGTTTCCGGAACTGCTGGAATATTCGGAAAATGTTTCTGTTCCATTTTGATGAAAATATAGTCGATGTTACCACGATAGTTGTTGAGGATTCAGTATCCATTTGTTTTTTGTTTATAGTATAACACAAATTTGATTTCAAGCGTGATTATTTGAAAATATATATATATATATATATATTGAATTGACGCGGCCGGTACTTGATATTATAGTAAACAAAAGATACTTACATCACAAAATAATTTCCACTAAATTGGGTTTACGAAATCACGACTCGTGTTTCGGTATACAATAGGTTCTTCAGCTCAACAATCACCGTGTTTCATCTTAAATAAGCAAAACAGGTAGGTATAAATGGCGAAGTAGGCGATAAATCATTGGGGAGACGAAATTAATATATTTATTTCATTTCAACTGTATCTGCTTATTACGAAGGCGTAGAAGGGCTAACAACAAAATATATTTTTTAAACATTTGGAATTGCCACTTTGAACTGACAATTGTCATTTCGACCTGACAATTGTCACTTCGAAGTGACAATTGTCACTTCCAAAATCATTTAGAATTGCCACTTTGAACTGACAATTGTCACTTTGAAGTGACAATTGTCAGTTCGAAGTGACAATTGTCAGTTCGAAGTGACAATTGTCACTTCAAACTGACAATTGTCAGTTCAAAGTGACAATTGTCACTTCAAAGTGACAATTGTCAGTTCCAAATGTTAAAAAAAAAATTGTTGTTGGCCCTTCTACGCCTTCGTAGCTTATGGTAATAAAAATGAGTGATAGCTATCGGGCCACCCCAAATTACACTAAGAGTAACGTCTTTGAGATGGCATGTGCGGTGGAAAGATTAGTGTAGTGCAGGTTTGTCCGTACTTAATTCTCTCTAAATGTAAATAATTAAGGAGAATTCAATAATCCGTTGAACCAGTGTGGAAACTGTCTATGGTAGAATTAATAGAATTAGTTAATAGAAGTAAATCGGTATTAGGAAATAGGATTGAAGGATTATAAAACTCAAGTCATCTAATAATTTCTCAGTGATCTGCGTCTGAAGAATAATTAACTTCTTCGGATAATGAATCTTCATTTAGATTAATTATTATGGGTAATATTTAACAATTTAAATTTTAAATTTTTGTCCTATATTATTATTAAAAAATGTTTTGCATTGGGCCCATATTGGTTCAAGTGGTAGTTGTAGAACAGAATGACCCATTTTAAAATTAATTCATCAGTCGCATGAGCAATTTTTTTAGGCTTAAATTGCTGCACAATCTCTAACTGTTCACATTTAAAGGCGCGCTGAGGAATGCGTCATTTTTAGTTTGCAGCCATTGTATGATTTCATTCTTAGTCGACTGGGAATTTGGAATTTTTCCTAGAAGTCTTGAATGATACCCTGCATTATTCATGATGATCAATGATGGTTTCTGAAGTCTCCGTAATAATTGTTCTGCCATCCACTTTTCGAATACTTCCGAATTTGTATTATCCTAGAAATCAGCACTTTTGTTTTTACTTGAAAATATAAGACCGGCACCATCAATAAATCCATCTTTATTTCCAGCATGAACAATTATGTATCGTTTGCCTTCTGAGCTACTTTTGTTCCGCACAGATTTTACATCATAGCCATGCCAGGTTTGCAATGTATTACTTCCATGTTGAAAACCACATCTAAGGTATTTTCACATGCAGCATTATTCACAAACTTTACACGGTTTTGATGCAATTTCTGTTATTCCCTTTTGGGTTAACTCTATGATTTTGAGGCAGCCAATCACAAAACACTACCCGTATATCGCCATCGTCAGCATACAAATGTTGATCTAACTGATATATAAATGCTCGATATCCGTGCTTTTCTAGTATTTTTCTTGCTGATTCGTGACTTATCTGCATTTCTCGACTAATTTATTTTAAAGAAACCGTTTTATCAACCTCAACCATAACAAGAACGTTAATCTCAGTCCCTTCATTTATGTTAAACCTCTGTTCTGCCTCTTGATCTCCTTCTTGCCCAAAAACGATTCTCAACATACGGAAAATGCTGATGGGCTGGATGTTGCCGATTGGGATATCTCTGAGCATACAACTCAGCAGCATTCCTTGAATTACTATGACATTCTCCAAATATTAATAACATATCCACTTTTCACTTTGAGTATATATTATTTTGAAGAAAAATTAAACTGAAATTTAGCGAAAATCAAGAAACTTTTACTGTCTGCTCATAAAGCTTATGTCACTGTCATTACCTAGGTGAGTGTTTTGTTTTACAAAGAAGATTTGATAAAAATAACTGCAAAATATTATGCATCAGGGCTATCCATGGCACACTTGACAAAAGTGAATAAATTGTTATCCAGTATTTTCCTTAGTAATATTTAATTTATGATCTTATTTTTAATCCAATCGCAAATAAATTAGTATCGTTAGAATCGTCAAAAAATCCTTTTTTCGGAAAGTGCTTGTCAAAAAATGGTCGCCATTTGAAAAATAATTGTTAGACACGAAAATATAATTTTGCAAACTTGTCCTATTCCTATCTATCATACTAGTCACTAAAACTTTGCGATTGTAATTTTCTGACATCACCTGAGGTCCTCAGATTGGTTTACGTTCGATTATGGCCACCTAGATGCAATTTTAAGTGACTCTAAAAAAACTAAGTAGGCATAAAAACTTTTCAAAATGTCACATTTTGATCCAGAATTGTCTTGGAAATCCAAAACTGTTCCATTTAAAAATTCAAAACCGGAGCCATTTCCAGTGAAACCGGAAGTGACCGGAAAGTGAAAGTTATGCGAAAACTCTCCTCTTCAAATACCATTCACCTATACCAAATCTCATTTTGAGAGATAAGTGCCATGTGAAGTGGAATGAATAGAAAAATCGAATTTAAACGGTTTTCTTCACATAAAGGATTCAATATAAAATTGAACCAGAGAAAGGTAGATCTCAGGTGAAAAACAACTACTTTCCTGGCAAATACCACGCAGAACGTTGAATGATATTCACCTGAAAATCCATGCATACTTCCATATAATATCAATGGACATTGAATGCAAATGTATCTTTCTGATAAGCTCGATTATGTTTAATTTATGTCGTGTTCACCTAACAATCCGCATACCGGTTTCAGGCTTCTTGGCCCTAATCGAGCTTATCAGAAAGAAACATTTGCATTCAATGTCCATTGATATTATATGGAAGTATGCATGGATTTTCAGGTGAATATTATTCAACGTTCTGCGTGGTATTGCCAGAAAGAGGTTTTCACCTGAGATCTACCTTCTCTGGTTCAATTTTATATTGAATCCTTTATGTGAAGAAACCGTTTAAATTCGATTTTTCTATTCATTCCACTTCACATGGCACTTATCTCTCACTATATGCTAGACGGGCTTGCCACTCCTACTGAGAAGGAATCTTTTATTTAGAAACCTATCGAGGTGGGAGATTTTTCGGAGTGTTTCTTTCTGTCACTAGGTACCGCCAGTTAAAGTTTATCTTTTCCGGCGTACCTATAGGTGTTACAAGATCGATGATGTTTGTTTACGTTGTGTCTCACTTCAGCCAGAGTTCTTTGGACCTTTGGCTGGTTGACTACTCCGTACTGATGAGGGCCAAGAAGCCTGAAACCGGTATGCGGATTGTTAGGTGAACACGACATAAATTAAACATAATCGAGCTTATCAGAAAGAAACATTTGCATTCAATGTCCATTGATATTATATGGAAGTATGCATGGATTTTCAGGTGAATATCATTCAACGTTCTGCGTGGTATTTGCCAGGAAAGTAGTTGTTTTTCACCTGAGATCTACCTTTCTCTGGTTCAATTTTATATTGAATCCTTTATGTGAAGAAAACCGTTTAAATTCGATTTTTCAAATCTCATTTTGATACACGCAATATTCTAGAAGTTATGACTTGTCTAATAGATTCGTGGACACCTGGTATGTAGCGGGTCATATGCGACAGTCGAGTCATTCAGAAGTCGGCAGTCGAGCATTGTAATTGTGAACAAGTATTGTATTGTTAAAGTTTACTATTGAATTGTGTTTCAAAATGGAATACACGGATTGAATTTATCGGACTATTTGTGAACCCCAGTTTCGTCACAGTTTAATACATTATCTTCGAAATCTGTGGGCATAAGCTTGTTTGTCATAAATGAAAACGGAATAATTTTCTATGATTAAAAAAAAAGAATTACGTATGCGGACGCTCAATGCACGGAACATTTAATATGGAAAACGGGAATTTTATTGAAATTAAAGAAATAGAAATGGCAATCGCAAGTCTTCAAATCACCTCACTGACATCAATTTTTACTCTTTATATTATTCAGGTAAGTTGATGCTTCTTCGTCGTAAGAATTATTTAAATAGCTAATCCATTGAGGAAGAAATCAAAAGCGTGTCCAGCGATTTACGGAAATTTATGCCGATTAGGAGAAACTGGGTGTATTGTTCTATAGGTGCCTATAATAATATGCATCATTTCTTTTAATTGTAATATTGAATATAGTTACTTCATATGTAGATCGCGTTAACATATTTATGGGTACTTTTGCATGAAAGAGTAGTTTTAGAAAATACGCGACGTAGGTGTATAAAATGTGTTCATATTCTGGCGTATCAAAATAATACAATTAGGAATTTTCAATATCCAAATTATTGGAACTAAGTTCCTTTACGTGGCTTGCGGTAGGTGTTGACTGGTAGAAATCGTCACGTAATAAAAAAGCATTATGCCCCCTCCATGCGAATTTCTTTCTCTCTCTCTCTGTGTCTGTCTCTTTCTATTATATATGGGTCTGTGTGACAAGCATCCAGCTCAGAAAGTGTACGAAACCATCCGAACTGCCGTTCTGCTTGCGGGAAATTCAAAATGATACATGAGCGGTAGGATATCTATGCGAATACAAGTCGAATATTGTCGTTGAGTGGTAATACGTGGAAGATATTTTTGTTTGTGATTAGATGATTATATCATTTTTTGGACATAATTTCTTACGTTTTTTGTATGCCGAAGTTAAATTAATGGTTTACATTGAATATAATAATAATAATAATTTTTATTCACAGGATAGAAGATAAAAAATTACAAATTGTATAAAGGTAATGTGTGAATAAAATAGAGCCTAATCTACGAGGTATAGTATGTATATCAGGATACACATATATACCTGTATGTAGAGCGAGAATATATAAATATCTAAAATAGTACCTAAGCATAAAGTTATAAATATATATATATATATATACATATATATATTTATATATTATATATATATATATATATATATACATATATATATTATATATATATATATATATATATATATTTATATATTTATATATATATATATATATATATATATAAATAGTACCTAAATATGAACATAATCAAAATATATAAGAATAGTAAAATAGTAAAAATAATACTCTAACATCATATTAATTGTTTGTAATATAAATAGTTTTGATTACTATTTTTTATTCTTTCAATTTTCTATTATTGATTTTACGTATGTGGTTGGTAACTCTTTGATATAGCAACCTGTGGTAGAAGTCCATTGTATCTCGAAGTGGAGTGGTATAATTTTATGAAGAAGAAAAACACGAAGTCGTCTCCACAATATAATATTAAGATCGATTAGGTCAATACCATCGATTATTGAACATGTTTCGAACCTCTATAGGTTCATCTTCAGCATATATAAAAGTATTCTACAATGAAAGAAGAACAAAGACTTAGTTACATGGGTAATATGATACGATAAGTGCTACTTACATGGAGATGAAAAAATTCAAAAAATTAGTTTTGTAGGTTAATGTTACTAAATTTTTTTTTATATAATTCCCATGTTTATAACGTAGACCAATTGGGAAAAAGGGAATACCCCTTTCCAGGGGTGCGTCCCATACTTAAACTTGGGAGGGCCGAAAACTTCCGCCAATACAAAATAATTCGAAGCCATGAGGAAAACAACAAATGCAATGGCGGTGATTGACAGCACATAAAGAGCCAACCATCTGTCAGACTGAATTGTCGAACCTAGCCATGGAACGACGACAAGAGAACTCCATGCACGGAACAAAATTGAACTAGATGTAAATCAAAACCAAAGTGGTAACTATACCATGCGTAGAGCTCAGATGTCACCTATCCATATTTACAAATTTATATATATCCATAAGAGTAAAACAATTATGTATCAAAATAAAGAACAGTATGTATATGACAGACTAGTTATTACAACAAAACAACCCGAAGTGCAACTTGTACTGAAAAGGAAAACACCACAGAGCAAACAGGAATGGCCCTGTCCAAACGAACGAATGCACTATGACGTAGAACAATTGGTTTATCGGAGATCAAGGGAGGAAAAAGTTCTAATGAAATGTAAGAGAATTAAAAAACCTACGACAATCAAACTGTACTTGTTCGTTTAAGGAAATAACACTCGGATTGTTTATGACGGCATTGATCTCAAATATTTCAAGAAAATTGAGTAGAGAACCCTTTTGGCAAACATGTAAAATATCTAAATCAGTCTCTATATCAAAAGTATGGTTGTAATTAAGAATATGGTTAGCAAATGAACTTTTGGTATTATAATCCTCTATGTGTGGGTTTCTAGAACTCTCAATCAGTTTAACATGTTCACCAACTCTTGTTTTTATTTTTCTACCACTCTGACCGACATATTGGGCAGCACAATCGGTCTGTGAACATGAAATTCTGTAGACTCCTGATTTGTGGGAGGGAGGTACTTTATCTTTAGTATTGACTAACATTTTGGAAATAGGATCCGTAGTATAAAAGGAGAAATTGATATCATTACCGAAACGTCTGAAAATATTCAAGATATCAAGAGAAACTTTGCCTAAATAAGGAATAGAACAATATTTGTTAGTTTTTTCGATCGGAACTAAACTTCGATGGAGGGATTTGATTAGATGTTCATCACGAATTCTCTTGATTAAGTAGGGGGGGAAACCATTGTTGTGACCTATTTGTTTAATAATATTCCATTCAATATTGAAACTTTCAGGGGCCAGAGGGATATTAAATAGTCTATGGCAAAGAGAGTTAAACGCTGCGAATTTATGGGAATTGGGGTGGCAAGAAGAAAAGGGGATTACTGTATCTGTATGAGTTGGTTTCCTATAAATCGAAAAATCAAATTTAGAATCGTTGATATTTAACATTAAATCTAAAAAAGGGAGAGAATTATTTTTTGCTATTTCCATAGTAAATTTTATCGCGGGGTGTAAGGAGTTTAAAAATTCTAACAACAGATTTACTTCTTGAAGATTCCCATTGAAGAGAACAATGCAATCATCCACATATCTGTACCAAAAACTTATTTTGTGAAATAAAGGAAAGAGTTTGAGGTTATGTTCTAAATCAGACATAAAAATTTCTGCTAGAAGTGGGGACAAATTACTACCCATAGCTAGGCCAGAATTTTGTGCAAAGAATTCATTGTTAAACAGTGTTCAAAAGGCTGCATAAATTGAGGACATGAAAAGAAAGAACATCTGCCTTAAATAATAGCTCTCTTACTAACCTGATACAGTCTTCAGGGGGGACACTAGGAAACAAATTAACCACGTCGAAAGACAACAAAATAGAATTTGGTGGCACTACAACATCTTTGATTTTTTGAGTGAGTTCAAATGAATTCAACAAAGAAAGAGGATTATGAAAATGGGTGATCTCTTTAATAAGGGAATTTAACCAAGAAGCTAATTTAGATACTGGAGAGTTACAATAAGAAACAACTGGTCTGATGGGGATATCATCCTTATGTATTTTGGGTAAACCGTAAAGCAAAGTGGTGGCGGGGTTCATGGGGGTAAGTTTAAACTTGGAAGAATTGTAAAATTTGATCGTGTCAATGCATATATTCAAGGTGACCTTCATGCTATTGAAAAATCTATTGGTGTGGTCTAATAGTTAATTTGGTGAAACTATCTGTACTCAAAAAAAGGGTAACTTTGTTATTATAATCAACTCTATCTAATATAACTATGCAATTACCTTTATCGGCCTTAGTGACCACTAGTTGATTCTCAGAAATTTTTTTGGAAATATTTTTGCCAATTTGAAAGTCTGAATTAAAATTAGATCCAGAATTGAGAAGTGAAAAGTTGTTGTTGAGAGATCTAGAAATATCACTTCTAATAAAATCCTTATTGTTGAGATTGTATGTTTCAATAACCCTTTCACATTCAACTGCCAAAAGCTTATAATTTTGTTTATTGTTGTATTTATTAATGTTATATTTAAGTCCATAATTGAGGAAAGAAATTTCATTTTCAGAGAAATCATTGAAAGAAGAAAGGTTTAAAACTCTTTTATGAAAAACATGATTAGAAAATTTTTGATTGCTATCAGTGAGAAGAGACCTATCTTGAACGTTTAGGGAACAATTCAGGCGATTGAGTTTATTTTTCAAAATATAAAACTTTTTCCTACCTTGATCTTCCACAATATCCAAAAAGGAAGAATGCAACTGATCAAGTTCCAAACTATAAATATATACATAAATATATATATGCATGATCGCTTCACCTACATCAAAATCACAGCTCGGTGATAATTATCACCAAATATGAAACCATACCAAAGATATATTCAAAATAAAAATCATGAAAAATATATGCTATTCAACTATATCATACCAAATACAGTGTAAGTGATGTCATATATTTGTGATACCCTCTTTAAATCCCAATAAAGCCTTGTCAGAGAAAGCAATCTAATCAGATAAGATTGAACACAGATATCTTAATTCAATCTGATATATCACATGTGGCATCCATGATTCTAACTGAACTCCTTGAAAAATATATAATGAACGGCACTGTTATCGATTATCAGATTGACCTGAATAAATCTAATCGTTGTTTACTAAACAATATACATGGTGACTTGTGATATCATTTTCTTTGTGAAGAATTATCTGACGTTCTCTTTAAAAATATCAATGGGCTTATATCTTTTTGATCAAAAATCTTCCATTATTTTTATTATTCCAATACATGGAAAATGCTCTAATTCATTTGTTAATTTAACATGAACATATTCTACTTCATTGTATATTGGCTGACAAGTTTCAGAACACAAGTTTACAAGTTATCGCTATTATAGCTCGCTCGATAAGGGCCGAGAAAGGCATATTCATTCCTTTTAATATCTCCGTTCTGTCAGATCCCTTGCGTTTGTTCTTATTCCTCTCAGCCGGAATGACTGTTCCATTGCCCACAGTTAGATGTCGCTAAGATTTTCAATAGGGATTCTCGATTAAAGTGAATGAATTAATCTCTGAGCATATCAATAAGAAATGTTACAGATATATCGTTACAAAATTTACTCCAATAAAATGAGTAGCTGCTCGTTTTTTTATTCTTACCACGATGGATTTTCCTGGGGTTACATGATCACCAGTGGGTTCTTGAAGTTGGGGTGATATTTCCTCTTCCTCATTGATATTTAGAGGTTCATATTTAATTTAACAATATATTGTCCAAGAAACGTATAAGTTTATGGAAGGGAAATTATAAATAATAAACAGCTAGACATTGGAACACCATGTATGAAAGGATTTAGATACATAACAATAAGACATTCAAATGAACAATAACACATACAACTACTAAATATAGACAAATACTGGGAATAAAATGAGGAAACCGTTAAGCCGCGTACAGACCGAGATTTCAACGCTAAGCAACCGAACCCAAGCATTTGTCCGTTGGGGTTTGGCGTTGGAAGGGATTAGAATGCGTACGTCCACACCAAAACTTAGATTTGAGTTCGACAGCGTATGGGAGGGTTCGGTGCGACTAGAGCTAGTAGAAATTCCGAGCGACGAGGAAGATTTATTATTAGCAAGTGCAGGGTTTTTGATATTACATTCTGTAATTACAAAGAAAAAAATAAACTGCATCCTGAGCGTTTTTGGCTGACAACATCATTTGAAAACTGACTTTTGTATAGCGGAAATGGCTTATTAGAGAAACTTCAAAGAAAGTGGACAATTCAGAAATTTTTGCAGAATGACACCCGATATTTTTAATACATTACTTCTCCTCGTAAAGCCAAAAATTGAAAATCAGAATACAAATTCAGTCTGCAGTCCACTCCATATTTTTTTAATGCAAATTTATAAAATGCCGAAAACTACTCCACGAAAACAAGCAAGCAACAAATCCCGTCCAGACCAATTCAAACATTTCTTTGAAGTACCACTCAAGGAGCGAATGCAACCGAACGCCAAGCTTGGGGTGATTTTAATCCGGCTTTCTTCAATAAAGGGAAAAAAGGCCTTTCACCTTGTTGAAAAAAAGTGTTGAATTCCAACAAGCTTTTGCGACTCTCGGTGAACAATATTTAACAGAGGACCAATTACAACAATTGTTTAACATTAAGTATTCAACAGTTCACTTGCCAGATGTATAATGCCAAAAAATCTAAGGATGAGATGATGGAAGGTTTCAACTGTTTGTCAGCAGCTACAAAGCTTTAGCAAAAAAGTACATACTTTTGACGCAAGTGCAAGAGTGAGTTGTATCAACAATTTTTGAGAGCTCACTACATTTCCAGTCTTTGCAAAAATGCTTTTAAAAAACAGCCCACAACATTAAACCCATTGGAGTATGGTTGGATTGAGCAAGACAACTCATTTGTCTTCAAATCTTGTAAGCAGCTTGATCAATAGTATCCCTGGTAAGTTGATAATAATAAATTCTGTATGCAACATGTTCGAATAAATGTACAAATTAAAATTTCATTTTTACAGAAACCGATTCATTGGATGATGAAGAGCAGTCATAAGACGATAAAAATGACTCCGAAGATGATGAGTGATGATTAAAATCGATATGAATATAGATATATATTGTTATATACGTATAAATAATTTTTTATATCCACTTGACAATTCATTTCTGCATTGAATAAATAAAAAAAAACAAATAATGATTTGAATTTTGATTTGGTATCATGATTATACCCTAATATTTATTATTGCTTCGTAATGGATCTAATTTTTCCTCTCACAGAATGTTAATTTCTATAAAAATATCAATTTTTAATGAAAAATTTTTAAGAAAAAATCAAACCGACGAAATACGGAACTGAAAAGTAAAAAATTAAATAAATCTTCTTAGTCTGAATAACTAAATGTAAGTAACTAATTTTGAGTCGGCGCCAAACAAACAAGCAAATGAATTAGGTAAGGCGTAAAATGATGGCATCGAGTTGGGCGGTGACATTCTGATAATTTTTTTGGAGTAATTTGATGATCTTCGTTGATTGTTTGTTTGGCGCCGACTCAAAATTAGTTACTTACATCAGTTTAGGAGCTTAGTTATTCAGACTAAGAAGATTTATTTAATTTTTTACTTTTCAGTTCCGTATTTCGTCGGTTTAATTTTTTGTTAAAAAGTTTTCATTTTTCAATTTTTTATGGCTGAAATCTACTAATTACTAACTGCTTGTTTTTTTATTACTTCCAAAATACTTACTTACCCATCTTACTTCAACTATTACCAGTTAAATAATATGATTATCTACTTCTACTATTTGTTGTAATATAAATTATTTTTGTTGTTCTGGTTAGTTTATTTCATTACTTTGTATATCATTCTATCCTCTCATAGAATATAATGATTGTGATAATGACATTAGCGATCTGTCATTGTCAACTACATATGTGTGCCAATGTTCACAAGTGAAAAATCAATTGTCCCCTATTTTTCCACCCGTAAGGGTGGATAATTCCATTCGAAATACAAATATGATCAACTATGAGGTATACCCTATCTGATAAAAGAAGAATCATCCAAATCGAAGATCCCAGTACAAAGTTATGCCTGATAGAATCGGTTAACGGACCAGAATTTAGAGGGTGAGTGATCAATATCCTTCATTTTGCTACCCTTAAGGGTGGATTTCATTTCTCATTTTCAAATGGGACCAACTTCAAAGTACACCCTATCCACTGAAAAAAGAATTATCGGAATCGGACGCCTCAGTAAAAAGTTATGCGTGATCATACATAAAAAAAATGATTAAAAAAAATATACGCGTCGACTAGAGAACCTCCTCCTTTTTGGTTTCGTCGGTTAAAAACAACAATAAATTCAATTACAAGCAGATGAAATAAATGTAATACAGAATGCGTCATGTACATACATCTGTTCGGGCAGTAGTTAAGATTTTGTTGTCTGCTGATGTGTGTACTCAATAAAAACGTCTGCCGTGATAAATATAAACTTCTAAGACTATAATGATCAAAATATATTAATGGCAGACCTCGTCAATTACTTTCAAAATTTCATATTTTTTGGTACCTTCAAAATTGCCTCCCACGATGTTAGTCGCGCGATAATGGACTGTCATTTTTTAATAATAATAATCCAATTATTTTAAAATTTGCAAATGGCAGACGTGGTGGACATTTGAAATAAGTCAATTTTTGATACCTGAGCTCCAGCCGCCTGGGCTTAGTGAGTCCCCACTCCTTGTATGTTAGGTTGAGGAGACTCCCTGTACAAAAATCAAGGTCTGGTCAATTACATACAGGTAGCCAGCCACTGGCTTTAGACTAATATTATACCAGCTAGGCACGACTTTGAAGTGAATTATGAAGTGGTTATAAACAACCACCATATATTTCCAACGAACGGGCCTCAACTAGAAACGGATGCATCAGTATGGTACACTTAAGGTTCCAAGATGAATGAAAAGGGTTGGAGTGGAAGTAACGGGTCCTAGTTTTAGGGTCTCAAAACCACTAGGTGAAACCCCAACAATATTTCAAGCAAAAATCCATGCTCTAGAAATTTGCGCCCAAGAATGCCTAGCAAGAGGTTGAAGGGGGGCAAAAATCTATATCCTGTCAAATAGCCAAGCAGCACTGAAAGCTCTAAAGTCACACACTTGAGTCTAGACTGACTTGGGACTGCAAACTATCCCTAAGACAACTGGCTACAAACAATGAGGTCATTCTGATGAGGATCCCAGGTCACAAGGGAATCAGAGGCAATGAGGAAGCAGAAGAGTTTCGGCGCTGGGAAGCTGAACAAATCGAAAACCATTGGAATAAGGTTCCAGGACAAATACAAGCGAAAAAGCTTCTGAGCCCATCGCCAAGGAAAGCTGAACAGCTTCTCGAGTTGGAAAAGAAAGACCTGAAACTGGTAACGGGTCTGCTCACCGGACATCGTCATCTCAGGAATCACTTCAAAAGAATGGATAGATCAGACAGTGAACAGTGCCGTTACTGCGAGAACTCCGCTGACACTGCAGAACACCTGATTTGCAACTGCCAAGCCGCTCTTTTGCAAAATGCTTGAGTTCCTCGAAGGGGTTTTATTAACGCCCTCAGACATCGGGAATTTAGCTCCCAGGAAATTGATAAACTTTGCAAGGAGTCTAGGCCTCGTATACATGAAGGGTTGTCCAAGAGATCTCATAGGTCGAGGTACAGAGAAGCTGAAGAGCCATATCGACCACCCTACAATCTACAATCCCCATGGCACCAGTGAAATCAATATTTATCATTATGAATGTTAAGCTACTTGGGAACTTTAAATTTGCATTCCTCCAAATGCTTGTAATCGTATTAGTTTCTCAAAACATGTTGTCATAATTCAGATTTACATGGCGGCAAGTTTGAAGCATAATAATTTTGTAATGTTTCTATGAATTGTTTGTCCGTGCTTTTAGTTTTATAAATAGAGCAGAACTTTGCAAATTTTGCAGCATATATATCAGTTGACGTTTTGAAACCATGAATTTCACGAACATATTTTTCGAGTGTCCCGAATATTTCACATCTGAAACCTGTCTGTCACATGGGCAGCTCCAAGATATGTGATTGCTTGTTGGTTCTATTAATATAGATGAATTTTTCGTATATTGAGGCTTCAGAACACTGTTGCGGTTGTCTCTGTCAACGCGTCAACCTCTTTAAATTTGTAATTATTTTTTCGGCAAGCTCCATGTCTAACGGGTGTGATCAAAATAAATATTTGAGGAACGAGAAAACGCTGTTAAAATTTAAGAGAACTAAATTACAAAGGCACTTGTATTTTTAAAACCAACAAAGCTATCAAAAGGGAAAAATGAGCTTATTTCGCCAAGAATTTAATAGAACCTCACCGAAGGAGATGTGGAAAACTCTCAAGGTTAACAAGTTTATAACGGAAATTTTGAAAAACCCTCAGGAATTGAATAGGTATTTTATAGAATCAGTTACACATAATGAACCACACTGTATATTAATTTTACCCAACTCTTTTCCTGCAACCACTCCGCATGAATTAAGACACTTTTAAAAATGAAACCTCATAAATATTATATTTTGCCCGCAGAATCTTTCCTGAGGTCTTATGAAAAGGTCGTAGGTGACAATATAAAACCAAATTCAGCGAAATTGATGGAAGCCGTTTTTCCATAAAAGATGCGCATAGTCCAAAATGTATTTTTGTCTGTTTAGTCTAAATTAATTTTGATTCTGTTGATGCAAATTCAACAACAACCTACGAGAAGGTAATTCAACAAAATCGGCAATCATAACTGTAGTGTTTTTTTGGGTAGGTTGATTGAAGGAGTTAAGTAGTTTCTCATTAATATGGATATATTTATATTATGGGTCGATTCAAGCAGAATTTGTGATGCATCCTGCGTTGAAAAATAGGTAGCGGTTAAGTTCATTACTAATGAAAATCTTGCAGAAAATAATATCATGTAATTACCCACTGACGCACAAAATAGTCATTAACCGGCATAGAATAATTTAAGATTTACTGTTGCTCTTAGTGCTGGGATCTGCTATTACGAGAAAATTACAAAAGAAATAGATATTATTTATTGGTATTGAGCATTCGTGTTAATGCCATTACAGTACTGTTATAATTATTTGTTTTCATTTTTCATTCTTTGATTCTGCAATTGATAGCAAAAAAGTATATGATTGCATTCGATGTGAAAACCAAGAAAGTGTATGAATAAAAATATCACCTGTTTATCAGTTATGCAGGTCTGATATCTCATTAATAATAATGTATTTGCCACTGTGGTACAGTTTGTACATATGGTATGTCAACATTTATAATATATACGAAATATAAAGTAAGTGAGGGTAAGTTTGAGACCTTTATGAATATGGTTTTAGATTTGATGAACGAACTATATAATAAATCTCAAAAGTACGATTTTGTCATATGCAATGATTTTAATATTAATTCTACTTTACCTAGCAAAAACTTGACTTCCAAAACATTATTAACATGTTGGAGTTGTCGATAATAATATCAGATCCTACAAGAATAACAAAACAGTCTTCCACCACCGTTGATAATATTCTAATAAAATCAAATACACCATGGTCGGCTTACGCCAAACTTGGTATATCCGATCACTCAGCAAATGTTTACACATGCAATGCAATGCTAAAAAAAATAGAATAACCTCAAAAAAATCACACGAATTTACAACGACAAAAACAATTTCACCGAAATACTAAGTACTGTTAATTGGACACAGCTTTACAAAACCACAAATTTGTCTGAGGCATTCAAAATATTTTACGAGCAATTCAACTCTCCCTTTCATGCGGCGTTTCCCTTGACAAAATCGATTCTGGAAGAAGTTTAAAGGATGGATTTCAGTAGGGATAAAGAATTCTTGCAAGAATAAACGGTTTCTGATGATCTTGAAAAAATACACAAATAATCCATCCATTCTTGAATACATAAACTCATATCAGTACAGCTTGAAAAAATTATCGAGTTGGCTAAGCAAAGCTACTCCAATAACACTACAAATTATTCATGTAATAAAGGAAAAACTACTTGGGAATTAGTCAATCATTTCAATGGAAAAAAGAAATCAACTACGAGGAAAAACTTATCGATTCAAGTAGGGGATGTAACAGTGAACGATCCGCTCGAAGTTTCTAAGCAGTTCAAAGATTATTTTGCCAATATTGTACAATCCACTAATCCAAACACAAACAGCAAAAAATCAAGCGAAGACTATATCAAAAATATGAACCTGAATTTTATTAACTTTTTATTTCACACCAGTCACAGAAACAGACGTAGAAGACTATATTAGGGCAGTAAAACCAAAGACGTCGACAGGTTTTGACGACATTGCAATAACCGTAATTAAAAAAAATGTTCATATCCTCAAAGCTCCATTTACTTTCCTATTCAACATGTCTCTTTCCACTGGTGAGTTAGTTTATATATTCAAAAAGTCTATTGTTATACCAGTACACAAAAAAGGTGATGAAATGGATATCAATAACTATCGCGGAATTTCTCTATTACCCAGCATTGCTAAATTATTAGAGTGGATTGTAAATCGACAACTCAAATATTACCCAACTCAAAATAATATACTAACTGACTCACAATATGGATTTCGAGAGAACACGAATACCACTGACGCAGCATATACCTTGTTGGAGCACATAAACGGAGTACTAGAAAACCATCAACACCCAAATTGCATTATTATGGTATTAGAGGTATGCCCAGTAAATGGTTCGAAATATACTTAAATAAAAGATCATTTATCGTAAAAATTGAACGTGAAGACAACGATATAATAAAAAATGTATTCTCTGAATCGGCAGCAGTTCACAGTGGAGTGCCACAAGGTTCAATTCTCGGGCCAACGTTATTTTTTGACCGGCGAAACCAAAAAGGAGGAGGTTCTCTATTCTACCCGTATATTTTATGTTTTTCCATCATATTTTTTTATGTATGATCACGCATAACTTTTTACTGAGTCGTCAGATTCCGATAATACTTTTTTCAATGGATAGGGTGTACTTCGAATTTGGTCCCATTTGAATTTGAAAGATGGAATCCACCCCTAAGGGTAGCGAAATGAAGGATATTGATCACTCACCCTCTGAATTCTGGTCCGTTAACCGATTCTATCAGGCATAACTTTGTACTGGGTTCTTCGATTTGGATGATTCTTTTTTTAATAGATAGGTTATACCTTATATTTGGATTTCGAAAGGAATTAGCCACCCTTACGGGTAGAAAAATAGGGATAATTGATTTTTCACTAGTGAACATTAGCACACACATACGTAGTTGACAATGACAGATCGCTACTGACATTATTCTGGTTCTGTCAAAATCAGTATATTTTATGAGAGGATGGAATGATACACAAAGTAATGAAATAAACTAACCAGAACAACGAAAATAATTTATATTACAACAAATGGTAAAAGTAGATAATCATATTATTCAACTGGTAATAGTTGAAGTAAGGTGGGTAAGTAAGTATTTTGGAAGTAATAAAAAAACAAGTAGGTAGTAATTGGTAGATTTTAGCCACAAAAAATTGAAAAATAAAACTTTTTAACAAAAAATCAAACCTACAAAATACGGAACTGAAAAGTAAAAAATAAAAACTTTTTAACAAAAAATTAAACCGACGAAAGAGTCAACTGAAAAGCAAGAAATAAAATAAACCTTCTTAGTCTAAATGATAGTTGAGCTCCTAAACTAATGTAAGTAACTGATTTTGAGTCGGCGCCAAACAAACTAGCAATTGAATTAGGTGAAGCGTAAAATGATGGCAGCGAGATGCACGGCTGCGTTTTGATGACTTCTTTCATAGATAATGATCTTCGATAATTGTTTGTTTGGCGCCGACTCAAAATCAGTTACTTACATTAGTTTAGGAGCTCAATTATCATTTAGACTAAGAAGGTTTATTTTATTTTTTGCTTTTCAGTTGATTTTTTCGTCGGTTTAATTTTTTGTTAAAAAGTTTTTATATTGTACATGAATGGTATAGCTAGTAGTTTT
Organism: Gonioctena quinquepunctata; assembly: GCA_018342105.1. Lineage (NCBI taxonomy): Eukaryota > Metazoa > Arthropoda > Insecta > Coleoptera > Chrysomelidae > Gonioctena > Gonioctena quinquepunctata. The sequence continues at coordinate 270,982 of JAFIRS010000880.1, read as the reverse complement.
CCCTCAGTTTCTTTCAAGCTGTTCGCCGATGATACCAGTATTATTGTTTATATCTGTCTCACAAAAAACAATAGATTGTATATCGGACTGGTTTTTAGCAAACAAAATGGCACCTAACCTTAACAAAACACATAGCACAGTGTTCAATCTGTACCGAAATATAGAGACTCCAAGTATCACCATAAACAATAAAACTATCAATTCTACAGACTCAACTACGTTCCTGGGAATCCTTATTGGCAGTGATCTCACCTGGTCGTCACATATCAATCAATTAATCATAAAAATAAGCAAAGCTATCTTCGCCATTCGAACAAAAAAACAAAACACAAATTTAGAAACTGCCAAATCAGTCTACTTTGCAAATATTTTCAGAGCCACTTACACTATGGTATCGAACTATGGGGGCCCGCAGTTTTGGCCAAAACCACTTTCACGATACAAAAACGAGCTATTCGTGCTCTCTTTGGACTCCATTATAAAGAATCCTGTAGAGACTATTTTAAAAATTCCGGCATTTTTACATTGGTCAATCTATACATTTACAAGACTTCTATACTAATACACAAAAATCGCAGGCACCTCATTAAGTCATCAGATAGACACACATATTCAACAAGGAATCAATCCTTCATTTTACCTGTCTATAGGTATAATAGAACTCGTACTTAATGGACCACTGTATACTGGAATAAACATATACAATCGTCTCCCTGAAAATTTAGAGGTATAGTTATTCTAATCCCAATTGGAACGGCAATAAAAATAAGAGCACTACGAGGAGTGTTCATATGCACTGCCCGGCGCAAGTGGGAAATGTATATACACCAGTGTTTTTACTTTCAAAGCGTTCCTGGTACAATCATTTAAAAGTTAAGTGGTGAGGCACTAGTTGCCCATATTATTAGTAAAGGCGCTATCAAATATATTTGAGGAATAAAAGCTCGGCTAGCCGCATGATTTTCCCATTTCACAATATTCCTTAATCAGTGCCATGTGTTGGTGAGGTTGGGAATTATCCATTGAAAATAATTTTATCAAGATAGCTTCCTGGAGACCTTTCGAAACAAATAATAAAATTCAGTTGAGTTAACATGTGTGTACTTTTACATGGGGTGATCAATTGCTATGATTGTAAGAATAAGTAACTGAAAAAATACCAGTGGAAAATAATATTCCGACGCCTATGTCAAGGCGACAATTGGAAAGAGAAATCCTTCAAGAAACTTTTTATGTCGGTCCAATTGGGATTAGAAATACTATAACCGCTGGAATGAACAAATTTCAATCTAACCTGAAAAAACTCTTACGCCAGCATGTTTTTTACGATCTTAATGAATTCTTCACAACTACTCTCATTAATACTTAATATACAGTCAGCTGTTTCTCTACTTTGATATTGTTTTGTTATTAACACGTTCGCTGTCCAATTACCCATATATGGCTCACGACCTACTGTAACCACAAGTCCTGTGCCCGCATATGGGTCATATCGCACTCGAATTCAAACTGATTTTACTCGTGGACTTGCAGAGCAGTCAACATAATTTGCATTGGGACTCTGTAGATAATAATTATTGAGTTCATGCACCAAGTATGGCTCCTTTTTATGAACCATATATGGCTCACTGGACTCTAAAATTATTATTGATCCCTATCTTATTCAGTTATTTATTATAAAATACAGAAATTTCTATTCTAGTAACAGAAGTAATGTCATTATATAATATAAATCAGTGAGCTTCATTGAAGCAGCCAATACAATATGCCTGAACGCAGACCTTACAAACAGTGTTCACCTTCTTGGTGCTTTTTGCAGCATCTTTAGAAGAAAGTCCTCCATTTCTCAGTGTTTCGTAACAACCATGGCAGCTTTTTCTTATTGTTCTACCATGATGGTCCTTTCCAAGTTCGGAAAGCTTGTGACCGATGCGAGATTTACCTTTTGTTGCACCATTTCGACTGGATAAAGGTTCCGTATTTTCAATTTCTAGTAGACTTTTTATGACAAATTCATTGAAGTCAAGCTTATCAACATTAGCAGTATTATAAATTATCTAGCTGTTTATCAGAGCAATATTACACAGAAGTTCAATAGCAATCTTTCTGTACCATATTAGAGATTCTCGTAGGGATGTGTAGTAACTGGACATCTGGTCTGAAATGTCAACACCTTGTTTCTCCTTATTGTATTCAATCACTATATTTGGCTTGTACTTGTCATTTGCAGCTCGGTCTTTTCCCACATTTTCCATGGAGTCACCAAAACATTTGGCAAGGAGATACTCATCGCGTTGATCTTTCCATTTTATGGTAAAGGTTAAGAATTTGAGATCACCCAGTATCTTCACGAAATTTTCACAGGAGCTTAAGAAGACGATAAAAACAGTATAGCAATCGAAAATTTAGCGCGGAAAAGATAATTTTAGGAGATATGAGCTCCAGAAGGTCCATAAATAGAGGTTATAGAATATCACTTTTGGAAATTGCAAACTGATATAAAGAATAGCTTTTTGCACTAAACTATTAACTGTACACTCATTTAACGTTTAAGTAATATTAAAATCACTTAATGATCAATAAAGACATGAAAAAACTCCGATTATGTTTCATTAAATTTTTCACATGAACTGTCGAAAATCAAATATTGGCATTGTGCATTGATCTTGGCGTTTTATGGACATGCCACGTTGCCAACTATTTATGTGAATTTGGCCAATCCGGATTTTCGCAATTAATTGGATCGAAATTTTCGCGAGCGGAGCGAAGCGTCGCTTTATAAGGTTGATTAGCTTGCATTCAACTTGGATAGCAAGGTTAGCCAAGTTGGGTTAGGTTGTGTTCCTTCTTTTTACGTTAGAAATTGATTTGATCGAAATGTTCGCGAGCGGAGCGAAGCGTCGCCTTGTAAGGTTGATTAGATTGCATTCAACTTGGGTATCAAGGTTAGCCAAGTTAGGTTAGGTTATGTTCCTTCTTTTTACGTAAGAAATTAATTGGATGTTTCCTTGTATGTCTGGCGTGTCTCGGCCTTCGGCGTGTCTCGGCCAGGCATACAAGAAAACATCCAATCCAAATGCGTTTCTTAGTCCAGTTTAAAATTACTCAAATCTGAAGTCACATTATTTTATATGTTTGGTAACTTTCTAAATGCGGCACATCAACTTCATGCTTGATTTTCAAAATTATAATTACTATCAAGAAGCGTGGTGAAATATATTTTAAACACTAAACACAGATATCAGATCGTTATTTCATGCTGTAATACTTATCATTTATATGCTCAATATGTATGACGCATTGAATTTCAGTATTTTCTTTTCCTTTTTTGGAGACATAGGCAACGTCGCATATCAATAAACTTCAAGATTCGAATAATCATAACATTTGATTTTTGACATTTCTTCTGTAAAATTATATGAAAAGTAATCGGAGTTTTTCTTTTTTCTAGTCCTTATCGAAAATTAGGTGATTTCAATATTACTAAAAGGTAAAACGTGTGTGCAGTTACTATTTTAGTGTAAATAGAAATTGTTTATATATCAGTTTATAATTTCCAAAAGTGATATCCTATAACCTCTCTTTATGGACCTTCGGGGGCCCATATCTCCTAATATTATTTTTTCCGCGCAAAATTTTCGATTGCTATACTGTTTTTACAATGTTTTGAAGCACTTGTAAAAATTTCGTGAAGATACTGATAAATGTTATTATTCATTCTGTCTGGAGCAAATTTCTCCTTCTCGCAGGTTCTGATGTGAAACTGTTGGAAGTCCCTTGCGATTTTTTCTAATAGATCCCAAGAAATTCGTGCGTTTTCGGTATAAATATTTAGCAAGAGCAATACTGGTGTACCAATTATCTGTGACAATCAATCTTTCATTATTTAGGAGATTTTTAGTCAGTTTTACCACGGTGTTACCTGGTTGATCCAGATTTTCAACTGTATTTTCGTTTTTTTTTTTCACAGTAAACGTCAACATTCCAAGTGAATCCGTTGGATGTACAACCCTTGTATAATTTGATGCCGTACGCATGGGCTTTTGACGGATTATACTGTCTTAATGATAACCGCCCTCTGAATGGAAGCATGGTTTCATCAACTACTACAGTATCTCCAGGCATATATAAGTTTTGGATTTTTTGCATAAGGATTGATATCAGTGGTTGAATTTTCCAAATTCTATCGGTATTTGCTTGATTCGATGCATTATCCGCAAAATGCAAACATTTCAATAGTAATGCAAATCTGTTAGAACTAATAGGAATTCTGTGAAATAATTCGTGATGATATAATACTTTTTTTTTTCAATATGATTCTATAGATGGAAAATGCAGCAATCCCATCATGAGAAGGACGCCAATAAATTTATACATTTAATTGTCATCAGTATCTCTCCTACGCGAAAATCGACTTGACATATCTATTTGTTTCCAACACTATTAGATTCATCACATCCTCGTCAACAATCGATTTGAAAACATCAATAGGCTCCATGGATTGACCAGTAAAATGAATATCTGCTTGTAGGCCAAAAACTCCCGTGAAATTACCAAATGTCTAATTCACTCAGAGCCGGATTAAGAGGGGGGCAAACGGGGCTGCAGCCCCGGGGCCTCCACAAGAGAGGGGCCTCCACAATATAAATTTTTAGGTAAAATTTCCTAACAAATACCGAAGGATATGCAAAATTATATATAAAAAATCTGACAACGAAAGAGCAGTTCTCCCACTTTTTCCTCTCATTTTTCGTTTTAAACATTCAAAAACATGTTTCGTATTCTTGTCAAAATCCATGGTTAATATTAATCTTCGATCTGATGAATCAAGTGTATATGCGAGAAACAATCACCAAGTAAAACATCATACTATGTATTATACAAAATATTATATCGTATCGAAATTAGCTGTAAAAACAAGAACAATTGAATTTAAAAAATATATACATTTTTTTTAATTAAATGAAGGATTTTCTGTCGATGTATTCTTCGAATGACACAAGCGATCTAGATACACAATGAAATTCAATAATCATAACAAAAGAAATTATTATTTCAATTTATGAATATGATTGCATCAAATTATTTATAAGAGCCCTGTGCGCATTCCATAATAGAACAAAAGTTTAAATTCTGTTGACTATTTTTCTGCCGATTCTACAAACACTTTGCCCGTTTATACCTGTTTTTCCTATTTATTGGCGTTGACAAGTGTCCGCTGAGTGGCGCGCTTGTAACAGAGGTATCCCCGAAATCTGAAAGTGTGAGTCTAAGAGAAGGATGATATTCCGCAACAAATGTAAATCCTTCTGAAAAAGGACTATCAAAAAGACCAATCTGAAATGTTCTACTATCAAATTCTTGAAAACCAAAATTTCAGAGCTACATTCTCAAACAGTGAAATTACAGTGATTATTTTTGATATTGCTAGAAACCAATGGAAACGTTCAATTCAAATAATTCATATACGTTTTGGCCAATCAATAGTGGGAATGTTCTACCTAGGAAATTGTCGCGGGAATAATTTGAGGTATTTTGTTTTTACTGTCTGACAACCTATATTTTTAATTTGACGTATGTCATCAATTCGCATGAAAAGTATGAAATGAATCAAAACCGGTTTAGTAAATTATATAATTTTGCAAGGAAATGTGTTTATGATCGTAACATCAAAAAATAATCTAAAGAATACCACACGAGAGTTCGATATAGTAGAAAATAAATATCTAGATTTCTTTCTCAAACTTGTTGGCAATAGCCACTCGAGCCAGTTGGTCTCTCTTGTCTATTGCCGGGCAACTAGTTTTCGAAAATCTGTCGAATTATTTTCACTCTCTTGTGATATTACAACTGAGAATGTGATGATGTCCAATTGCACTGAAAAACGCTCATTTTCCACAATGAAAAAAAATAGGCGAATTACGATGAGACAAAGCCGCCTATCAAAGTTATCGCTTCTTCTCATTGAGAATGATTTTCTCCGGATGCTGGATTTGACCGAAATCATCAATGATTTTTCGTCGAAAAAAGCTCGCAAGAATCCATTCGTTTACACTGTAATTTAATTTATTTCTTGTATTTTATTATACTTACATATGCTCGTGTCGAAATAATTTGATTTGTTCCGCAATAAATAAGAAAAAAAAAACTTGTTTGAAAAATAATTAGGGGCCTCCACTCCTTTGTTGCCCCAGGGCCTCAACACCTTTTAATCCGGCCCTGAATTTACTGTTTATCTCATCGACGTCTTCCATATTTTCATCCAGATCGACATCCATACTTTAATGCATCTCACCAGCTTTTTCGTCATTCCCATCACTTGAATCTGAAGAATTTGATTCGGTGTCATGATGTGCATCACCAATGTCATCGTCAAATCGCTCAAATTCGTCACTAAAATCACTGAGATTTTCCAGTTCTACCTCTAATTCGGCTTGGGTTAGTAGTTTTCTCGACGACATGTTTCGAGTTCATACATACATACATAAAATGAAACCCAGGTAATAGACTAAACTAAGATGTCTAAAAACCATGGTGTATTCACTAATACCTGAAAAATATTGGGACAAACTGAGGGACACCAGCCCACTTGATAAAGGGAGTTATCTAGAGTTTCAGATGGCGCCGACGTCGTTTCTTGTCATAAATCAGTAAACTGCAATTACAGACCACACAGGGTGTTTTTCTGATCCGTTCTGTGATTGTGCTTTTGTCGCCTTTAAGGTTATGTCATTTCGTTGTGAAATATTTTGAGGTTGATCGATCGATATAACAAAGTATTCCATGTACTTATGTCAGTGTTATGTAGAATTTTGGAGAGGTGTTCCGAAATAATTCTAATTATGAACCGTACCAATTTTGCTGTAAATTACATACAATTACTTAATTTAGCTTTCAAACCAATAAAAGTACGGGAGATGCAATCTCTTTCGCTTTCTGAAAAATCTATATTCTAGTCTGAAGGAAGTGTTTTGCGACATATCTAAAGCTTTTGACTGTAAACTTCCTCAACAGCTTCAGAGGGCGAAGCTTCAATTGGTTCGAATCCTTTCTGAGTGAAAGAACCTCTCAGCTTTTGGCAAATAAAGAGGTATCCACTATTTTGGCAGACAACACGACTATCTTATCGCAAGAACTCAAATTACCTTCATATAGCGGAGTAAAAATAGCTTAAAATCATGCATTATTTTGGAATCCTAAAACCATCTGATATTACTTAGAAATTGCTTGCAGAAAAAAGTTATAAACGCTGCTTGTTTATTGTTTAAACAATGAAAAACAATTTTGTTAGGAAAATTTTACCCAAATTGATGCTATAGGGGTTTTTGAGGTCAATGAAACAGAATATGACATTGAGAAAACGATGGCGTGGCCAGTCGTAAAGGTAGATTTCGTGAATGATAATTTACAGCTACCTATTTGTTATTTATGTGTACATCTAAGAGTAAAAATCGGGTAAAAGTTGTGGATCTAATGAAGCTCTATCAACCGACCTATAGTTTGCCGATATTGGGTATGGAAATGAAATATTGCGAATTTTTTCAACAGCTGCCATTTTGAGACTATTGGACCATTTTCGAAATTAGCCGAGGTATTCATGAGAAGTATTTTCGTTTCATTCGGTTGAAAAATGTGGCCTCCACTCAACAAATTCCGTAATATCACATTTTAAACTAGAGTTTTTGAAGCATAGCCTCAAAATTCAAATTTGTAATTTTTTTAAATTATTCAATATTTTGAGCTCTGTATTTTTCGAAATAAATTTTTATTTTTTTCAAATTGTTCTTCTTTTATTTGTCATTTTGAGAGTAATCTGTGAAAATTTCAGATGTTCATCTTGAAAATAAAAAAATAAGACTAGACAGAATTCTGCTTTGACGTAATTTCATTCACGTACTAATCCTATACATATTTTTTAAATTTTTAAAAACATGACTTTTTGTTAGCTGCATTTTTCTTCTTTTAGTTAAATTTTTATGTTGATTTAATCAATTAGATCAAAAGTTATAACAAATTTAGTGTAAAGCGCTCGTGGCTGCGTGCTCCTCCAGCGCTGCACTTCAGAGTCGCCGCTTCACATTTTTTTCGCACGTTAGCGAAAACATTCTGCAGCTTAGTTTTTTTCAAAGAAAAATTTTAATTACCTTTTTGATGTAAAATTTTCCATTTTTGCGAGTGGCAAATTTATTCATTTTTTTTAAATATTCAACATACAATGTAATTTGGAAACTTATTTGTTAAATAATTCATTAAGCACACACTTTACGGTTGGTAACTTTTTACATGTTGTTCCTTACATCATCACTAATGTACAGTAAAAAGTTCCCGCAGTCCCCTAACTTTCTGAAGCTGAAATCTAATATTACTCCACTACTAGTAAAATGACTCGTATATGTTTAAATTAATTTGAATCTTCTCTGAACTACCTTTGCCCATTGTGATAATTTTTTAACTTGTAATTGTAATGTATCTAATAACTAACAAGTCAAATAATTGTATTATTACTTTTATATTTATTTTTATATTATATATATTTTGTATACACATTTTCCCCTGAGATGACAATCTTCTGACTAAAAGTATTGGACAATTCTAAATATAGTGGATATTTTCTTCCAAAGAGCCATGGGACCCTCTGTGACGGTTCGGAATTCACTAGCCAAAATCAAGATATCTTCATAGAATGAAAAGTCCACGCTTACTTGTGAAATTCATGTGTTTATTAAAAAGTGATAATTATCCTAATCATAATCATTAGCCTTATAGATCTTGGGAGTGGGCCTTGTTCTTCCGAACAAGTGTTTGGTTTAGATCGCCCTCCTTCTCCGATTATCTCATGCAGGGTGTTACTGAAAAATAAAAAAGAAGCATGTTGTATATTACCCTGTATTTAGAATTTTTCGAGACAAGCATGTCATTAATATATTTTGGATAGATGTCAGTTACATGTTTTTAGAAATAAAGTAGATGATTCAGTAGTTTCCGGCTAGTAAATTCGTATCTCTATATTGAATAGTTTGACCTCCAGAAAGGAACTGTTGATAACGACAAGTTTTCTAACATTTGGCGACCGTGACAGGACATCCTATTACAAGTATGGACAAAACGAAGAGAGCCCTTGATCTACACCGAACTGCTTTCAAGAAGATATGTAGCAAGATCGAAGACGATTTATCCACAAACATATACGATATAATAGACATCCAGAGTAATATCAAAGTTTTGGAAGAAAAAATGCTTCAAATAGCTGAACTGAATCAATTTTTTTTCGATTTGATGTTGGATTCAGATGACCGCGAATACGATATGAATGTTGAAGTTGAAGTTATGGATAGTTTGAGTTCCAAGTACCACAAATTGAAGTTTCGTCGTGAAAATTTGGTATGTCATAAAGAAAACTCAAAGAAATCAGATTCGAAAGGTAAACTGAAGATTCCCAAACTAGAATTTCGCCAATATGGAGGTGATTTGAAGGGATGGCTCGGTTTCTGGAATCAATTTAGTAGGATTGATGAAGATTCTGATTTAGAGGAGGGAGATAAGTTTCAGTATCTCATTCAGGCCACTACACCAAGTTCTAGAGCGAGACAAATTGTGGAAAGTTACCCTGCAACAAAAGGTAACTATCAGAAGGCTGTTGATAGTTTGAAACAAAGATTTGGTAGAGAAGACTTATTGATAGAGGTGTATGTTCGAGAACTCCTTCAACTAGTTTTAACAAACCTTCATACCAAGAATAGGCTATCAACTTTTTTTGATAAAATCGAGTCCCAACTGAGAGCTCTAGAGACATTAGGTGTAAAATCTGATACTTGTGCCGCTATGTTGTATCCGTTAGTGGAGTCTTGCTTAGGAGAAGATTTGATAAGAGCTTGGCACAGAAGTCAATTTTATTCAACTGAATCAAGTTTAAAGAAGCGTCTTGATGCTCTGATGGATTTTCTTGGACAAGAAGAGATGAACGAAGATAGGATTTCTCTAGCTATGAACAGTTTTAAGGACAAGAAGAAGCTAGAAGATACAAATACAAGTAAAAATACAAACAACGTACCCACAGCATCTGAATTGTTCAGTAAAGGTGTCCCGCGATGTGTTTTTTGCAAAGGATTACATTCCTCCTATCAGTGTAAAGAAGCTTTGAATTTGAGTTTTGCAGAAAAGAAACAGAAGTTGTCAGAGTCCGCATGTTGTCATTTGTGTACTAGATTTGGCCATATAGCACGACGATGCCGTTCAAAGGAAAAATGTGACATCTGTCAAGGAAAACATTATACTCTTATGTGTCCCAAACAAGATTCAAATACATCCAACGCAATCGAAGCCAGGCAAGATGGTCATAATAGAAAGAAAGCTGAACAGAGTCTGACTAACCATACATACACCGAAGTTTTTCTACAAACCATGGTAGTTGAACTAAAAGGCGAAAACCGATCAAAACAAGTAAGACTTTTGATTGATACTGGTTCCCATAAGTCTTATGTAACTAAGAGGGTTGTCGAAGAGATAGGTTATATTCCGATTCGAGAAGAAGAACTGGTACATTCGCTTTTTGGAGGCACCCAAAGCGAAATAGTAAAACATACGTGTTACAAAATTCGTCTCTACAGCCTCACCGAAGACTACAGCTGTAACTTTGAAGTTTTGGATCAGCCACTGATTTGTAGCAAAGTAAGTTCTGTGAGAAAGGAACCCTGTTTGGACGATGAATTAAATCGCATGGGCATTAGAATCACTGATACAACAGATGGACCCATAGACGTATTGATTGGAGCTGATGTAGCCGGCAAGCTTTATTCTGGGCGCAAACATGATCTGGAATGTGGTTTAGTAGCAGTTCACACGTTATTGGGATGGACTGTTATGGGGAAAGTGAAGAATTTTGATCGTCATTCATCATCTATGCTCATAACCTCGATGTTTTCAAAGGATATTGCCATATCTAACTTATGGAGTTTAGACGTGCTTGGTATTGAAGATCCCAAAAGAATGAAGACTTCACAAGAACAGGAACAAGCAGTCATGGAATATTTCTTGAGTTCTGTGAAACAGAGAGATGATAAGCGATATGAGGTGAGCATGCCATGGATCGAAGGTCACCCTCCCTTGCCTTCCAATTTTGATCTTTCGTATAAAAGACTTTTAAATACTACAAAAAAGTTAAAGAAAGACAATTTTTACAATGTCTATGATGAAGTCTTTGATGATTGGTTGGCAGAAGGTGTCATAGAATGTTTACCCGATATTGAATCTATTGAAAAGTCTAATCAAATTGGTCATTTCCTACCTCATCATCCTGTTTATAAACCCAATAGTAGCACAACACCTGTGCATCCAGTTTTTGATGCTTCTTCAAGAGAAAAAATCAAACCCTCATTGAACCAGTGTTTGGAAAAAGGGAGTTAATCTTATTGAGTTGATTCCTTCCATGCTACAACGATTTCGAACACAGAAGATAGGAATTATAGCTGATATCAGGCGAGCTTTCCTTCAGATTGGTTTGAACGAAAATGACAGAAATTGTTTAAACTTTTTATGGTATGACAATGAGGAAAATTTTTAGACATGCACGTGTTGTTTTCGGAGTATCATGCAGTCCTTTTTTGTTGGGAGCTGTTATAGAACACCACCTGAAGGAAACTCTGAAAAAATCAATCTGCGGAGAAAACACCTACTCTTCAGAAGTCATTTCTAAACTAATGAAGTCTTTTTACGTAGACAATGTTGTATCAAGTGTGAAAGATGAAGAAGCTCCTCACCAATTTATAGAACAGTCGAAAAGCATTCTGGCGGATGGAAAGTTTGAGCTGAGAGGGTGGGAGCATTCTTCAAGAGAAATCGAAAGAGAGGAAAAAAGCAATGTTTTGGGTTCAATATGGAATCGCAGATTGGATACATCAGAACTTTCTTTAGAATGGTTTGACAAGATGAACACGAACATTGTTACCAAAAGAACCATTTTGTCTGCAGCACACAAACTTTTTGACCCTATTGGTTTTTCTTGCCCAGTATCATTGTTCCCAAAGTTATTACTTCAGAAGACATGGTCTATGAATTTGAGTTTGGATGATAAAATCGATGGTGAAGTTCGAGATTATTTTTTGAAATGGTTACAAGAATTACCTTATTTGATAGCTATCAAGATACCACGTTGGATATCCTGTTCGAATTCTACTGTATTGGTTAATCAATCTGTTCATATTTTCTGTGATGCAAGTGCTACTGCTTATGCAACTTGTATCTTTCTCAGAACAGAAAATTGTGGAGAAATCAACGTAAGATTGGTAGAAGCCAAATCCAGGGTGGCTCCTATCAAAAGGTTAACAATCCCACGACTTGAACTTTTGGCCGCGACAATTGGCGTGAGAATGTTTCAAAATTTCAAGAAAAACTATGAACCGCAAATACAAGTTTACTATTGGTCAGATTCTTCAACAGTGTTATCGTGGATTGAACGAGAGGATCAGTGGAAACCTTTTATATGTAATCGAGTTGAAGAAATTAGAAGTTTTTCCAAGCCTCAAGATTGGTATCACGTCCCTGGAAACATGAACCCAGCAGATCTTCCATCAAGAGGTAGTTCACCTAAAACATTAGCTGATGGAAGATGGTGGGAGGGTCCTAAGTGGCTGTATGATCCGATTTCACAATGGCCGAACCAACATGTTGGCTATGATGAAGAAGAAATAAATAAAGAAAAAAGAAAAACTGTGGTTTATTCTCTTTCTGTGACCAGATAATGTACATGGTACTACAGGTATTTTTCGAAGTTCAGTAAAATTGTTAGTCTCGTTGGATGGATCAAACGATTTATAACGATTATCATGAAGCGAGATGGTAAACATAATGGAATTTTGTCTGCTGAGGAATTGGAAGATGCAAGAAAATCAGTCTATCGTTTGATACAACAAGAAAGTTTCGAGTCAATAGAAGATTCTAAGCTATCATCATTGTGTCCGTTTTATGATAAGGATGGATTGATAAGATTACACACCAAGATTTCTGACAGAAATGATGTAGTAGATTTTTGTATGCCATATGTTTTACCATCGAACCGCGAAGTTATTAGACGTTTGATTTTCGAGGAACATATTAAAAATGGTCATGTTGGTATTCAGTCATTGATGCGATTTCTGAGAGAAAACTATTGGATCCTCAAGTGTAGACGCACAGTGAGATCTGTAGTAAGACAGTGCACTACTTGCAGGAGATACAAAGTTAAAGTACTCGACACACCTGCCATAAGTTTACCAGAAGCTAGAGTCCGTGACGCTGCAGTTTTTGAAGTCCTTGGTATAGATTTGGCGGGTCCATTATACTTGAAAACCAACGAGAAGGTTTGGATAGTCCTTTACACGTGTGCTGTATACAGAGCAGTTCACCTTGAATTGACTTCCTCCTTGTCAAGTAACGCATTTTTACAGACACTAAGAAGATTTATCGCTCGTAGGGGAAGACCTTCAATGATATACACAGATTGTGGCATGAACTTCATTGGATCAGAAAATGCTCTTCGTAATTTAAATTGGACAGAAGTAGCCAAAAATTGTTCCACCATATACCAAATCGACTGGCGATTCAACCCTCCGACGGCAGCATGGTGGGGTGGTTGGTGGGAGCGTCTCATAAGGCTAATGAAAGATATACTGCGTAAGATTCTTGGAAAAACCTGTCTTAACTTTGAAGAATTGCAGACAGTGCTTTGTGACTGTGAAGCAGTATTGAATGCTCGACCATTAACTTACATGTCTGAAGATCCAAATGATTGTATTGTCCTTACACCGGCGATGTTTTTGCAAGACATTAAAGAAGTTGGAGTAGCAGACATTGATTTAGTTGAAGCCAAAGATTTGACTAAACACTACAGATATCGTTTAAAGTTGGAAGGAGTTTTGAACAAACGATTCAAGTCAGAATACTTGGGTCAACTAACACTATTTTCGAAAAAAAGTCTAATAACACTGTAAAGGTAGGTGATGTTGTTCTCGTATCAGATTATAATAAGAAAAAATTTGAATGGCCTATGGGTCGAGTTGTCGAGACGATACCTGGACGTGATGGAGAAATTAGAGTTGTAAGGCTAATGACTACCTCTGGGGAGCTAGTGCGACCAGTCCAACGATTGTTAATGTTAGAGATGGGAAATTCGCAAGATCTACCAGAGAAGGTTGTGACCAAGGAAACCAAAGAGTGTTCTCGAAGTAATTGTGAAATCACTGAACAGGAAGTACAGACAAGATATGGAAGAAGGGTGAAACTTCCATCAAGATACAAGGATTTGTTGTGTCATTTTGTTTTTGATGACACAAGGTGGGAGTGTGTTGTATATTACCCTGTATTTAGAATTTTTCGAGACAAGCATGTCATTAATATATTTTGGATAGATGTCAGTTACATGTTATTAGAAATAAAGTAGATGATTCAGTAGTTTCCGGCTAGTAAATTCGTATCTCTATATTGAATAGTTTGACCTCCAGAAAGGAACTGTTGATAACGACAAGTTTTCTAACAAAGCATTTAGATTATTGTTTTCTCCCCTCATCTTTGTTAGTAGGGCTTATCTTTTCCGGAGAAGTAATTCTAAGATAGCTGGAAGCAGCCTAGACTGTCGCACACATCATCATCATCGATTTCTCAACTTCATCAACAGATTTTATGATATCTACAATGAACTCTCCGATTTTGTTCATGTCAGAAGGTTGTTAGAGAGGTAATAGTCCGGCAGAGATGGGCAGTGAATGGCTTGGTAATAGTTTGTAACGGAAAGTTTAATGGAACAATGTCATCGGGGACACATCTTCCAATCCCCTCAATTTTCAAGTTAATTCATCATCTAGAGACATCAGTCCACTCTCCTACCTTTTCTCATTCCTTCGTGAAAGTTTCCATGATCCGAAAAAGGCCATTTGAGAAGAAATCACTTTGAAAAAATCGCCAGGTAGACCTTAAGAAAAATCTGATTTCTGACAGACAGATGTAAACATTGTAGTAAGTTTCGAGGATTTCATCTCATTTTCGCGCCAACTGTTCTGAGCGGGATCTTGTTCGTAGAACTATAATCTTTGTGAACGATCATTCACAATTTTTTGCATGAAGTAATGTTGACAGAAAAAGAAAATTTCATAGGTTTGAAGTTTGACATTTTGCGAGACACAAACAACAAACATTCCTTAACCGCGCCATTTCCTAATGAAGTTCCAAGCAGAATTTAACGTTTTTCATTTGTTGTCCCCCAAAAATTCTAAACAAAATCGAATCAGTGAATACACCAGGGTTTTTAGGCATCTTAGACTAAACTCTTAATTTGACACGTCAAGACTAGTTAGAGGTTATGGCATACCATAAATATGACTAATCGGATTTGATGTACACATAATAATTTTGTAGAGTCCAATGTACCGCATGTGGTTCATGGAAAAAGGATACGAAACACCGCGGGACTCTATTATGGACAGGGAACGTGTTAAGAAGCACATTGTAATATCTCACCGAAAAATAAAGAAATCTAAATCTAAATAGATAAAAGGCATTGATAAAAAATGAGTGCGTGTAACCTTTCCGCCGGTGACACACATGGCGGATTTATCCGATCGGAGAATTTACCGTCACCACCGTTTTAACAGTAGCTGACTGAAGTAAGTTATAGTTTACACATTAAGCGGAAAAAAAAACGATCGATCAATTTGCCGTCGGCGGTAGCAGGGCAGCCGTCGAGTGCCACTGGAGCCGACGGAAGTTTTACCGCCGCATTGCACTAGTGGCCTACCCAGCTGTTTTTCTACTCATCAAGTCATTTGCTCATTGAACTGCATGACAGTTTATCAATATACTCGACAACAGTTTCGTGAACATGAGCGACATAGATGGTGAAAGTCTTATTTCATTACTCGAACAACAGAGACCTGCATTATGGGATGAAACCCTCGACATTTTTTAAGATCGGAACGCTATGAGCAACGCTTGGCATGAAGTTTGTCTTGGATTGCGATCAGTTTATAGTTTCTAAAAAACAAAAAACACGCAATTATAGCAATATTAGAAATAAAGTCATTGCCCAAAAAAACTTTAATGTTAAAAAAGCGTGGGGTACTTCATATTACTGATTTTTTTATCGCTAGCTATTCGTAAAGGTATAATCCAATAAATAGAAACAAAATTCCACCAAAATCTAACCAAAATTACAAAACAGCTAAAATATTGAAAAAATTTAAAAAAATGCAAAATTTAAAAGAACATTTTTGTAGAAAAAATAACGAGCTAAATTTTTTCATATCTCCAATACATCTGGAGTTGTAGCTCAAAATATGAAAATTCGGAGAATTTTTTGATTTTTTTCAATTTTTAGTGCCGATGCATGGTAAAGAATTGCTTAATGTATACTCCATACTTTCGAATTCCTGAATCTAGATTTTCTGCTGTTTTGTTTTTTTTTTTAATTTGTAGAGTCATGAAAATTAAGTAGAGAGCACACCACGCTTTCTTAACAAAAAGTTAATTTTTTGTTCAATGACTTTATTCTTATTATTTTTAAATTTTTCAAACTATAATTTCATTTGCTAAAAAAGCGTGTTTTTAAACTTTTCAACTACGGAAGAAAACTCATCGATTAATTCATCCACATTAGAAGTTTTTACTAATAGTGGAGTAACAATAGCTTAAAATTATGCATTATTTCGGAATCCTAGGGGACTCCATGGATTTTCCTAAAACCTATTGATATCACTTAGAAATGACTCGCAAAAAAAAGTTATAAACTTATATTTGTGAGCTGATTGTTTATTAATTGTTTAAACAATGAAAAACAATTTTGTTAGGCAAATTTGAAATAACTGAATGAATATCGAAGTAATTTGACCCAAATTGATGCTATAGGAGTTTTTGAGGTCGCTGAACAAGAATATGATATTTAAAAAACGATGGCGTGAAAGTCGTAAAGGTAGATTTCGTTAATGATAATTTACAGCTATTTTTTATTTATGTGTACATCTCGGAGAAAAACGTTTCGGATAAAAGTTGTGGAGCTAATGAAGCTCTATCAAACGACTTATAGTTTGCCGATATTAGGTATGGAAATGTTGTTTTTTTTAATCTTCCAACAGCTGCCATTTTGAAATTACTGGACCATTTTCGAAATTAGCTGTGCTATTGATGAGAAGTATTTTTGTTTCATTCGGTTGAAAAATGTGGCCTCCACTTAACAAGTTTCGTTATATCCCATATTTAAGTTTTAATATCACATTTTAAACTTGAGTTTTTGGTCTTTGAAACATGGCCTAAAAATTCAAATTTGTAATTTTTTCAATTATTCAATATTTTGTGCTCTGTATTTTTCGAAATAAAAGTTCAAGTTTTTTTAAATTGTCCTTTTTTTATTTGTTATTTTGAGAGTAATCTCTGGAAATTTCAGATATTTATCTTGAAAATAAAAAAAATTGAAGATGTTTAATCGATTTTAGACAGAATTCTGCTTTGACGTAATTTCATATACGTAGTATTCCTATATATATTTTTCTCCAGGTTCAGAAACATGACTACTCGTTAGCTGCATTTTTCATCATTCAGATAAATTTTTGTTAGCTCAATTAGATCAAAAGTTAAAACAAATTTAGTGTAAAACGCTCGTAGCTGCGTGCTCCTCCAGCGCTGCACTTCAGAGTCGCCGCCTCACTTTTTCGCACGTTAGCAAAAAAAATCTGCAGCTTACAATTTTTATTTTAAAGAAACATTTTATATACCTTTTTGATGTAAAATTTTCCATTTTTGCGAGTGGCACCATTGGTTATTATTTTTATTTTTTTAATATTCAATATACAATGTAATTTGGCAACTTATTTGTTAAATAATTTCATTAAGCACACACTTTACGGTTCGTAACTTTTTATATGTTGTTCCCAACATCATCACTAATGTACAGTAAAAAGTTACCACCATCCCCCAATTTCTGAAGCTGAAATTTAATATTACTCCACTAGTATACGTAGAGCGTCAGGTGAGCACTAAACCGATCAACTGTTCTCCCGTGTGTATCTCTCTTTAACATTCAAATATGATATTTTCGATCCAATATAAAGTTCATCAAAAGATAAACTTATATTTCTATTCTTAACAAGAATTTTAAGCAGGAACTCATTTATAAAAATGGACATTTACTAAAAAACGTAATATTTTCGTATTTGATATTTGATTTACACTTATATTAACAAAGAAAAAAATATTTTACGCTGCGTATACCTTGTTTGAGGTCATAATATAAATATATTTTGGTTAGGTAAGCCTATTTTTTTTCTATATAACCGTTATCAAAATTTATTTAACAAAAAATTCCACGGATTTCGGAGCAACATTTATTTTTTTGTTTTTGGCGATTTTTTTTTATTAGATGAAAATTTTTAATAAAATCAATCGAAGCCTGGTCCGAAAATTCAAATTTGTCATTTTATGAAATTTTCAATATTTTGACCACTTTAATTTTTTTAAAAGAAATTTTAAGATTTTTTCCATTCGCACACCTTCTCAAGTGTCATTTAAGAAGTAAACTGTACAAGTTTCAGATGTTAACTTTGAAAATTTAAAGAATGGCAGATCTTTAATTGATTTTATAGAAAATTCTACTTTGACGTAATTTCATATATGTACTATTCCTATTCATATGTTTTTTCACATTTGAAAATACGACAACTCGTTAGCTACTTCTTCCTCCTTTCATTTAAATTTTTGATAGGCCAATTTGATCAATTAAATCAAAAGTTATAACAAATTAACTGAAGCGCGCTCGTGGCTACGTGCTCATCGAAAGATGCACTTCAGTGACGCCGCCTCACATTTTCGTACGTTAGAAAAAAAAATCTGCAGCTTAGAGTTTCCATTTTAAAGAAAAACTGTATATACCTTTTCTATGTAAAATCTTTCATTCTTTCTAATGGCGTTATCAGTTTTTCAACAAAATAATATTTTTTCAATACATTCAATAAACAATGTAATTTTGCAACTTATTTGTTAAATAATAAATTAAGCTCACTCTTTACGTTTGGTAACTTTGTATGTTGTTCCTTACATCATTACTAATGTACAGTAAAAAGTTACCGCAGTCCCCTAACTTTCTGAAGCTAAATTGTAATATTACTTCATTATAAGTTGAAAGTTGATTGAAGGGCGGTCGATATGGCTCTTCAGCCTATAATATTTTGAACATAACTTTCGGTGAGAGTACTGAGACTGCACCAGTGAATTCATCAAATCTTCGAAATGTAAACTAGGCATTTTTACCAGTGAATACACAAAATCTTGTGAATTACCCTTTTTTTTCTGCCGATCTTGGTGGGAGAGGTCACCCAAGTAGCACACAGAGGTCATAATTCAGTTGTACAGACGTCTACTAGTCCTTTCGCAAAAGTCCATGACTTATGTCTTGTAATATGCCAAGACGTCGCTATGTATGCCAATACAACAAAAAGGCACACTCTTGCGACGTCACATCGACGTTATAAAGTAGTGGTAATGACTTGCCAATATAGACTTATATAAGCCAGTCGCAAAAGGGTCGTTCTATGGTCTCAGTGTAGACATTATATCATTATGCATGAAGGTCATAATCTTTCTAATATAGTATTACAATATGTATACCATATCAAAAGATTTTATATAATATCAATATAATATATTAGTCAGCCTTCCTTTACATGTTCATGATACTCTGTGACCGTGATAGTTATCGAGATAAAAATGATTTTCATGTATGTGTCTTTAAGAATTGTTCTGAAACTCTAGTTTTTACGATCAAAATCCAATTCTACTCACTTAAAATTCATGCGCCTCGAAAATGGAGAGAGATAAATATTTATTTTCATTCCAGAAAAAATATATTTCATCAATTTTTCTCATTAATCGTTGAAATATGTAGACCATATTACGAAAGATACTTGATTAGCACATCTCCAATGATTTTTAAATTGATATAACACCCCGGGTCCCATATTTTTCATTTTTAAAATGTTTGTTCCAATATGGCTACCAGAATGATGTTATCAATCAATCTAAAAACATGGATGCCGTCCTTCTAGTGTCGAAAAGTTGTAATTACTCTGGTATGTACTATCATACGAGTGTCTCAAAGACATCGCAATATCTTACATAAAAAAGTTGTAATGTAGTCGCTGTGACCACAAGTAGCAAGTTTTGTTGTACTATAACGTCGTAACTCTATCAAAACAGAAAAAGATATACACTGAGTGCATAACCATTCCGCTAGTTCCGCCCAATGGAAAACGCTAAAAATAACTGACATTTACAATAGAGGTTATGTTGATGTTGAACAGTTATATTTAAATATTTTTTATTTATCACTCGAAGTGCACATACATATTATTTATGTCTTTCCTTGCTGTGAAAACAATTGAAGGAACTGGATGAACTTCATTTTTTGCAGTGTCCCGATAGACTGATAATTATTTCAGATGTTAATTTTGGGGTAGGCAATCTTTATATTTTTCTATACGCTCCAGTTCTCTTCTAAGGCAGATTGTATTTTTGTTTTGGCATTTTAAGCATTCATACGGAACTGAATATTCTACATACATAACACAACACACAACAACAACACAACACATAACAAAAATAACATAACCAACAAAAATAATCTAACCTAGATACATAATGAAATCATTACGACCAAAGTTCATCAGTTGATAAAACTACATTACATGAGTACAATATGTCGTCGTAGAAACGTTTCAAAAATCTATTCATTGTCATAATAACCTCATAGCAACTGCTCTTAAGTTCTACTTAACGACACATACAATTCATTTACATACAAACCACAGTACAACTTCATCTCGAGAATTCTTTATTGTACTCTCGTTATATCTACTACACGACGTCATAGCAACGCCTGAAGGTTATAAATCGCACATTAACTTTTTGGTTTTAAAACAATACGTGGTCTTTAAGACGGTATAAGAAGTCATTATGTAAATTTTATGACTCTGTGCTACTTGGGCATAGCTATCAAATTATTGTATGGTCAGCAGTTTTTAATTCGTGCGCCAAATTTCAAATGATCGGACTTCTGGAAGACGGTGAAAATTAATTTCAAAGATACATATATACAGGTGAAGCTAATGAAGCGTGTGTAAACAACGAGAAATTATTTTGGTGAATCCATACTTTTTCACATATGTAAATCCATATTTTTTCACACGTGCTATAAAATGGTAAAGGTCGTAAAATATTCGTTTTCGGGATTCTAGAATTGGCAGTGATCACACTTTGTAGTGGACAAGTTTTTCACTCGCAATGCATTGCGCTCGGTTCATTGATTCCAAGATGAAAATATACTGCGCTGGTAGTGGATACGTTATCGCAGGACCAAGTAGCGAACTTGTCGGTTGAATTACGGGTTTTGAACGATTTCGTACACAAAAATCTTGCATTTTTTTTAGTTTTGAAAAATAATCCGGCGGAAGCAAAATGCCATATATACTCATGTGGTATCGCTTACAGCCCGCCATACCAATCGAAACATGTTTTTTTTCTTTCCTAAGCCTTTGCCTACAGGCTCATTATTTTTTCAAATAATTCGTTTTGAGTACTTATTCACGAAAATCGCCACGCCATAGCGTTTGGACGGGTATAAATAGTCGCCATACTGCCGTAAAGTAGTCGATTTTTTAAACTTGTTTCTTTCACCATAAGTATGGCACAATTTTTCCGAGGCATATTTTTATATCAACTTTTGAAAAGTTAGAAACGCCATACTGTAGCAAATCATTTCATATTATTTTTTTTTCCACATTTTTACGCGAGAGTCTTCAGCACCATCGTTACAGTATGGGGTATTTTTTTTAGGTACAATCATATTTAAGTAAAATGACTACAATGATGCAATACTGTAGTAAATAATTTTATGTCTTGCCCAATCGAAATCTAAAAACGATTGGAAAAAAGTTTTTTGAGTATGGCGCTACTTTTGCAGTTGAGCAGAAGTATATTAACGGTCACATTGTATCATGAACTTTCAAAAAATCGAAATTCCATACTGTAGAAAATCGTTTAGCAACTTTTTAAAAATCGACTACTTTACGGCAGTATGGCGACTATTTATACCCGTCAAAACGGTATGGCGCTCCGATTTTTGTGAATGTGTACTTAAAACGAATTATTTGAAACAAAATTGAGTCTGTAGGAAATCGTTTAGATAAAGAAAAAAACTTAACTGTTTCGATTGGTATGGCGGGCTGTAAGCGACACCGCATGAGTATGGTCGCCATACTTGTAGCAAATGAGTTGGCTTTTTTAGGCATCAGTATGTTATATATGTTTAGTTCAAATCATGCAAATGAATTTTGACCCACTTCTAGTTGTCCGATTAACGTGAAATTTGGCAGCTGTTCATAATTCCGGTGACAATGTATTATGGAATTTTTACTAGAGAAAAAACAAAATGGCGGTTCCAATATGGCGGAGGAGTTTTGTGATTATCGTTCGATTCTATTCAAAATTGGTATATGGGGGTTTCCGGGTACAGAGATCACGAATGTTTTATCCAAATTCATAAATTCAGGATGACAGCTCCAATATGACGACAAGTTTTGTGGTTATAGCACGGTTCCAATTTCCAATAAAAAATGGTATGTGGGGGTTTTTGGGATCGGAGATTAGCAATTTTTGTCAGAATTCAATGAGATTACGGATATCATGAATGACTAAAAAGAATTGAATAAAAATGATAAACAAAATTTTAAGACCTATGTTATTCTGTGATTCAAAAGCTTGCCGCGAATATAAAATAGGTAATCTTGTGCGGCAAGCTTTTTAATCTGCTATTTACAGAATACCTAGGTCAAACAATTGAAGAAATTATTTTTTCCTTTCAAGTGCATTTGTATAAAAGCTTGCCTTAAAAAAACATTTCTATTTATTTTAATCATTTTGAGAATATTTTATGGCCATTTTAAAACGATAATTGATATACACCGCATCACACGTATTCATTTTGAACTATTTACTATATCTAACCTCATTTTTTGGATTAATTGGGAGAAATTACTTGAAAATTTATGAGATTTAAGATATTCTATACTGACTTTATAAGATTTTTTCTTAATGTTGATCAAATTAATACGATTTTATGTTTCTTGGCCGGCAAGACATCATTGGAATGATGATTTTTTCGTTTATTATTATTTATAGATGAAAGTGTAAAATGCGCTTGTGATTCAGCCATTTCAATTCAATCTAGCATCATTTAATGTTTTTATGATATAGTTTTTTTTAAATCCGTTTTTATCCCTTTCACTCCTGGAAAATATAACAAATTAAATATTGAAAATAACAGTTCATAAGCACGTGGATGAGGTCGCAATAAAATGTAAGGTCATTATATTTTGGGCCAGCTGCACGTTATTCAAGTAAATAATAGAGTCTGGCTCATTTTACGTTTGTTCACTTCCGTTACGCATACGTCATCCAAAGCATTGTGTATCCTTGTAGTGCGTCTAAAGAAGTTTTACTTCAAAAATAGACTAATCATACAAAAAAAAAATTATCATCGTCATTTCTTCATAACTACTCTTATAATCACATTTTTGAAGTAGCAATTGCTTTACTCTGCCACACGTATTGGACGGAGAGCTAGCTACGGAAATTAAAAATGATATGAGGTACACCGGAAATTTTTACATAGAAACCTTCCATACCTTCTGATAAGTGTGTAGTTCTGCAGGCAGAAGCCAGTCCCGGGGCTGAAAGCGGGGGCGGGTGATCAAAAATTCTTCCAGAGCGCTGCCCAGCGCTCAGATAACTCCAAACACTCTTTAATTCAACAAGGCCTCGTGGCCCATTTGAATGAACGCTCGCTTTCAAAGTGCAAGGACCCGGGTTCGATCCCGAGCTGGGTCGCGCATTTTTTATTTTTTATGTAATAAAAAAAACTACATCATAAAAAGATTGAATAATTCTAATTGAATTGAAATGGCTGAATCACAAAAGCATTTTACACTTTCATCTATAAATAATAAACGAAAAAATAATCCATCCAATGATGTCTTGCCGGCCAAGAAACGTAAATTTGTATTAATTTTATCAACATTAAAAAAAATATATAACGTTAGTATATAATATCTTAAATCTCGTATCTTTTCAAGTAATTTCTCCAAATTAATCAAAAAAATGATTGGTAGATTTGCTAGTCATTGGTGGGAAGTCGATTGTGGTTTATTCTAAAATTCCATATGCAACATATATCTAGAATCTATAAATTCTCCAAGGAATTTATTGAAATTGATTGTTGTTACGCGAATGTGATACACTCTGTACAGGTACGAAACATTGTTTGTAATGAAATATGAGCATATTCAGTTACCTATAATATTGTTATTCAAGGATTTTATTTTACTCGAGTTGCTCTACTACTCGTAGTATATATAGGTTTATACATATCATTCAAAATATTCCAGAGAAAATTGTTCAAAATATTTCAACAGATGTGTGTCAAACACATATTTGTGGAAATTTTTCAATAAAATCAATATCAAACATAACTACGTCGAGGAAATTATCAGTGAAGGACACTAGTTTTTGATCCACCCTGTATATTTTATGTACCTGCAGAGTGAACTTTCGCCGTGAACGATCGAGTTTGTAACCGACTTTTCCGGAATTTCAGGCATTTGGATATATCAATGAGCAGGACTGGTGCAGTTTCATGGGAAATACATATAGATATGTCAGTTTAATTCAGGAGATGCTATCAGGAGATGCTATCAGGAGAGAATATCATCAATCGCAATTGATATCCTACAAAATATCTGAAAATGAATGAAATTCCATCAATAAATTTTTTGGTAATCACTGAAAAACTTTTGTTATTTTTGGACTCACCCTGTATATCGTCTGTACGTGCAGGAATCATTGTTCTCTATAGTGTATTCAAATCGGCCGTATGAACAATCGATGCATACTCGATTTGGTTTATATATTCGAAAAAGTCTCCCTCACAATGGTCATTTGACATTTTGGAAAAGCTATTTTTAGCACCCTATATAATCTTAACTGTTGAATAGGCTTTTTCATTTAGATGACAAATGACTAACTTTGTTTACCTGTCGGACCCAACGGCATTGACGGAGAATTTTGTTTTTTAAAGGAAATGAAATATTTCCGAGTTTTCCTATGGATAGTTGACTTGAATTTACATGGAGAAGAAAACTCACCATTAGAAAATATTCGTGTACATTATTTTATCTACGAATGAAAGGTTTTTGGCGGTATAAAATAGGTAATAAGTTCTTAACCTACAAAGAAAGTTACGAACGCCAATGTATGCAGGTGCATTTGTCATGAAGTTCACTGTTGACATAATGTGAAAATACCACTAATTTTGAACTAAGTCAATCTCAAATTGTTATTTCAAAACTAACCAATGGCTATTCACTTTCCCAATAGCCAATCAGACTTTGGGTCTCAAAACGAGCGCATGCGCCTTAAAAAATCATCTAAATGAAAAGGCCTATTTAGAGCGGTGGTGCCACCGACATAACCTTAATCTAGACCGCTAGAGGTCATATCCCCACCACTCGAAAAATTCATCCAAACAGGGTTACTATATATATATATATATATATATATATATATATATATATATATATATATATATATATATATATATATATATATATATATATATCTATATATATACTGACCGGGTTACGGCATAAAACAGCTTTAGGAGAGTTCGGGTGACCAGGCGTAAGGTGAGGAAAGTGTGCCACTGCTGCCAACATATACTAATTATTTGGGTTTTTATTGTATTCATCCTTGTTCATCTTGAATGTTCATCCTTGTTACTCTTCGAAATTTGAAAATAAGTTCTATAATGTTGGCGATTCTGGCATACATCAGACGTCATCAAAATGGAGGTTTCGCCGTAACCCTGTCAGTATTATATATATAATAACCCTGCATCCAAATAGCGCAAAGCGCAGAAAGCACAAATAATGTCATTTCAGACATTGACATCTAACGAGGAGCCATTATATGATTTTGATTCGTCACAGACACAAAATACGACAAAATACGCATGCTCTAAAAGCTCTTTGATTTCTTGTAATTGGATGAATTCTCGTCCTACGGGATCAGCAGTCTAGATTAAGGTTATGTCGGTGGGTGGTGTATATTCCTTTCCGTTCTGTTCTATCTGTCTAATCCACTCTTGCACACCGGATTCGACCTCTGACCATGGTAAGGTTAACATGTGGCGTTAACTGGTTGGAGGCACAGAAATAAAATTATATTATACTGACTGAAATGCTCTTAGTTCCATTGCGCATCCATATAAAGTGACAACCCTTGGAGCAGATGAAAGGAGGCACATGAAACTCAGCAAAGAAATATTTAATTGGTTATGTATGTGGGTGCGAGAGAGATATTCAACTGGACGTACTATATGAATTCTGTTATTAATTTCCTATCTTTTGTTTGTAAACACGCCATTGGTGTACCTACAGTGTGGTTAACCAGTTATCTATTGTTTATATTAGATTAATTCTCACATTTGTTGACAGTCTTCCAAAAAATTGTGTAATTTTGAATTTCATGAGTATTACTGTGTTATGTTTGTGGACAGTGAATGATTTTCAATGTTCAGTTTACAACCTGAACTTTATGAACTATAAATTCACAATCAGCTAAACCCCAATTGCTCCGCCACTGCAAAGAGACACGAAACAAAAATGGCGCGGCCCATGAGTAATCCATTCGCGCAGCTTGACGAGCATTCCAGTCAGTATAATATAATTTTATTTCAGTGGTTGGAGGTCAAGTAAATGTATATTGTGAATGTCTGCCGTTTTATAACGTGCAATACAAAAATAATCTAAAAATTGTGAAAGTCGAAAAAAGTTTTGTGGATGAAATAGTCCCTTTCTTCTCTACGCCAGTAACTAGGCTGGATGACAACGGACTTGTCGGAAGAAGGGGCGCTCGGGCACTCGTGGTATCACTTCGAGTGAGACTTCCAGGGTGCCATACGAAGGGGGGCAAGTGAGGTATTACCGCACGAGGCCCTCGGATCTGAGTAGATGGTTATATAACCGAGCACAAAAAAATGAACTAGAAGAAGAAGAAGACAAAATACGACAAAATACGCATGCTCTAAAAGCTCTTTGATTTCTTGTAATTGGATGAATTCTCATCCTACGGGATCAGCAGTCTAGATTAAGGTTATGTCGGTGGGTGGTGCAAAGGAGACATTTGATCAGTATCACGAGTTCTGCAATATATAAAAAATTCGAGCAAATTCACGGAAAGCCAATTGCGGTGCGAGGTCTTTTTTCTTCGATCTCATTTTTCTTCAAAAGGTGGTTACTTACAACTCTGCTTTAGCCGTAAACGAGTTCAACCCTCCTCTTTCCGGATGCGAATCATATTTGTAAAATGCTGAGAAGCAAAGAAGAAAACTTCCTGCTGTTATTTCGCGCCAAAAAGAAATCTTGTAGTTCCTAATGATTTCCCTTCTCGTATAAAAGGATGCCTCAATACAGTGTCAGATTTGAAGTCCTTCGAATATGATAGATTCTACATGCCAATGTTCTTTCCGCCCAAAGAGAGTAAATGTTATCGACTAGGAGGTACTAATTACTTATTAATAAGCTCTAGCCAATTAGAAATTGTAGCATTTACAACACATGAGTACAGGTGGCCCACGTAACATACAGAGTGGTCCAATATACATTCAAGAGCCTGTAACTCTCAGATTCTAGAGTGCGGAGTGCGCTAGTCCGCCACTGTCCAGAGAGAATGGTGGCCATGACATGTCCATATACGTGACTATGACTCACAAATGATCTTTCATCTCTTTCTATTAGTGTCACCAATGTCTTATGGGGAATAGACTCTCCTACTCAGATAACGTTTACTCTCTTTGCTTTCCGCCCACATACACTCATTATATCTATCATACGATAGATGGCACGCGCGATTGTATAAAACTACCAACTATCTTCTTCGTCTATAAACCGCAGACTATAAACAATATCAAAAGTTTAGCAGGCTCCCCTCCCCCATGAACCATGAACATCGCTTCCATGGCCCTGGGCGTCGGCTTCATTTCAAGAAAATGTGTATATTTTTAGTGCCATTAATATCAAACACACAGAACACAAGGAGAAATTGACTTGGCCATTAGCCATAGAAAGGCTCAACATTCACAAGTTTCACTAGTACCAAAATGAAATGGGATTATCATGGCAGCGGTAGTTCTCACCTGAATTAATGTTCTGTGCAATTGAACTACCAAGACACCCAATAGTCCAAACAACTAAGCGTTGACAATTGACAGTATAGGGAAGTCAGGGTTCTTATAAATAAGAACCCTGAGGGAAGTATTGATATTTATTTACTTTTGCTAACCAAACTTCTTACCTCGTTCGGCTAGAATCATTTTAATATTCTTCGATAAAAATGTCTCTAGCAGATGAATTATTAGCTGATCTAGAAGAAAACGATCATGACGAATTCGATGAGGAAATGGAAGCCGAGGAAGAACCAGAGGAAAAGGAAGAAAAACCGAATATAAAAGATATATTAATGGAACAAGATACCACACAGATAAATTCAGTAAGGGAACTTTGTACATTGAGAGATTCGCAGAAATTGAAGAACATCATGGCTCAGATAGAAAGCTATGGTAGCAAGATTCGAAGGGCAGAAGATATAGTTGGACCTGTAGAAGCAGACACAGAGTACCAGTTGATCGTTGAAGCCAATAACCTTGCTCAAGACGTGGACAGTGAAATCAGTGAGTAAAAATCAAATTAATGGTGGCCCATATCATGAAGAATCATTTCATATACAAGAGTGTACAAAAGCGATAGTCGACATATCAATCAAATGCAAATTACATTCACTCACTTTATTTTCAAGAAAAATAACATAGCAAGGGACCTGGGCGCATATTATATTAAAACTTGAATTACATAGAACTTTCAGTAAGCCCAAAGGAAGTACAAAGCCGAGAGGGGTGACAGCTTGCTGCTTTATTGGCTATGTGCAACATTTCGGGACTCGGGAATTATTTGACAGTTAGATGACAAGCCATGTTTTGATAATTTCTATCAAAATCAAGTAAAAAATTTGAAACGTCGATATCTGAGAGCAATTTATTATATTTGTAAGAATTTAACGTAAATTAACATGGAATTATCAAAACAAATTTGACAGTTCCGATATTGTTTCACATTTCTGTCACAGCACACGCGGCGAGCGATTTGACTGTCCCCACCAAGCACTTCGCACATAGACAATACTTGCTTTGGCTTATAAAAACCAAATTTCCAATAAAAACTAAATTTATTCATTATGTAGATCTATATGAATTCTGCGCTGCCTGGCGGGTTATTTTTCAGAAAAATCTGTAATAAGCATTTCACGAAAAAATGCAATTGAGGGAGAATACACAAATTTGTTTTTTTTTTTTAAATGAACAAGCCTTCCTAATTTTTTTTCAAATCCATAATTTTTATGCCAGTAAATATCCAGTATTAGACTTGCATGATTTAGGACATGCCGTTTAATGAAACTATCGTAATCTTGCCTCCTGAACACGAATCTGAAGTCAAAACATGGCACTGTCAAATACTTTGATATACTGTCTTCCAAGAATTCAAAAAGCCTCATTTCTCTGTTCTACTTTTGACCACTCAAAACACTCACCATTCGTCCTTCTTTTAACAAAAATACCACATGCACACCCTTAATCATGTGTTTTGAATACTTTTGTATACGAAAAACTGTCGATTCCTAAAACATCCACTTTCCTTCAGAATGTAAATACATACCTACTACGATTCCTATTTTTACCCACCAAAAGCATAGTGATTTTTACCCGACTACGGCAAAGCCAAAAGGAGGGTTATGATTTTAGCATGCTAAACTACTTAAGTATCATAATTTGACAAATGAGGTATCGTTAGAAGCGTCTTGTGTGCCGTGTTGGTTATCAAATGAAAGGGTTATAGCATATTTAAATATATATGTATATATATATATCTTGAGTAGTTCTTCGTTTCGACGGTTCTATAATAAATGTTTTCCCGTGGTGCATGAGAGGGGCTTCCTTCCAGCGCTCTCTTTTCTTTTCGGACCTCAAGTAGCACAAACGATGCAATGTTTGCCCTTCTTGATGAACTCTACCTTCAATTGAACAATGGTCAATTTGCAGCAACAGTATTCTGCAACTTGTCGAAGGCAATCGATTGCGTAAATCACAAAATTCTACTGCAAAAACTCGAAATTTATGGGATTAGGGGGAACATTTTAAAATGGTTTGAATCGTACCTATCTGGTCGGATACAGATGGCAACTTTCAATAGTAGTACGCCTGTTGGAATGGAAGTAAAAAGCGGAGTCCCTCAAGGGTCTATTCTCGGACCATTACTCTTTTTAATATATATTAATGATTTGGCCGACATATCAATTCAGGGAAAGTTCACTATTTTTGCAGATGATACGTCTATACTGTGGCATAATAACATTATGCTTACTTTACAAAACAATATAGAAAATGATCTAAAAGTAGTCAAAAGTTGGTGTGATGCAAATCTATTAACTTTCAATGTCTCGAAAACAAATCTAACATTTAAATGTAATATAGACCAAGTCTCTCTGAATGGACAAATTGTTAACTCAAAGCAAGAGAATACATTTTTAGGACTATATATTGATAACAGATTAAAATTTGAAAACCACATCAACAGATTATGCAAAAAACTGTCCTCAAATTGCTATGCCATAAGAGCTGTTTCCAAGACTCTCGACATTCAGTCAGCAAGAAATACATACTTTGCACTGTGTGAGTCTCACTTGTGTTATGGAATATGTTTCTGGGGTGCAAGCTTCGAGTATTTAACAAATGCTGTATTTAAAACACAAGACTTGTATCTCAAGCATGAGTGCGAGATTTGTGTAGACCGCTTTTTATATCACAAGGAATTTTGCCATTAGCCTGACTTTTCATTCTGGAAACTGTCAGATTGCTGCACAAAAAACACAAGGATACCATTATGTCAGAGTCCAACCACGGGACTCGCCTTTCGCATAATCTCATTCTTCCTATCCCCTCGACAACACAAATCAAAAACTCTATTAATTACAATGGGAAAAAGCTATTCAATCACCTTCCTCTTTCCATCAGAAAAATAAATGGAAACGAAAAGTTTCGTAAAGAGGTGAAAGTGCTACTGCTTCGGAAGGCCTATTACAATTTAAACAAATTCCTCACTGACAGCTTCACAGCTTATTCATAAATTTTCCTTGAATTTTCTTGATTTTTAGTGTATTTCATTGCATTATATTGTATTTAAAATCTATTTTGTGGTTCTGATTTGCATATTTTACATGTATATATGTTATTTTATACTATGATTTAAATGTAGCCTTAAGTAGCTCTTTCAACTGGACTTATGTCCTCTGAAAATAAATCATTTCTTTCTTATATATAAAAGGCATGTATTGTTTTTGAATTTTGTTTTTAAATTTTATAATATGATTAGTTAGTACTTCCTTATTTGTTTGTAATCTTATGCTATGTCTTAGTTTTAGGTAAGCTTTGTCGACAGAATTAATGTTATATGACAATAAAGCATTTCTGATTCTGATAATTTGGTCTCCTTGCTACAAAGTTGGTTCTGATCTCTTAGAGAGTTGTCAGAATAAATTTCTAAGAAATTGTGCCTATCACATGGGATTATAGGAATGCAGTTATCCACAAATATTAGATAAATATGAACACGTTGATACATAGAAGAATGGAAATTGTTCTAATATTCCTTTACAGAACCATCAATGGCTTCATAGATTCTCCTGATATTATTAGGCTGATTATATTTTCTGCAAATTCTAGGAGAAACAGAAATAGTGATATTTTTAGAATACCATTTTGTAGGACTAATTATGGCCAAAATTAGTCCTTCAACAGAATTATGAAAACGGCAAATACTCAAAACTAGGAATTTGAACTGTTCAATTCATCATTATGTTCTTTTAGGAAAGTGATAAAAAAACTGTAAAACAATTATTAACCTTTTTATATTTAGTCTTCCATAGACATACGTACATACTGTGTATTTTTATTATATTTTTTGTAAATTGTATTATTGGCTTGTCCTTTAATAAATAAATAAATGAATAAACAATTGAATAGTTTGTAGATAAGAATTTCGGACAAGAATATTTTCTTGTTTCGTACTTCGCAGAGGGCGATTTTTTTCCTATTCGGTTTTTAACTTATTTTTTATTATATTTACGATGTTGATAGCCTTAACACGAAGGTCAAAAGTCACTACCTTAGCTGCATTTTGATAACCCCCGAATTGTAGTCTACAGGCCAAGACAAGCCTTCGGCGTTGATATTTTTGAAAACTGGACGAACTCCGTATATTTTGCATTATTTCGCAAATTAGAGTAACCCTTCCGACAGTCCGAATAAATGGTGGTTCCACATTCAATAAAATCTTCTATACATTGTGAAAGATTTTCTTGGGTTTCGATTTTGGATTCATTAATTTCCACGCTAAAAAAATAATATCGACAGAACATAATGAAAGTAATGAAATGAATGTTACCATCTCCACTTACAAATTCTCCATTTTTTTTAGGTTTTACAAACACAACACAAACACATAAAAAACAAAAAACTCGCCCAATAAACTAAGGTATGCTGTGCAATTTTCAATTCGTTCGGCATCCTATTGAGGGAATTCTTATTTACACATATATAACAAAACCCCAAAATATTCCACATGAGCAAATGTTATTTAAAAAAACTAAGAGATGCTCTGAAAATATATAATTTTACAATACAAAATAATAGTTTTTAGCAGGTGAATAAATAACAATAAAGCAAGCTACCCTTTCTTGTATGCCACAGGTTTCTTTTTACTTTTTTTTATGTGACCACTTCATCGCCATCGAAAACCGTCAATATGGTCTGCCGATGGGGTCATAACAAAATAGCCATCACAGTAATGTACTGAACATTTGATTTCATGTTTTTGTGTACGACACCCAAATGCTGCTAAATATATCATCCAAGTTAATACAATTCATTTTTTGCAGAAAAAAGACCAAAACAAACAAATCCAATGTAAAAATTTACCTGAAGAAACGAGAAACGAAATAACAATTTAAATTCGAAAATTCAAAGTAATATTGCAGTAAGCTATTACATATAGTATAGGACGGTACAATCGGCGACATCCAATAGAAAAATCTAACCAATTAAAATCACATGATTGGCTGTTTCTTTTTCCACAGACAGATACATTAAATCAACAAGGAACATTTAAAATTGAATAACCTCAAAATACGTGACCGTCAAATTTTTATTTTTAATTTCGGTGATACGCGAATTTTCCCTAAACTGCATTTTTACCAGCATTTGACAAGCAGATTACTTATATTTCAATTTGATATTCTGGTTTTGTTGAGTTATTCAACTATTTTTTTTTCTAGTGACTGTACATAAGTTTGTTCGAGACAAATATCAGAAGCGGTTTCCTGAACTGGATTCTTTAGTAGTTAGTCCTTTGGAATATGTTCGAACTGTGAAGGAGTTGGGAAATGATTTGGACCAAGCCAAAAATAATGAGATACTTCAACAGTTTTTGACACAGGCAACTATCATGGTTGTATCTGTAACTGCTTCTACAACACAAGGGTAAGTTCCAAATAGTTTTTTTTATTATTTGAACACTGTCATTGAGATAACTTAAATTATTGAATATAAGGCATGCTCATACTCTAGAACCAATCTTTTAATATAATTCATTATGATTTCAACAGTATTTTATAAACTAAAAGAATAGTGCTTTTTGTAATAACTATGATGAGAATATAATTCACGTGTCACATGGTACATTTCTGGCTAATGTGATTGGCTTGGATGATAGAACAACAGAGTAGTAAGAGGCTATCAAATCGATATTTCCATTGCCACCGCATATTGCCCGTCAACTGTTTCTAATAAAAATTGTAGACTGTCAGTTTGACGTTAAGAAGTTTATTTTATCTGATAATGTTCATTATATCCTCTTACCAAATATAATTCTTGCAAGGATTAAGTTGGATTTATAGATTGGGACGCAGCCACTGTCGTTGCAGTTGATGTCGTCATTGGAAGTTGAAAGTGGAGTTGCACATAGATTCGTAGCCGCTGTCGCTGCTGCCCGAAGATGACCAACTTTTATCTCCAGCGACAACAGACAAATGACATGAAACGTAATATTCTGGAGCAGACATGTTCAATTTCTGTGAATTTTGTTCAAATGGGATATTAAGACTAATGGAAGTTGCGGTTAATTTGTTAAATATAGATATAGGAGTATTCCGAGTTTACCAGACAAATGTTTCAACATTAGAAATTTGGCACGTTTGACAAATGTCAAATTTTTTACTTATACCTGCACATGCGCTCTATGTTGAAAGTATAAACTGATCTAAATTTTCCCCACTGCTGCGGCAACGGCAGCCGCTATGTCCCAATCTATAAATACAGCTTTATTCATTGGTGATAGCACTCATTGAAACCAATAAAAATAGTTGTTCTATTTTCATAAATTTTATCCCACTGCTATCACCGATGATCATCATAGCACTAGTTGTATTACCCCCGAGAATATGAAATATGATGCGAAGTTAATGAAGTATAAATTCAGTTTTCCAACTACATTTCAAAAAAGTATTTCCTTTATTTTCAAATATAGAGAAGTATTTGAATAACTATTTTTAATCAAATCTTACTTGAAAGGCCGATTACAGGTTGTAAAATAATCTAATATATCTCCAGAAAATTTCACCATCTTGTTCGATAGTGTGCTATGCAGATCATACGAATATTCTTGTTGCTGACATTAGTAGAGAACAAATTAGGGCCGCTCTAATCACCATATTGCTGATTGGTAAAAAAACAGTTTAATTTTCAATCTAACAAAAACCAATGTCATTCATTTCTCCATGCAAGCATCACTATAGACCACGGACCCTCTCCAAGCTGCCGATTGTGAAATATAATTTATTGAACATATCAAACTTCTAGGTACTGTCATATATTCCCATAGTCAATGAACAAAACACATAGATAACCTATGAAAAAAGCTTCCTACCAGCTGTTATTCACTTAATTTCATGGCAGCTGTTATTATCTTAATTTCATGGTAAACAAATACTTCTGACAATTTACTACTCTCAATTTCATTGTCACTTACGATTTGGTATTCTCGACTTGGGATGTGCAACCAACAAAGACAGGGTATTTCCACTACAAAAATATGTAATTTGGATTAGAGCTAATCTTGCATATCGAGAATTAGGTAGATTACCGTTAGGTTAGGTTCTTTCCACTGCAACCTCCACAGATCTATTGTGGCTCGATCCTAATTAAATTAGAGTTCGCCTTTAAGTCCCACGCTTCTGATGAAGTCGATGACGCTCGGTGATACCTTTTCCAAGTTTTTGGGCTCTAGTTGCCTGTGATCCACACTCTAGAATCTTCGTTTTAGACCGTTGCAGCTGCACAAAATGCTCTGCTGTTTCTTCTTCATCTTGGCAAAGCAACACTACTGTAGTCCTGTTATGATCCTCAGGTTTTTCCTATTCAGTTCTAATACGGCAGCTGTTCTTCTTTTTGAAGGGTGTGGTATAAATGCCATCGAGTGGACTTGTTCCACTGTTTCATACCAGCACTCGCATTTTTCCGCTCGGTACAATCTGAGAAAATTTATTTAGCTTATGCTCTTTGTTATTTCGAAGGAGGGCTCTGTTCCTATGAACTCATTCATAGTACCTTCTTTTGCCAGAAGGTCGGCTTTCACATTTCCTTCAAAGCCAGGTCTAGGGACCCAGAGCAGAGTTAATCTGTTGTCTCTGCCTATACTTTCAAATACCTTCACGCAGTTCCATACTAATCTGTCCGACTTAATTCCAGAGCTTTCAGTGCAGCTTGGCTGTCCGACATGATTTTGATCAATTGATTTTCACTGTTTCTGTCAGTATTTCTTGCAGGCAGAGTTTACATTAAGGTTAAATTCTGGTTGTACTCTGTCTTCTGTTTTGGAGCTGTCTGTGTAGATTGGCCCTTGTGAGTTCTCATTTTTTCATCTCCCATTCATCTTTTTCGGGGAGGAGAATCTCATAAGGTCTATCAAAGTTGTATAGGGGGATCATTATATCTGATGTCATTTCTAGAATCGAATGGGATTTTATCTCATTCTCTATCTTTCTACAACTTCCTCCCCTATTACTTGTTGACCTCGACAGGTTTCTGTATACACTCAATCTTGCCTTCTCTAAGCAAATGTGCAACGGAACAATGTTGTTCTAGATGAGCATTCTTATCTAGAATTACCCCTTGGTATTTGGCTTCTTCTTTGAATGGAATTGTTTCCCCATAGAGGACCGGCTTTCTTAATGAATCTAGCTTCCTCCTTCTGGTGAATGGTACTATCACTGCCTTGCTTGGGTTGACCGAAAGTTCTTTTAGACACCACCTAGTGATACTCCTAAGAACCGCTTGGAGTATGTCCAAACTCTCCTCTGTTATATAACTATGTCGTCAGCATAGACTTGAACCTGGATTCCCCCTACCATAAGGATCATGATCAGATCGTCTACGAGAAGTGCCCACAGTAAGGGGAATAAGACCCCTCCCTGTGGACAGCCTCTCACTGTCCTGGCCACAATTTTCTCATGGTAGAAGGAGCTCGAGATTATTCTGTATCTTAACATCGCCTCGAGCCTGTTTCCAATATCCCTTTATTTATTGCTGCTCTATGTAGGGATATCGGTAGTGCATTGTTAAATGCTCCTTCAATGTCGAGAAAGGCTGCTACTGTGATTTATCCGCATCTCAAAGAGTCGTTTAGTTTCCGGAGGTTGTCTAATGCGTTTCTGTTGATTTTCCTGTCTGATAAGCATACTGGTGGGAGGTGAGAGGGTTTTCCTTCAGCCCATCTGTTTTCAGCAGAAATGATGTCAAGCTGATCGGGCAAAGGGATTTGGGGAGGTTTTTATTGTTCCTGAGTTTACATATATACACTACCCTCATCGACGTCTAGGTTGGTTGGTTGGTTGAAAGCTGACGAGCCAGAGACAGGGTTGGCACTTAGCTTCCCTTGACACTGCGACCAGCTGGGGTCTATTGTATCACTCTGTCGTCAGTGGTTCCTCATTCAAACAGGTTTGTGCCTTTAATTAGGTTAAGAAGCCTGTTGATAAGGTTCTTCGGATTCATGCCTGTTTCCGGGCTGATCTCTCCAAAGGTTCTGTGTCGCCTACTACTTAGGGCGTCACAGTCGAAGATAATATGAGAGGCTGTTTCCTCCTCTTCATCACACAGCCTACACTCCACGGTTTCCCTGCGTACTCCCATGGTGTTTAGGTGTTTTCTTAGGCCGCAGTGTCCAGTCAACAGACCTATTATTGTACGAGCCTTCGTTCAGGTTCAGAAGGTCAGCCGTCAGGGTCCGGTTTGGATGCCCTACCTTGACTTTGCTGTGTATTTGCCAGACAGTTTGATCCCAATATTGTTGGTGTCTTCTTTTTATCCACTCGTCGATCAGGGTCCTGCATCGGTTTTTGCTAATCCCATGTGCAGGTTCTGGCCCTGTGAATAGCGTTTCAGATGCTTGTCTAGCTAGCTGGTCCGCTTTGACGTTGCCTTCAATGCCTCTATGACCTGGCACCCACATCAAGGTGACCTTGTTGTGTTTTGCCAGCTCGATGAGGTTCCGGAGGCAGTCCCAGACCAGTTTGGACTTTTCTGTATAGAGTTGAGTTCTTTGATAGCACTTTGACAGTCAGATAGAATGTAGATGTGTTTTTTCCTATAACCACTTTCTAGATTCTTCTGAATGCATACCATGATAGCATGTGTTTCAGCTTGGAATATCGTGGAGCATTTGCCAAGTGGTATTATGTAATCCTTCTTGGCCTTACCCCATGTATTCCTGCTCCGTTCCTTCAACTGTCTTTGAACCGTCTGTATACCAGACTATGTCCGCAGTTGATTGTGATTCTATACTCGGGGCCCATCCAGATCCATCAATTCGTGTTTCGAATGGTTTTTCGAATGAGTCTAGGGGTTGCATGTAATCTGAAATCATTTCGAGTTCTTCGATGTTGATTACATGAGTGATTCTGGTATGTCCAGTTGTTCGGATTCTCCAGTTTTTTGTTTGTTTCAGTCTGTATGCACTCATCCTGGCCTCTCCAATGACATGTAAGTCAAGGGGTTCGAGGTTTAGGATGATTTCCATTGCAGCTGTTGGAGTGCTATTCATTGCACCCGTGATACAGAGACAGGCAAGCTCTGGATTTTCCCAAGGTTGGTTTTTGCCTGTCTTTGATTTGTTTTTGGCCACCTTAAGAGTGAGCCATAAGTTATTCTTGGTCTTATTACCGCTGTGTAAAGCCAGTGCATGGCTTTCGGTTTAAGACCCAGGTTTTTCCAAAAGCTCTCCTGCACATCATGAAGGTTATCTTGCTTTTGTTGGTTACATGTTGAAGATGCGGGTTCCAGGTTAGTTTCTTGTCAAGAATCAGCCCTAGATATTTCACCTGCTCTACTACTTGTAATGTTTCACCGAATAGTCTGGGAGGTATGTTTCTTCTCCGGGTGAAGGGAATTAGTGTTGTTTTATTCGGATTTGCCCTTAGGCTCTCTCTGTTACACCATTCCTCTATTGTCCTCAGTGCATTTTGCATTAGCTCTGAGGTTGTTCGAGTATTCTTTCCCTTGATGAGGATGACCAAGTCATCTGCATACCCTTGAGAGTAATACCCTTGGTTATTCAGAGAAATTAGCAGTTCATCTACAACCATGTCCCACAGAAGGGGGGAGAGTATGCCCCCCTGTGGGGTACCTCTGGAAATTTCAACCTGCTCTGTTTCCTCGAACATGTTGGCTTGGACCAGTCTATTGTGAAGCATTGAGTGTATCCACCTGCAGGTGGTTTCGTCAATGCCTCTTCAAGTGGCCGCAGAGACCATACTTTCAAAGGAGGTGTTGTCGAAGGCTCCTTCGATGTCTAGAAAAGTGCATAGTGCAATTTCTTTGTTTGCTAGAGACTCTTCAAGCCTTGAAACAAGCTGATGAAGTGCTGTCTCGCATGATTTTCCTCGACGTCTAGCTTGAGACTATATCAGCGAATTCATTGATATGTATATATATATATATATATATATATATATATATATATTTAAACCACATAGTTTATATCCTTCAATATGCCGACGATACTGCTCTCATAATATATGACCAATCTCTCAATAAAACACTGAGGAACAACAATAGTTGAAAGACAATACCGGCTCTTGGTTCAGCAAATGGAGGCTCAGACCAAACCCTACAAAATCACAATTTATCATCTTTGTTGAAATATCAAAATAGCTGGAATGTATAGAAGAATAGAATTTATTTGAAATAGGATTCCCTAATATACAGGTTAGCTAACTTACATATAGTACAATAAACTAAATTTATACTAATAATACAAATATCAATATCTATATACATAAAGTGTTTAAACTGGACAAAAGAAATATTCAATATCGTTCCTGGATATGTTTCAAAAGTTCATTCTTAAACACATTCAATGATGGAGTAGATTTAATTGAGTCAGGCAAATTATTGAATAGGACAACACCTTTGAAGAATAAACTGCCCATACTACTTCTTGTATTAGTTCTATTTATATGAATATGACTGTTGTGTCTGGTTGAATGGTGATGAATGTCTTTATTGAAAGTTATTAATGATAACAAGTAAGGTGGGGTCATTTTATTTAATATTTTATAGATGAACACCATAGAACAATAGAGTAATCTTTGGGATACTGAGAGCCATTGTAGAGCAGATAACATGGTAGAAATTGGTGTATACCTGTTACACTTTAAAATTATTCTCATTCCCCGATTTTGTAGTTTTTGCATTTGTTGCACTTTGTTCAAATTAAAAGAGAATAAAATAGATGCACAGTAATCAAAATGGGGTTGGATTATTGATTTAAATACCAAAATTTTTGTATCTGTTGATAAGTTACAGGCGATTCTCGAGAAAAAATATAATTTTTTTGCAATCTTTCTTTCAATATATTTAAAGTGGTCGTCAAAAGTTAAACAATTATCAAGTTGAAACCCCAAATACTTCACTGATGTTACTATTTCTATACGTTCATTTTCCATTTTTATATTTATGTTGTTTGTATTTATTTGATTATATTTGAATTCAGTAGTAATTATCATTGCTTTAGTATTATTATGATGTTATGTTTTGTTTACTTGTCAATAAAATAATTAGTCTTGAATCACTGTCACAAAAGTTTTATTTAAACCATAATATTTTGCATTCTGTTCTATACAAAGTCTAAAAGGTTATGGGCCCAGTTCGTTCATAATTGAACAGAGTGTGTTGGTGAAAGATAAAATGGAATTCAAGACACAAGTCGAAAAACTCGACGGCGCTGCAAATTGGCTAGTGGAAAAGGCAGATTAGTTTGTTACTTCGTCATTATGATGTGCAAGGGATAGTTACAGGGGAGAAAACTGCACCTATTCCCTTACCAGAAGGTGCTTTAGCAGCAGATAAAGCCGCGCATGAAGCTTCTGTAAAAGTTTTCCAGAAAGGCGATGCATTAGCGCAATTAATTTTGGTAAGCAGTATCAATGATGCAAATGTTGAGGTGACTGCAACATGTGATACAGCCAAAGCTACTTGGGACAAGCTAACTTCAATCTACGAACAAAGTTCTGGTCAACGCGTAGATCGGTTGATGGAACAGTTTTTCACTATTGAAAAAACACCACAAGAAGATATTGCAACTCACATTGGAAAATTACAGCGGAATTTTCGTGAGTTGAATGATGAAATGAATAGGCTAATAGGGACCGTATTACCTGATCTACTTTTGATGAGTCGAATTATGTCAACTTTGCCCCCTGAATATTTCGAGTTCAAGAGTGTGTGGGAATCAGTTCCAGTTGAAGACAGAACAGTCAACAAATTGATGGAACGTCTTCGGTTGATTGAAATGCGATTACCAACAAAACAAGATAATTCCGTAGCTCTGTTTGCTAAACGCAGCATAAAAAAGGGAGTTATTACAAGATTCGAAAAGAAATGTTTCAAATGTCATAAGGTTGGACATTTCGCGAAAAATTGTCCAACGAAACGAGATGATATCCACCAATCCACATTACCTACAAATTTTCAGAAGAAAGAAAAACACACTGGAGATGCTTTTATTTGTTTTTCCGAAAATATCAGCGAGAAGGAGTTGTGGCTAGCAGATTCTGGTGCGTCAGCTCATATGACGAGTAACAAACATTATTTCGTTACTTACCAGGCGTTGTTACACCGAAGTCTGTGCAAGTGGGCAACAAAGATTTAATTTATGCATACAGAAGTGGAATCATCAACGTAGAGATGAATATAAACGGCCAGTGGCAACGAAACCATTTAACAAATGTGTGGTATGTTCCTGAAGTGGGCCGAAATCTTTTTTCAATAGGACAAAATATTGAAAAAGGTTTCAACTTTAAAGTTGATCGAAATGGATGCACTTTCATCAAAAACGGAGTGATACGAATGAAAGGAAAAAGGTCTGGAAAAGGACTTTATGAACTAGAAATGCGAGTACTAGTTCCAAAAAGGGCAGCGCAAATATTGATTGCATCGGAAATTGATACCTTACAGTTGTGGCACGAGAGATTCTGTCACCAGAATAAAAGCCATGTGAAGAAAGTTCTGAATAAATATGGTATCAATGTGAATATCAATGAAGAATTTTGCGATGGGTGCATGTATGGTAAACAGCACAGAGCAAGTTTCGGAATCAGGAAATATCGTCCAACGACTGTAGCGGAGGTCATTCATGCTGATGTCTGTGGACCAATGCAAGAGGATTTGATTGGTGGTGCGAAGTACTTTCTATGTTTTAAGGATGATTATTCGAAATTTAGACGAATCTTCTTTATAAAATTGAAAAGTGAAGTTTCGAATTGCCTAAAGACTTTTGTGAATGAAACCGAAAATGCTGGACATACCATCAAAGAGTTTATGTGTGATGGTGGCAAAGAGTTCGATAATATCATGGTGCGAAGTTTCCTCCATTCGAAAGGCATTAATTTTCGTAAGATTATGCCTTACAGTCCAGAACAGAATGGTGCGGCAGAACGAGAAAATCGCACGTTAGTAGAAAGTGCACGTTCAATGATTCACGCGAAAGACTTACCGATTAGACTTTGGGCAGAGGCAATAAATACAGCGGTTCATGTCATAAATCGTACGGGTCCAACCCCAATAGTGAATAAAACACCTTTTGAACTCTGGTTTGGACGTGATACTGTTAATATTGATTATTTTCGTGTGTTTGGTACGGAATGTTTTGTCCATGTTCCCAAACCCTTTCGGAGAAAAATGGATAAAAAAGGTGTTGAAGGCAGGTTCGTGGGATATTGTGGAGAAAAGAAGATGGTTCATTATTTCTCAATCAGAATGCCTACGCCAGAAAGATTCTGAAGAAGTATAGGATGTCAGAATGCAATGCTGTAACAACTCCATGCGAAGGGATGAGCAACAAAGATCATGAAGAAGCATTATTAGATGATGAAGTGCCATATCGTCAAGCTGTGGGTAGTTTGATGTATCTGATGATGGCAACACGTCCAGATATTTCCTATGCAGTGAGCGTGGTAGCAGAATCTTTAGAAAAGCCATCAGTAACAAATTGGAAGGCTGTCAAACGAATTTTAAAGTATTTGAAAGGAACCCTAGACTGGATTGTTGTACAGAGCCGAGTTCAAACTCAAAGAACTCGAGGCATATTGTGACGCAGATTATGGAGGAGATTTGAATACAAGACGTTCGAGAACAGGTATAGTTTGCAAGTACTCGGCTGGAGCGATAACATGGGCTAGCCAGAAACAAAAGAGTGTTGTATTATCAACAACTGAAGCGGAATATGTTGCCGCAAGTGAAGGTACCAAAGAAGTTATTTGGCTTATACGCTTGTTGAATGAATTTGCCCAATATTATCAACAACTGAAGCGGAATATGTTGCCGCAAGTATATACCCACTCTCGAGTCGACAACGCAAGTGCCATCAAACTCGCAAAGAACCCGGAATTTCACAAACGTTCAAAGCACATCGAGATGAGATATCACTTTGTTCGTGAAAAATACCAGGAGGGCGTCATCAAAATTGAACACATAGATGGACAGAAACAAATCGCCGATATTATAACGAAACCTTTGCCTCGTATACGTTTCGAAATACTGAGGAATTTATTAGGAGTCATTTGACTAGAAGAAGAAGAATGAAGGAGGTTACACCAGTTATTTTGAGAGGAAGTGTTGAAATATCAAAATAGCTGGAATATATTATGAATGTTATGTTTTGTTTACTTGTCAATAAAATAATTAGTCTTGAATCACTGTCACAAAAGTTTTATTTAAACCATAATATTTTGCATTCTGTTCTATACAAAGTCTAAAAATCTTCAATCACCAGGCCGCACCAACTTCCCCAACTGTGAATTTTCTACATCATATCCCAGAGCCAAAATCTTCTATAAATTATCTGGGGGTTAATTTGGACATCAATTGAAATTCAACACTCATGCAATTCTCAAAAAAAAGAAAGTTATTGTTAGAGCCTCACATTTCACAAGCCTGATTTATAAAGGGACAAGGGCGGGCATAGCAACAGCAAGCTGATTTGTCGACCACTTATTGAATACGCACATCCGCTATTACTCAACTTAAGACAACGAACTCTACGTACATCTATAAGGAAAATCAGCAAAATAAGGCACCCAAACAATACTCTTCTTAATCCCCCTAACCCTCTGCTATACCAGATCACAAAAATTATGCCAATATGAGAAGAAACCTTGCTTGAAAAACTATTACATCTCTGCACTACAAATCCACCATAACAATTCTACTTATATATAGGGTGTTATGTAATAAGTGTCCGATATACAGGACGATTCTTCAGTTATTTATAAGGTGAAAAGTTCATATAAGCATGGATCCGCAAGGCCTTCATTTTTGATATACAAGGTGTTAAAAAATTATTTTTATTTTGTTTTTTCGTAAATAATTTTTAAAATAATGTCGATACGTGGACGAAACTTGGTATTTGGGGATTTTTTATATGAGAAATTCAAATTTGATCTAGTTTGGCCCTTAATTGTAGAGGGCG
Source organism: Gonioctena quinquepunctata (assembly GCA_018342105.1). Taxonomy (NCBI): domain Eukaryota; kingdom Metazoa; phylum Arthropoda; class Insecta; order Coleoptera; family Chrysomelidae; genus Gonioctena; species Gonioctena quinquepunctata. Next base: position 226,730 of record JAFIRS010000880.1, on the reverse strand, counting down.
CCGCCTACAGGTCGTTGTCTCTTTTGGGGAGTCACAACTTTGTCGTGCATGTATGTATCACATTTTCTAGAAGAAAAATCGATTCCTCTATAATTTTTACATGAAAAAAGTATGCGTTTCAAAAGTCGCTACAAGCAGCATTTTTCGAAATATTTTGATTTAAATTAATTAAGTAATAACGGAATGAAAAACCTGGGATTTATTTTTAGGAATAGTCATCATTTCTCAGTTGAAACATTTAAATTGCTCTACATATCACTAGTCCGTCCAAGTCTTGAATACTCATCAGTGGTATGGTCACCCAGCTATTCATGTGATACTAAACTGATTGAGTCAGTACATAAAAAATTTCTGAGACAGTGCGCATTAAAAATGGGTAGTGTCCGTGTGGACTTCCACATTGATTATGCATTCATTGAGCAGTCATTAGTCATCCAGTCTCTGGAAATTCGTAGAAATTTTAATTAATAATTTGTTATATACCTACCATATTCAAAGAGTTCAAGCACTACTCCCTCGTGACTTTCCGTTACGTATCAACTTCTGTCGTTGGTTTCTCCAATGCCTTATTCAAAATCCTTTATTTGAAAATCAAATCCTGTTTACCGCCGAAGCAAATTTCTCACGCAACGCTGTACGCAATTTTCACAACAATCATTTGTGGTCAAAGGAAACCCCTCATGCGATACAAGAATCACATGTCCAAGAACAGTTCTCTCTTAACGTGTGGGCAGAAATCCTTGGAGATCATTTCATAGGTCCATTCTTTATTCCGGGAAGATTAAACGGAGAGAGAGAGATATCGTCATTTTCTTGAGAAGATTTGCATATTTTACTGGAAGATGTGCCGCTTAGACTACGAAATGAAATGTGGTTTAGACATGACGGTGCCCCGGCACATTTTAGCATCCAAGCGCGAGAAGTTTTAGATCAAACTTTCGGCAACCGTTGGATAGGTCGGGAAGGGTTTCAACCATGGCCCCTAGGTCACCAGACCTTAACTGTTTGAATTTTTTCCTTGGGGATATCTAAAATCCTTAATTTACCAGACACCTATCTAAAATGAAGAAGAATTAGGTAATCTAATAATTTACTCTTGTAGAACGATTCATAATACTCCAGAGTGCGTGAATCAATGAGAAGAAGATTGGATGCGTGCATACAGGCAGGAGATGGACATTTCGAACATTCATTGTGATTTTTATTTAGATTTATATCTAGTGTTTTGTTGTTTATTGTTGTTTGAAAATTAGCGTTTGAAATGTTCCTATGTTGAATAAAAAAAAAGTTTTACTTTTTTACAAACACATGCATCGATTGATTGATTGTTCTAACTTAAAAGTTTTGTCCTAAATGTACCATATCCAGATATACGGATATAATTGTAATATATTTCCATATAGTTCTGTCAGTTTAAAGTTTAAAGTGTTACTTAGGTAATAAGTGATTTATAGTATTTATGTCTGTTTTATATTTATGTATTAATTTTATATTTATGCTATTAATATTATTATATATTTTAGCAATTACTTTTCATATGTATATTAGGGTTCCTAATTGAAATAAAGATCTATCTATCTAAATCAAAATATCTCGAAAACGGCTGCTTGTAGCGACTTCTGAAAAGCACACCTTTTTCACGTAAAAATGTTAGAGGAATCGATTTTTCTTTTAGAAAATGTGACACATACATGCACGACAATTAAGGGCCAAACTAAGATCAAATTTGAATTTATCATATTAAAAAGTCACAAATACCAATTTTCGTCCAAATATCGACATGATTTTAAAAATTATTTACAAAATACCAAAATAAAAATAAATTTTCAGCACCCTGTATATAAAAAATAAAGGCCTTGCGGACCCATGCTTACATGAACTTTTCACCTTATAAATAACTGACACTACACGGCTTACTGTAGGCACCCTTACGTAGGCACATGGCACGAGTACAATGACTCGAGAGTATCACCGCTAGCACCAAAATCTATTGTGAGTGGAGGAGCATACGTCCTCTTCTATAATAATAATAATAATAATAAATAATAATAATAATAATAATAATAATAATAATAATAATAATAAAGTTTATTCACCAAGAAAATATTTACAAAAAAGGTATATATGATTAAAGTGCGTACAGTAAATAAACAGGGGATACCACAGAAGCTTTAGTTCCAATGTAACTATCGCTTGTACATGGCTTCATGTTGTTGTATGTTCCATCAATTTCAGTAGGTGATCATTACATAACTAGTTGAAGATGATTCGTTATGAAATAATTTGAAAATATAAAATATATAGATATAATGTGAAGATATGAAGATATGGAAATTGAAAAATGTAAAATGTAAAATGTAAAAATGTAAAATGTAAAAATGTAATTATAAAAATGTATTAATGTAAAATTTATAAATGTAAAATGTAAAGTGCTAAAAGGGAAAAGTTTAAAAGTTTAAAAATCTAAATATAAAATATAAAAGTATCAGAATATAAAAATTCGAGTAGCTAATTGAGAGATATGATCATTCATATATAGATGTACTCAGACTTATACAATTAACACGGAGAACATGAATATAAAGTATATTACTAATAAAAATAATAAGTAGACCATTCATTGTTTCGATTGAAGAGTATAAAATACCTAACCATATATTAATTTAGTTTTGATTAACAAAATCGTGTAATTTGCTCCTTCCAAAGCCAAAATCCATTTTTTTATTTTTTCTTGAATAAATTGATGCTCTGTAAGTTCCTTATATCAACAGGTGTTAGACTATAAAGTTTTGGTGCAAGAAAGTCACAGTGAGCGTTGCCTATGGTTTTGTCACAGCAGTGACGCTTAATGATATTGTTTTATTTCTTGTGCTGTAGGAGTGTGTAACAGGGTGAGAAGAGATCTTGTTTTTTTATGTTGACTAGTATATTTTGACAGAAAAGTTGCCTACTGTCAAATATTCCGATTCTTCGTGTAATTTATCATTGGAGAATCTGAGTGGTTTACGTATATAATTCGTAATATCCATCTCTGAATGCGTTTAAATTTTCTAAGTGCGTGTCATTTACACCACCCCAGCCCACAATACCGTAAGTTAGATGAGATTGAACCAGTGCGTAGTATAATATTTCTAGGTGTTTCGTGTCAAGGTAATCTTTCAGATATTTAAATCTATATAACATACCTCTTAACTTGTTGACTATATTTCTTATGTTAAGGTCCCACTTGAGGTGTCGGTCAATTACAATACCTAAATATTTAATCGATTCAGCTTCAGGTATTTCTGAATTTGGTCCGATAATCAAAGGACCCATATTTGGTAATCCACTGGAGTATGAGGAAAACGGTAGATATTTTGTTTTTTCCAGGTTGAGAGTTAGTGTATTATATCGAAACCACTTTTCTATAACTCTAAAATCATCCTCCACTTCTGCTTTCAAGGTGTTCCATGATTTCGCCTGATCAAGAGGACACCAAATCACAACTTTGAAAGGAGCATTTTACTTATTTACATTATATATTATCTTTATTGAATTATATAAAATAAACTTATCACATAACACCCTGTGTATATATATATATATAATATCTTTCTATAATATATAATAATTTTTTTTTCTTTTTTGCATATAATTGTTAAACTCTCAGCATCTAAGCACTTGTAAAAACAGAAGATTGTACTAATGGGAAGAAGGTCCTCGGTCGATGGCCTTTTGAATTGTAATATTAATTCAATAAACTACATTTATTATTATATATATATATATACATATATATAGAAAAGAAAAAAGGGCCGAGAACGGACCCCTGTGGCACACAGTGTTTTAATTCTATGTCATACTATAGATAGTCACCATCTGCACCCAATCTAATAAGCATGATTTAAACCATGATGGTGACTGATGACCAAGTTCCCTATTTCCATAAATTTCGAGTTTTTGCAGCATTATGTTGTGATTTACACACTCACACCTTTGACAAGTAATATAAACGTTAAACCCATTTACAACCTTAAATTTTTTCTAAATGAATACAGTATGAAATCTTTTTTTTAGGACTCTATTATCGAAGTTTGAAAAAGAACAGATCAACGAAGGCTGCGATATGGCACTGGAATTGAACAGTTCAAAGCTTAGAATTTATGAATACGTAGAAAGTCGCATGGCATTCATTGCCCCTAATATTTCTGTCATTCTGGGTGCTTCAATAGCTGCCAAAATCATGGGTGTCGCCGGCGGTTTGACAAGGCTCTCAAAAATCCCTGCCTGCAACGTCCTCCTTCTCGGCCAACAGAAGAAGTCCTTATCTGGTTTCGCACAGTCTACGCAGTTGCCACACACTGGTTTTGTTTATTACTCTGAGATCGTTCAGAATACCGCACCAGTAAGTTATTATTTATGTTGTTCCTTTGAAGTATGATTGATGAGAATTTAGAGTTCTTGGTAAAGTTTGAGATGTGTTTGAAAAAGACCATGTACACTTCTGATGGATTTTTGATAAAACAAATTCTAAATCTTTGTAGAATATATCATTGCTATTAAAAGTTACCATGAGCACACTTCAAAAGTATGACTAGTTTTGTCCATAGAGGGTGCCAAACAAGATGAAAATCAACATTTCAATATTGAATAGATTGCCCTAACAACACAAGTACATTCCCTGTATATCCCAGCGACGTTCTTCATTTGCTACTAGGACGTCCCTGGGATATCCTTTGTCGGAACATGGTACATACTAGGGACGTCCCAGGGACATCTACTTTCCACCGAAAAGGACACCCAACGGATGTCCTTCTGGTACGTCCCAGGGATGTACCAAGTCCCGACAATGGACATCAAAGGGACCCCCTAGGGATGTTCCATAATTAAAGTAGGAAATCCCAGGGACATATCTGGGATAAATGAGGTACATCCCCTGGACGTCCTTGAATATCCTTTTCTATCTTTCATTTAATTTGAAAAATCTCAGAAAATATGGAAAAAAAGTGAAATCCAAAGATTCTCAACACAAAACGAGTTCAATTCAGAAATTAATATATTATATTGTGTTAAAATATGATGAATAAAAAAATTACAAACAAAAATTCATTCTATATATAAATTAATATGATAAATAAACAAAATTTGACTAGGTAAATTAGTTGAAAATTGAACACATATTAGGGTGTTGCATTTGTTGCAGGCAATGCATTATCTTTTTCTCTGTGGCTTCTCTCCTTGGTCCTCCTGACAACTTATGTAAAGCTTATTGCAGGTGGATTTGAATTGACAATGAAAAACATTACTAATACAGATATCATGTTATAGCTCTTTTAGGATTTACAATAATAGATAAAAATACTCACCAAGTATTATTTGTTATGTTGTGTTTCAAGGCCCATTCAGTTAACTTTGAATTTATGTTTACATCTCTTTCAATATTTTAAAGTAAGTTCTCAACAGGATAATTTTTAACTAGGTCTTCCCTTAATGTAGGATTGAATTCTCCAAGGGAAGAACAATCAGACAAATTTTCAGAACTTGAATCATTGCTCAACTTCAGGAATTTTATCTGAACTTGTAGAAGGTAATGTTATATTATTATCATCATTTACAGTCATTAAACGACTAGTAGATGGCCCACTATAAGCCTCTCAAGATTCTTCATTTTCTCTTTCAAGTTTTCTTGCCCTTTTATAACATTTACTCAGTGTATTTTTTCTCTCAAGCCTCGAGGATATTCTTTTATCCAAAAGATTACATTCAATATTTTGATAATTGTTTTACCAACCTCAAACTCAACTTCTCATTTCAATTTTTCAACTATGATATTCACAAGACTATAACTGATAAAATGCTTCAAATGCTCACAGAAATCGTCAAACACAATAAGGATGATGCTAATCTTTTTACACGGAAGAAAGAAAAGTTAGAAACTTGCACATTATGCAAAGTGAGGTTAACATTGTTGACAGGTCACCAAAGAATTCAAACAATGTTGCAAAAGCCAAACAGGACAAAACTACAGAAACCGAAATGTAATTGTGTTTGGGATTTGTGTATAATTTGTATCATTCTTGAGAATGTATATTAAGGATATATTATGATAATAATTTTCTGCTTGCAAATGATCACTTCCCAGAAATTTCTGAGATATATTTCCATTTTCTTCATAATTATTTTCCAGAAGAAAAACAAACATTTTCAAAACAAAATATCAACGTTGAATTTTCAATCAATATTTTGATGGGTTTCGACGATTCTTATATATGATAATGGATATCAGAAATACCAGGGACATAAATGGATATACCAGATGGGATGTCCTCTGGACAACCTCTGCGGGACATCCCCTGAATGTCCCAATCATGTCCTTGTACCGCGGTACATAAAAAGGACATCCCTGTGTTAGATAGATCTTTATTAAATAGGATATCCTAATATAATTAACTAGTAAAAGAAGGTAAATTTAAGCAATATTAGTTTAAATAAATTCCCCCCCAAAAATGGTAATTACAGTAAAAAAACAAAAACAAATTATATCATATTTGAAATAAATTTTAATTTCCATGGCTCGTTTTTGAATATGTTCGGAGGACTAGTGTTGATTACTTTTGGTAAATTTATTGAACTGATTGAAACCCTTGAAAAAAACAGAAAGTTCGTGGTATTTTTGTGATTTGGTCTGTTTATATGGACGTAAATGTTCAATATCTTCTGCAGAAATATCATGGTGAAATAAGACGGTCTTTGGAAATAGATTGACATCATTCAACATAACATCAATAGGGGTATCACTACTGCTTTCCAAAATGATCCCCATACCATGTTTTCAAAGTTCTTGAAGTTGAGACAGACAATGTATTCAGATTGAAGAGGTATAGGACAAAGGAACAGTAGTTGAAGTGTGGTTCACTTATAAACTGTGATCCTTCCATCTTTTGATAGATTATTGGCAATTCTGGAAAAAATATACTTGAATTTTCATGAATGTTATCAAAATGTTCCTTAAACGGTAAAGTATAATCCAGCTGGAATCCCAGATATTTAGTTACTATTTCAATTAGTTGATTACCAATGGTAAAAAACAAATACATCATATTTGTACAAATGAAATACATTTCCTTAGCTCGTTTTTTAGTATGTTCAAAGATGGATCAGTTTTGATAAATTATGGTAATTCATTATAAAAGTTTTCATAGTTTTTTGAGTTCTGGTTATATAAAAATTGAAAGTTTGAGTGAATGAAAGTGGCAAATTTTATCTTTGTAAAAATTCGCAAAACAATTATCACATACCTCTTTGGACACTAGTAACTTTGCTTTAAATCGTAATAAATGTGTGGGAGTTGGTGGTAAATGAAGATTATCACTTACCATCATCATTCATGCGGAAACATATGTTTTTGGGAAATTGTACTTGCCTCCTTCATCCGCTCGACCCTTCAATTATCATTATTAGAAGTAAAATGTTGATTATCATGATGAAAGACAATTATTCTAAATTGAAATTATTCAACCTAACAGTATAAGTTAATTAAATCAAATCAAAATTATCATTATACCAAGATTTTGTAGTTTTTAGAGTGTCGACAATTTATTCAGATTCAAAATATATAGAGGAACATCAGTCAATGTGTAGTTGAACAATTGACTTATATAGTGTCATCCTGGTCTCGGTTGAGAGATTATTGGCAATTCAATATGGTAAAATTATTTAAAAAAAATGTTATATACACCCCGAAAACCCCTAGATACCAATTTTGAATAGAATCGGACCATAGCTCATTTGTCACAACTCTAATAGCATAGCAACCCCATGCTAGTCGCTTTTTCAGCGACGTTATATGCTCTTCAAACCCTGATTTTCTGTCAATGTGTATATCCAGGAATTGAGTGTTTGATTTGTTTTCCACTTGATGTGTACCTAAGGTCAGATTTTTTCAAATTCAAATCAAGGTTATTATTTTTGTTTTCTCCACATTGAAACAAAGATGATTTGGGGGTTTTCAAATTTTTTCCATGGCATCATAAGGTGGTATCGTCTGCAAATAGTGTGAATTTTCCTGTGATTGGTAAATATGTTAGATCATTAAGGTACAATAAAAACGAAATTGGGCCGAGTATCGAACCCTGAGGAACTCCTAATTTGGCATGTGAATAACCCGAACTTTCTCTGGAGAATTTTACAGTTTGTTTCCTCTCAAGAAAATATGATTCAAACCATTTATAGACAACCCCTCTAAATCCATAATGGTATAGAACACTGCCGCAACTACCTCGTCCTCATTCAGACTGAGATATTTTCAAGAAATGAAAAAATTGTATCAGTTGTGCTTTTTGAACTTTGGAATCCGAATTTATACTACGACAATATCTTGCATTATCTTCATAATTCTCTTTTAAACGAGTTTTTCTATAATTTTCGGAAGTGTAGATAGAAGGGATATTGGACAATCATTTGAAGGATCGTCAGTTTCACACCCTTGTGAAGTGGGATTACAATCACTTCTTTCAAGAAAGAAGGGAATGACTATTATAGAATTGGGTTATATATAATTAATACTAAAAACCCTTTAAAATCGTACTTGACAGATATATTGAAAGTAACTCTTATTCTATTGTCATGTGTCAGACATGATATCATACCAGGTGTACTTAATATATGAGGTCACGACGACAATGACCCGACTCAAATGATCTATTTGAACATTCTGTCAGCAGTTGTCAGGTAGACTTTCGAATATATTAACAGATATTTTCATCCATTTTAATTCTGAGGAGCTGATAGAAAGAATAAGGTCAGATCGAGATGTTTTGTCAATGACTTTCCATTTCTTTGCCGCTTCTAAAGGTTCTGGTTAAGCAATTGTGTCATCGACGTAGCCCCATAGGTCATTGTTGACTAAAAATGCTTCCACTTGTAACTTCCAAGTGTCAAAATTATCTTTAGTAGAGGTAGACATTATTTTAGGAATCCTAATATACAATACATAGTTAGAAACTTATAAATAATGTATATAGATAAATACATATTTTTTCAAAGGTTGTCAATATATTCCTATAATGCTCTGGGCCCATAACCTGTTGTATTTTAGATGAAAACATTATTCAGGTTTGATATATATCTATAAACAAGAGATGACATATACTCATTAAAAAAAAATTACACCCCAATACATTGAGCTAATAAAAAACTATCTAATTATCTACTTGCCGTTTTTAATATATATTGATAAAACACCTTGTGTCAGATTTACTAATTGGGTATTTTCAATTCACAATATAATAATAAGGAGCTTTATTGGCATAATATGCATTAACTGCATTCAGCCTGTACATTTACCATTTGATTTAAGGTTTTAACTATACAATAAATACAAAATTTGCCAATTATAAGATAATAATATCAACAAATCACTAGAATATCAGTTCTCCGTGAACTCAATGGGGATTTTTTTTTTTTAGGATTTAAGGAGAAAAGCTGCTAGGCTTGTAGCATCAACTGAAGTCATTCAGCCTGTACATTTACCATTTGATTTAAGGATTTAATATACAATAAATACAAAATTTGCAAATTATAAGATAATAATATCAACAAATCATTAGAATATCAGTTCTCGGTGAACTCAATGAGATTTTTTTTTTAGGATTTAAGAAGAAAAGCTGCTAGGCTTGTAGCCACCAAATGCACCCTAGCTGCTAGAGTTGATGCATGCCACGTGAGTGCTGACGGAAGAATAGGAAGGCAGTTGCGCGATGAGATAGAAAGAAAACTAGACAAACTCCAGGAACCACCGCCTGTCAAGTTTGTAAAACCATTACCCAAACCGATAGACCAGTCTAAGAAGAAAAGGGGTGGGAAACGGGTGAGGAAGATGAAGGAGAGGTATGCGTTGACTGAATTCAGGAAGCATGCCAATAGGATGAACTTTGCAGATGTAAGTACGATATGAGGGAGATAAATGTTTATTATCACCAAAAAACAACTTTTTGTTGATAATTTTTTTCCAAAAATTAACCCACACAAATTCTTTTCAATATAATTATATCATATAATTATTTGACTCAAAACTAACATGGCGCAAACATATAGATAGCCTGGTCGTACGGTGTAAAACGACTCTCAATGTGATAAAATGCCTTTCCAACACAAACTTGGGGGCCGATGCAGATACTTTACTGAATGTTTACCGATCTTTAATACTGTCGAAAATAGACTACGGCTCTATAATCTACTCCTCAGCCCGGAAATCTACACTGAAACTAATTGATCCCATACACCATGCGGGACTCAGATACTCCATAGGTGCTTTTAATACAACTCCTATCATGAGTATTTGTAGCGAAACAGGTTTTTTACCTCTGAGATTACACCGACGAAAATTATTAACAAATTATATCGTCAATATACGAGCACAACCCAATCATCGGAATTTCCAAATATTGCTAAAAGACCACTGTGGATACACTAGTAGACCTACTAACACGAGGCCAGCAGGAGTGAGAGCATGCGAATCTCTAACACCACTAGAATGGCATAATTTAGACATACTTCCTCTAAATAATTATGAAATCCCCCTTGGCTACTTTTGAAAGTCTCTATGCATCTAAACTTAACCGCCATTCCTAAAAATGAAACTGCCCCAGTAATCTATCGTCAGCTGTTTTTGGAGATAATAAGCGAATTTCCCCAATCCTGTATACGGATGGCTCTAAAACAGCAACTGGAGTTGGCTGCGCCTTGTCTGTGGAAAATGAAATACACACTTGGTCTCTTTCCTCCTGTGCCTCTATATATACAGCAGAGCTTTACGCCATCTGGCAAGCATTACTATTCTCCAGTATGACAAGAGACAAACAGAAAATCATCATTGTTTGCGATTCCCTTAGCGTCCTCCAGTCCATTTCAAATCCTTTCTCCGAAGACCCACTTGTGCGAATGATAAGACTTTCAATTCATGATCTGCATAACAATGGGAGGAATGTAACATTCATATGGGCGCCAAGCCATATCGGAATAGTAGGCAATGAAATTGCAGATATAGCAGCGCGAAAGGCTGCTGAAGCCGAAAGAGTAGAAGCTCGAATCTTGAGAGCAGATGATGTGAAAATTGAATACAATTTCCAAATAAAAGCAGACTGGCAAAGAGAATGGAGTCAAATAGACAACCACTTGAAAGCAATGAAACGTGATGTCCAACCGTGGCGTCCCTCCGGGAACCTGCCAAGAGCTGACAGGGTTAAAATACACAGACTGAGGTTTGGCCACACTTTATTAACCCACGCATTCCTCCTAGAAGGACAAGATCCTCCGATATGCAATCATTGCGGTGAAGTAATCACCGTTTCACACATTTTATGTACATGCCCAGGATTTGGAAACATGAGACAACTCCTTGAATATATCAGAACAACTATCTGAAAATTTTAAAGACGCTACCACGATTAAAAACTTGACGAATTTCTTAAGAGCAATCAACCTCTTCACAAAAATTTAAGTGATATAAAATCTGTCCTGCTGAATTGATGGTGCCAATGATCTTAGTAATCGATGCACCCTAACTTAATGAAAAAAAAAACATATATTTCAAGATTTGAAATCACAATTGAACTAAGAGTTTAAAATTCCATTTACATCGCAAAAATGTATGAGAGAATTTCTAACAAATTTTGAATTGACCCAACCGATACTTGAAGAAAATCCATATTAAAGTAAATAAAAGTCACTTCATTGAATGATTTCCACTATATTGGGTTTACAAAACCACGGCATGACTTACCAGAATTATCTCCATCTGAAGGAGCTATTGTATAGCGAAACAGGTGTTGTGGTTTTGTCAATCCAATGTAGTGAAAATTATTTAATAAATTGTCTTGATTACTTTAATTGCTAACAAATTGATTTTATTGGACAGCCAAAATAAGCAGCAATCCTAGGACACGCTTATACAGTTGTACAAGTTTCTACTTGTAAAATAGAAGAGAAAAAAAGATAACATTGGGGATTCCTTTAATGATTATAATGCGGTGAGGTTAGAATAAGATGTCTAGAAACCATGGTGTATTCACTTATACCTGTAAAATATTGGAACAAACTGGGGGACACCAGCCCACTTGATAAAGGGAGTTATCTAGAGTTTCAGATGGCGCCAACGTCGTTTCTTGTCTATTCAGTAAACTGCAATTACAGACCACACATGGTGTTTTTGTGATTTGTGTCTCTGATCCGTTCTGTGATTGTGCTTTTGTCACCTTTAAGGTTGTGTCAATTCGTTGTGAAATATTTTGAGGTTGATCGATCGATGTGACATATTTTAGAACAAACTATTCCATCTACTTATGTCAGTGTTATATAGAATTTTCGAGAGGTGTTCCGAAATAATTCTAATTATGAACCGTACCAATTTATTTTGTATAGTTAATTTTCTATTAATGCGGCTCCACCGAGTTGGTACTTATGTATTTCTGTCCCTGTTTGCTCATGATAAAAATCTTATGATGGAACGGATAAAGATTTTATGAAGTGCTGTAAATTACATACAATTACTTATTTAGCTTTCAAACCATTAAAAGTACGGGAGATGCAATCTCTTTCGCTTTCTGAAAAATCTATATTCTAGTATGAAGGAAGTGTTTTGCGACATATTATAGCTTTCGACTGTTACATAAGCTTCAGAGGGCGAAGCTCTAATTGGTTCGAATCCTATCTGAGTGAAAGAACCTCTCAGCTTTTGGACAAATAACTTAGCTTTGTTAACAGCTTTTGTTATTGTATTGTTTTGATATATATGAAAAATAGTTGAATGTAGAGCATAATAAATAATTTCCAGATTTGGTTTTACAACTTCACTCATTTTCTAATAATTCACTGCATATCTGCAAAAAGGTTATGGGCCCAGATCATGAATAATTGTGTGGGATCCCTATTCAACAGTGAGCGAAAGAAAAGAAGGAATAGTTCCAGAGGAAAGTTTAAAGGCACGTATCAAGTTTGAAATTGTGTCTTGTTGTCATTGTCACATTGGTTCTTCCTGAGAAAACTGTGAGGAATAAAATGGACAAATTCAGAAGTCTTAGTATTCAAAAGTTCGACGGCAACAACTTCCAGTTATGGAAATTCCAGATGGAAATTATCCTCAGAACAGAAGGTTTACTAGACTTAGTCAACGGAATAACCAAAAAACCCATGGAGATGGTTCAAGAAAGAGAAAGAAAAGAATGGGAAGATCTCAATGCTAAAGCCATGCTTCTCATATCTACTTCAATAGAATTATCTCAACACCAGAACATTATGTCATGTGGAACCTCTTCAGAAATGTGGACAAGAATCAAGCTCATACATGAACAAAGATCTTCCGTTAACAAGGTCATATTGAAACAACAGTTTTTCAATTACCAAATGTCAGCAACAGATACTAGCGCACAACACATAAGCAAAATAGAGTCGATTGCCCTAACATTAGCTGATGTGGGAGAAAAAGTTTCAAACATTGATAAGATAGCAAAAGTTTTGGGTAGTCTACCTCATAAATATGGATTTTTTGTGACTGCCGGGATGTAAACATTGTAGTAAGTTTCGAGGAGTTCATCTCATTTTCGCGCCAACTATTCGTAGAACTATAATCTTTTTTGTAAACGATCAATTCACAATTTTTTGCATGAAGTAATGTTGACAGAAAAATAAAATTTCATAGGTTTGAAGTATGACATTTTTGGTAACACAAACAACAAACATTCATTAACCGCACCATCTACTAATGAAGTTCTAAGCAGAATTTAACGTTTTTCATTTGTTGTCCCCCAAAAATTCTAAACAAAATCGAATCAGTGAATACACCAGGGTTTTTAGGCATCTTAGAATCAATCTCCTGGTGGGCAATCCATTTTCATAAACATTTATTTAGAGAAAAAATGAACTATCCATCAGGATACAACTCTGATCAAATAACATTTACTGGATAAAAAAAAAACTCCCTGACTAAAGAATATTTATTTTTTAAGATATTAGTAGCTTGTCTGTGACTAATTAATGTTCATCATATATATATATACAGGGTGTAATCTAACTTCTTGCAACAGTTGATAATCTGTATAAAAATAAAAATATTTTTCCTTTAATTTTTACGATAAGTTTTTAATAAGCCAGAAAAAAAATATAAAAAAATTTTTTTTTTTTGTCCCAAAATTTGGAAAATTTCAAAAAAAAATTATATTTTTTTTTTTTTTTTCAATTTTTAACCAATGAAAATCGTTTTAAAATGGAGTATACGCCCGTCATTCACAAGTGTGCAAGAAGTTAGATTTCACCCTGTATACTAGTAATTTATTGAACTAAATAAATCTAATTTATAAACATTCACACAATCATTAAAGATACAGATAATCTAATAAAATTTAAATAAATAATAAGAATAATAAAATATTAAACAGTAGTACATCACAAATTATCTCCTAAAAAAATCCTAGACTTTATTTTAAACTAACAAAAGTATTGGACTCTTACAAGTGTATGAGAGTTTATTGAATTCATTCAAACCTTTGAAAAATAAGTTATTCGTGCATCGTCTCGAATTAGTTCTATCAATGTGGAAGTCGTTTAAAATCACAAAATCGTCAAAATAAGTTGGTTAATAACCTTTAACTTATCTTAAAAATAAAAACCATTATTGAAAAATAAAGCCTTTTGTAACTGAAACCACTGAAGTGAATTTAACATATACGAAATTGAAGTGTAGCAACTGCATTTAGGAAGACCTTATTTCACGGAGTGCTTTGCAACATAATCATCCCACAGACATTAAAAATTAAATCGACAAATAATCAGCAACAGCGTGAAGAGGAAGGCAATAGAAGATGCAGCCGAAAGACCTACACACACCTAATACATTCAGTGTTGAAAAAACATAATGAAGCAATGTATACAGTGTCGGTTCGAGATGTTTATTTCATTTGCATCCATTTTTATAATAGTAGGCGAAAACTTCAACCACCGCTACCAAAAACCACCGATGATGTTACAGATATCTTAGGGATAGTAAATATTTCGACAATTAGAGAAGAACAATACTCAAAGATTGTTGTGTTTTTGTGCTTGACAAATATTCGCTATTTATTCACCATTCATACGCTTGAAAATGGACACTACATCCCACTGCCATTTTGTTTACTTCCTGATAAACGTTAAAAAACTTGAGTGCTGTTCAGTTATTAAAAAATAAATGCGAGTGTTTTGGCTTGATTTTAAAACCCAAAAAAGTTGTAATGGATTTTGAAAAGGCAAATTACAATGCATTGCAGGCAGTATGGCAATAGCAATTTGTTGGTTGCCTCTTCAATCTAGGATAGGCTTCATTTAGAAAAATTCAGAAACTTGGACTAACAGCAGAATACAAAAACCAAGACAGCGAAATAGTTTATTGGCCAAAAATACGTTCAGGTTGCCATTTTTAAATCCCGTCGATGTTTGCGATTTTGCAGAAAGATGAGATAGCGTTGAAATATGCAGAAAGTTATATCGGTGATGGGAATTATGGGCAGAGTGCACGACACCATCGAAATAATGCTTTCCTCGATTTTGTAACTGAGACACTTTTTTATTTTAATTGAATAAAAACTTTGAAAGTTGTTTTAGTACTCAAACAATTTGAAACTTTAGAAAATAAAAGAGTTTTTTTGATTATTTCTTAATAATATATTTGGCATGGCAATTTAATGTCAAAGAATTATCGATAATGAAACCAAGATATTTAATTCATGGTACAATTTCGATATTTTCACCATTTATATTTATATTGATAGTATTCAAATTACGCAGCTCATATTCTGAAGCTAAAATAATTGCTTTCGTTTTGTTGACTTTTAGTTTATTCAATTGTAGGTATTTTTCTATATTATTCAGCGAGTTGTTTAGATATATTCATGATTGCCTTCTCAAGATTATCATCGGACTCAAACACTAAGGTATCATCAGCGAAGAGATTCAAAAAATTTTAATCTGGTGTGTAGTATATGTCATTTAAATATATGATGAATAAAAGTGGTCCCAAAACGCTTCCTTGAGGAACTCCCATTTCATTTACAAGTTTGTCAGATTGAATATTATTTATCTTGGTCTGTTGAAAATGATAACTTAGGTAACTTCCAAACCAGTTCAACACATTGCCAGAAAAGTAATTTCAATTCATCCAATAGCATGTTTCAATCTATCGTTTCAAAACCTCTACGTAAATCCTAAAAAATGGTCACAGAATACTTATTAACATCTAAGGCCCTTTTCCAGGTTGATATGGTAAATTGAAGAGATATTTCACACAATTTATTTTCACGTAAGCCAGACTGAGCAACAATAAAGAGTTCGTGGATGTTGAAATAATTTTCGATTTGTTTGTTAACCGCTATTTCAAGAAATTTTTCAAATGATGGCAAAGTGTTGATTGCTCTAAAATCACAAGAATCCTTTGTTACTAACTCGGAATAATGGTGCTAATTTCAAACTGATCTGGGAATATACCTTTTTCTAGAGATGTATTAACACGATTTAGCAATACTTGTCCACAACAATCAAAAATGTCTTTCAAGAATTTCGTGTTTGCTTATTTTGTTGACTAATGAGAATATGATTTTACGGAGATGGCTCTTATTCAGCAATGTGAATTCACTGAATATGTGAATTCACTGAATGAGAATGAGAAATTAAAATTAACAACAGTAACACCGATACCAAAAATTACGAACACAATAGAAGCGATAAATTTTCGTCCTGTTAATACATTGCCCAGGCTGGAAAAGATTTTAGAAATAGCAGTGTATAGACAAGTTGAAGAATTTTTAGATCTCAATAAAATAATCATGTTGAATCAATCAGCTTTCAGGAAAAAACACTCATGTGAAACATCATTGCAACTGACTATTTCCAAATGGAAAAAAAATATGGATCAGGGAAAGTATATTGTAGCTGTTTTTGTTGATTTCAAAAGGGCTTTCGAAACTATCGATAGAAGCATTTTGTTAAAAAAGTTGGAAATATTGGGTTTTGATGGTGAAGTGCTGGGATGGTTTAGGAGTTATTTGGGTAATAGAAGGCAGCGGACCAAAGTGGGTAATTCAGTTTCTGAGGAAATAACAATTCAATCGGGAGTACCGCAGGGCAGTGTATTGGGGCCGCTCTTATTCATTTTGTATTTGAATGACATAGGCTTGAGTAATACAGAGTGTGAATTCATAAACCTATTTGCAGATGACACAGTAATTTCTGAAAGTGATATCGATCTAAATACAGCTATTACAAAAATGAATAATACATTGAAAATATTGGAAACATTTTTGAAAATGAACAAACTGAAATTGAATGCTCAAAAAACGAATGCAATGATAATAGCGAATAATTATAAATATGATCAAATAAACATTAATGACATCGAAATAAAAATAGAAAATACTAAACTACAAATTATAACTGAATTCAAATACCTTGGATTCATTGTAGATAATAATCTGAATTTTCATAAGCATGCCCAGTACATCAAAAATAAAATATAAAAAAAAATGTTTTTCTTTTCAAGAATATCTAGTCAACTCTCCATAAACTCTCGAATTACTTGCTATAATTGCATCATTCAGCAACATTTTGATTATTGCAGCTCATTATTATACGTACTCAATTTGAATGAAAAATCTCAATTACAAAAAATGCAAAATAGAGGGATGAGGATAATTCTGGGATGTAATAAATTAACACCTATAGCTTTAATGCTGGATGCACTGAAATGGTTACCAGTTACGAGCAGATTGTATTATATGACTATGACATTCATCTTCAAGATAACCCAGGGAGGTCAACCTGAGTATTTTAACGAATTTGTTATTTTGAATCAGAACATCCACAATTATGCCACTAGAAATAGGGTAGATTTCCATATAAATAGAACAAATCTGAAAATGGCCATGAATTCTCTGTTCTTTAAAGATTTAGAATCTTATAATAGACTTCCACAAATGATAAAAAATGCAAGATCAGTAACAATGTTTAAACACAAACTAATTGAACACATCAGAAATCAACCCAATGTTGTTTAGGAGGAAGACAATATTAGTTCTATATTCATGTAATATATATATATCTATATATATATATATATATATATATATATATATATATATATATATATATATATATATATATATATTCATGTCAATTATTCTTGATTTTAAATTTTAAATACTTTACTTTAATTCTTTTATATAGATACTGTAACGTAAATAAACTTAACTTGGTTCTACTAATTTATTTCACACTTAATCTACAATTTAATTTATATTACTACGCCACTGTATAGCTCGATGGTATGGGCTCGTTCAGACTGTGTCTCTGAGACTTGAGGGTTGCCTATTTATCTCCGATACAGCATTCTCGATGTTTCGAATTCTTTCCGTTGGCGACCGGCGTGTTCCAATTGTTTCCAATATTGACCGTTGTCTTCCGCGGCAGAGCGACTGGATGGTTCTCGAACATCTCGGGGATGATCTCATCGCTGTCGACGGCAACATGTGAGGCGACAGGTCCGGCCTAGGTTCGTTACATTGCCCCCTTCTTAAAGACATTTCGTCCCGAAATTTCATCCTTGGAGTGTGACGATATCTGCATGACTCCCCATATCTGCACCGTGAAGTTCGATGGAAGTAACACTCCACGGTCTTCATGATCGGTCGTGGAAGAGGGTTACAGCAAACCAAAATCTTGACGCCGCTGGATCTGAATATCGCCTCCAGCATACTTCTTATGACTCTCCAGTCCAACCCATCAATACCACAGGACAATTTTGGAATTGCTAGATCCACCAGATTCTGGTCCACCATAGTATCTCTTAGTTTGGTGAGACTCTTCCAGACATCTTCATAGGGACGGTTTATCTTGGGAATGCCTCTTGGTAACTAGGTAGTAGATGTTTCTCTGGCCTTTCTTCAACTGTAGCACCCACCAACTTCTGGATTCTGCCCCGCAGTGTTTGGAGTTGACCAAATTTCTTGGAGAACACTACGGCGATGCCCTGGACATTCGAAGATCTTCTGCCACACAGTGCGCTAGTCGTAGTCAGCAGGCACCTCGAAAGGTCTCGTGACTCCTCTCTAGTAACCCCATGTAGAACTTTCTGCCCGTTTGAATACAAGGACATGAACTTCTCAAAGCGTCATATCATCCTCCGGTGGCTTGAGGGTGCGAACTTGGTCATGGTTTCCAGCGTAGGGCCAACCTGTTGAAATGGACGACCCTTGGTTTCCCTCGGGGTGGCTTATGGATTCGGTACACAAGGTCGTTTATCCTTTTCACGATTTTATACGGGCCTTCCACGAGTTCCGCAACTTTGGTGATAGTCCACGACGACGTTTGGGGTTGTACAGCCAAACCAGGTCATCAACCTTAAGTCCTCCAGCGTCGGCCTTGATGTCATAGGTCTTCTTCATTTTATCGCTGGCACTCTGGATGTTCAACCGGACTCGTTCGTGGATGTCGTCCATTCTCTGCCGAAGTTTGCTGGCGTAGTCCTCTCCCGCAGTGTCTTGTCCTGGCGGTATCCCAAACTTCAGGTCACAAGGCAGTCGCAGTTCTCGGCCCATTATAATACTAGCAGGAGTTTGACCGGTTGACTCGTGTACTGCGGATCGATAGGCCATCAGGAACAAATGAAGATACTGGTCCCAGTCTCTTTGATGGTCAGAGACAACCTTGGACAAGTGGCGGTTGATCGTCCTGTTCATCCGTTCCACCATTCCATCGGACTGCGGATGTAGGGCCGTGGTTCTTGTCTTGCGGATGTTCAGCAGTAGACATATTTCTTGGAAAAGGTTGGATTCGAAATTTCTGCCTTGATCCGAGTGCAGCTCCATTGGAATACCGAATCGACATATCCACTCTTTCACCAAGACGTCGGCGACGGTGATGGCTTCCTGGTTGGGCAGGGCATGGCTTCCGCCCACTTACTGAAGTAGTCCATTGCCACAAGGATGTATTTATTCCCGTGGTCGGATACGGGAAACGGGCCGGCGATGTCAATGGCGATTCTCTCGAACGGGCTGCCTACGTTGTACTGACGCATCGGGGCCTTGGGTCGTATTCGAGGTCCATTGCTAGCAGCGCATACAGCGCACTTCCTGCACCAGTCCTGGACGTCAGCTTGACAATTGGCCCAGTAAAACCGTTGCCTCACTTTCTGCAGGGTCTTCGTCACTCCCAGATGTCCTCCGGCGACTCCATCATGGATTTCCGCAGCACTTCCTCTCTTCTGTTCCTGGGATCAATTATTTGGCGTCTGTCTTCCCCACCAATATCGGCCTCCAGCACACGTTTCAGGATCCCATTGTCCAGAATAAGAGAGTTCCATTGTGCCCAATAGGACTTAACAGCCGGCGAGTAACCTGCGACTTCCTGCCATGATGGTCTTCGATTGCCCTTCTTCCAGCTGACGACTAAGCCAAGGTCGGGTCTCTCTTGGTCTTTCTGGATCTTGCTGTCATTCCAGTTGTCATCCATTGCCGCGGTTCTACAAAGTGTTGCTTCTTTCTCTTCTGCTCGTCGGCAATGTGAGCAATCATCTGGACATGGTCTTCGCGACAAGGCATCTGCATTCTTATGGCTAGTTCCGGCTCGATGTTCGATCTCGAAATCGAATTCTTGGAGTTTTCGATCCACGTGCTACTTGACCCTCAGGATTTTTGGACTGTATGCGCCATTTGCGAGCTGCTTGGTGAGTTCTCACCAGGCATCTTCTTCCATCACCGTACTTGTAGAAGTGTTCCACTCCCTTTACAACAGCTAACAGCTCTCGCCTGGTGACACAGTAATTGCGCTCTGGTTTGCTAAGCGTCTTGCTGAAATAACCAATGACCTTCTCCTGTCCCTCCTGGATCTGAGATAGGACAGCTCCAAGTCCACGTTGCTGGCGTCCGTATCCAAAATGAATTTCCCTTCGGGTAGGGGATAGCTCAGTACAGGTGCGTTGATCAAAGCTCCTTTCAGCTTCCTGAATGAGTCTTGACATTCTTCGGACCACTGGAACTTTGTTTGGCCCTCCGTGAGCCTGGTCAGTGGTTTAGCGATGTTGGCGAATCCCAGCACATATCGGCGATAGTATGTGCATAAACCAAGGAAACTTCGAAGTTGGTGAATGTCTTTTGGGATGGGCCAATCCTTAACAGCTTTGATCTTCTGGTCATCCACTGCTACTCCTTCCCAGAGACAACGTGGCCGAGGTATCGTACTTCTTTTGGAACAGATGGCATTTCTTAGGGCTCAGCTTCAATCCGGAGTTCCTCAGTCGCAGGAATACTTCCTCCAAGTTTTCACGTGGTCCTCAAACGATCTGCCGACCACAATTATGTCGTCGAGATACACTAGGCACGTGTTCCATGAGAGTCCCTTCAGTACTGTTTCCATCAATCTTTCGAATGTGGCGGGAGCATTACAGAGCCCGAATGGCATAACGGTGAACTGCCACAATCCTGAGCCGATGGTAAAGCAGTCTTTCTCGATCTTCCTGAGCCAGTTCTACTTGCCAGTATCCACTCTTCAGATCAAGGGTCGAGAAAATCGTGGAACCAGCCAACGTGTCTAGGGTGTCATCTATTCTCGGGAGAGGGTAACTGTCCTTCTTCGTGACATTATTAAGTTGGCGATAGTCTACACAAAAGCGTGTCGATCCATCCTTTTTCTTCACCAGTACGACTGGAGAGGACCAGGGACTGTCAGATGGTTCGGTAACTCCTTCTTTTCCCATATCGCTGACTATTTTGTCAGCCTCTTCCTTCTTGGCAAGAGGAAGTCTTCTTGCTGATTGCCGGATCGGTCGGGCACCCCAGTATCAATCTTGTGCTGGACCACATTAGTTCGACCCTTTTCCTTGTCCGGTATCGAAGATGTCTTGGTACTTTTGACTAAATCTCTTAGTTTGGGCTGTTGAGCTGGTTTTATTTCTTTGGAAGAGATGGCAACTAATTTTCTAGTTCTGTGGGCAAGTTGTTGGGTTGGCTAATCGTACCTCGTACGCCCGGATCACAGATGAAACTGACGAGCAGTGCCCTAAAATTGTTCCTTTCTTTAAGGTCACTGGAAAGTAATTGACATTCATGACCCTTACCGGTACAAATTTTTCAGCACGTAACAGGGTTTTCCCTAGGGCAATCCCTCGTCAATTTTCTCATCATGAAGTTTGGGCTCGAACATCATCCGTCTCCACTGCTCGCACTCCGTCCAGGCGAGCCTCCAGGATGGTTTCAGCCCTCTCGTCGCTTACATCTTCAGCCAACAGCACACGGATCAACTCTTCACTTCTCCCATGAAGTACCAGCTCTTCTCCGTTGACACGTAGGACGCCGTCTTTGAAATCCCAAATTTAAACCCTCTGGAATTCATGATGTCCATTCCGATGATTGCATCGTCTTCGATGTCCGCTACAAGTGCCTGATGTTTCACTTTAGTGCTGCCCAAAATTATTTCAATCGGTAGCTCGCCATATACAGTAGCTGGCTCCCTGTTGCTGGCGTAGCTTCAAGTTGTCGGTTCAATTCGTTCCGGTGTTCTGGCAAAGGAAGGTCCGAGAATTGTCCTAGTCGCACCTGTATCTAGCAGCATGGTGCAAGGCTCGTTATTGATGAGACCGTCTACGAAAACACCTCTGTTCTGTCGTTTCAGGATAGCGACATATGCGTTGTTAACCGGGGCTTGCTGGACACAGGCCGACGATTGCCCTTCTCGTCGACCTTCTTTAGTTTTCCTGCATCGGAGTCGTGTTTTCGAATGTTGGACATTTGCTACGCACATGTCCAATTTTGCCAATTCCAGCATCTTATCTGTCTTTTCTCAGGCAAAACTTCCTTCATCACTTTTCTTATGGCAGCTTCAAGTCAGCATGCTCCTGTGAGTCTTCTTCAATACTTCGAACTTTACTTTGGTTTTGCAGGATTGCTTTGCTGCCTCAAATTCCAAAGGCGTGCCAGTGCGTCTACGAGATGTGTTGGACGAGCTAGTGTCAACGCTTGTCTGGTTTCTTGGTCACGGAGTCCATCCAAGAATGCCTGAACCGCTAATCGCTCCATTACATTTTCCGGTGTGGCTGGATATGCGAGACGAACCAAGCGTGCAATGTCAGCTTCGAATTCTTGTAAGGATTCGCCCGATTTCTGGCAGCGATTTTTCAGTTGGGAGTGGTATACGTGTTCCAAATGGGCGTGGCCATATCGTAATTCTAGATGTTTAATCAGCTGATCATAGTCCTCCTGTTCTTGGGCGGTGAGAGTTTGTAGGATATTTGTCGCTTCTCCACGTAATGCAAGTGTCAGTGCTACAGCTCTTTCCCCTGCATTCCATCCGTTTGCTTTGGCCGCTGCTTCAAACTGCCGGCGGTAATTTGCCCATGGAGTTTTTCCGTCGAACTGAGGCGGCTTCATGGAAAGCTTCCCTATTTCTGAATTGATCTTGACACCTTTTATTCCCTCTTGAACTTTATCCAAGTTCAAACTCAAGTCCAGCTTTGCATTTTCTCCGTCGAACTGAGGCGGCTTCATGGAAAGCTTCCTTATTTCTGAATTGATCTATTAATTCGTTTTCCAGCTTACTGATTGTTTCCTTTATTTTGTCCATTTCTGCCTCGACCCCATCTTTGATTTTATCTACCTCCGTGTTCATTTGCTCCCTAATTTTATCTATCTCTGTCTCAACGGTTCCCATTCTTTCTTCTAGAAAATTAGCCACACCACACAATTCTTTTTTTAGACCTTCTGTGTTTTCCAGGAACTTCTCTTCCAGGCTTCTTGAATTTTCTAGAAGCTTCTCTTCAGATTTCTAGAATTTTCTTCAAGCTTCTCTTCCAGATTTCTAGCATTTTCTTCCAGGCTTCTTGAATTTTCTAGAAGCTTCTCTTCCAGATTTCTAGAATTTTCTTGAAGCTTCTCTTCCAGATTTCTAGCATTTTCTTCCAGCTTCTTGAATTTTCTAGAAGCTTCTCTTCCAGATTTCTAGAATTTTGTTGCAGTTCTTCTTTCACGGATTTAGTAGTTTCTTCGAGTTTATTCATTACCAAACTTAAATCACCTCGGAACTTCGAATAAAAATGTTTGGGTCCTCACCTTCTTGTATAAGTCCTTCTGCAAGTCTTTCCTGGAGTACTTGCTTTTTACCCGTTGTTTCCAGTTCCCTTTCCTCCAATTCCTGTTTCAATTCCCTACCTTCAAGTCCATAAGACGCACTTTTCTTGAACACATTTTGTCTTTGACGAGGTATCAGTCTGTTTCACACGAAAAGTTTATCAGTTTGTTAAAAATTCACTTGCGAATTCTTTTCCACGGGCCACCAGTCTATTGTCTGTTTCACGCGAAGAGTGTATCAGTTTATATTCCCAGCACAATTGTCCACTTCAGCAAAACCGGGCCACTGTCTATTTTCTGTTTCAGCGAACAGTGTATCAGTTTATATTCCCACGCACAATTGTCCACTTCGCGAAAACCGGGCCACTGTCTATTTTGGGCGTACAAAAAGGTCTATCAATTTATTTTTCTGACTATCCACTCCACGATCACTTGTTTATTTTCAAAATCTCACTTCCGACACCAATTGTAACGTAAATAAACTTAACTTGGTTCTACTAATTTATTTCACACTTAATCTACAATTTAATTTATATTACTACGCCACTGTATAGCTCGATGGTATGGGCTCGTTCAGACTGTGTCTCTGAGACTTGAGGGTTGCCTATTTATCTCCGATACAGCATTCTCGATGTTTCGAATTCTTTCCGTTGGCGACCGGCGTGTTCCAATTGTTTCCAATATTGACCGTTGTCTTCCGCGGCAGAGCGCACTGGATGGTTCTCGAACATCTCCGGGGATGATCTCATCGCTCTCGACGGCAACATGTGAGGCGACAGGTCCGGCCTAGGTTCGTTACAATACTATCATATTAATAGTAGTGTTGGTCTTATGGCCATATAAGGAGTTTATAAATTTTAAGTGAATGTACTTTGAATAAGTTAAATGTTTTTATTAGTGTATATTAGGGATTCCTATTTAAATAAACTACTTACAAACTACTTACTTACTGATTGATATGGGGATAGTTATAGCTTGACCATATTTCTTTATAGTCAATATAGTCTAAGAGCTGGCTACGTAAATTAAAAATAATAAGGTACAAGGAAAATTTTCACATAAAAACCTTCCTTACCTTCTGACAAGTGTGTAGCTCTGTAGGCAGAAGTCAGTCCCGGGGCTGGAGCGGGGCGGGTGGTCAAAGATTCTTCCAGAGCGCCGCCCGGCGCTCAGATAACTGCAAACACTTTATCAATTTAACTAGGCCTGGTAGCTCATTTGGATGAACGCTCGCTTGCAAAGTACAAGGCCCTGGGTTCCACCCCAAGCTGGGTCTCGATTTTTTTTTATTATTTTTTAATTTTCTATTACACTCAAATCAACCACAAACTTCTACAGTCATCAAAATATATTGATTATCAATTAAGTATGGAATATCTCGAATTTATTATTTACAAAGCATTTCATTCTATATTTCAAGGATAAAATGGGGAGAACCCCCATATGCCCCCGTGAAGAGGCAGTAGGAGGTCGCCTCGCGATGTTTTGCAATACCTTATGTAAAAATAAATTAATAAGTCAAATAAAGCTATATATCCCTTCCTGCGATTCAGTCATAAGAAAGATCTGTAATTTGATCATAATAGAACAATTGAAAGAACCCCGCACGAAAACATATGGGAAATTGGCTCTCGGTGGAATTGGCTGAAATTTTATTATGTTATGGTAGGATGAGTCATTAGAAAAAAGTGTGAGTTCAAATGATTTTGTATGTTTAGTTTCTGCGATATAAGCGGCCGAAGTTCGTAAAAACGTCGTATTAGGGTAGGATTGACAAAGAAAAAAATGTTTTTTTAGTCAAAATAAGACAAAGTAAGGATGAAAATGTATTAAACGGAACTCATAAACATGTTCAATTTTTTTTTTTTTTTAATAAATTTATTGCACTATGTAAAAAGAGGAACATTACAAGCCAGTCACATGAAAGAATCATAGAGAAGATCTTCTGTAGAAGAAGCGTACAAAGGTATAAATTGAGATTTTCATAGATAAAATAAGACGAGTAAAACACATTTAAAATTAGCTAAAAGGTATGATTAATATAATCGCCAGGTTCGTATGGCTCCAGATTTATGAGTGTGTCTATTAATGATTTCTTGATTTCATTAAAATTTTCTACTTTTTTCATTATTTCTGGTAGGTGGTTATAGAAGCGAATAGTGGAGTAGAGTGCACCTTGTTTTGTTTTGGAAAGGTGATGAGCAGGTACATTATAGTTGTTTCTACTGATGGCTTATGTTTTTCAAAGTAACTTCTATTTTTAAAGACAAATTTAACACATTCATAAATATACAATGCGGCTATAGTTAACAATCCCAATTTTTTTAAATGATTCCTACAAGATTCGAAGTATCCCAATTTGTTCATGGTGCGGATCGCTCGCTTCTGAATTTTAAAGATTCTTTGGATTTCTATGCTGCCACCCCATAATATTATACCATACCTGGCGCGAGAGTAAAAATTTGCGAAGTAGAAGGTTCTAGTGATGCTTAAATTGCAGTTGTTTGATAGAACTCTCAGTCCGTAGCAGGCAGGCTGTGAGTTTTTTTGATAGATAATCTATATGATAGTCAAATTTAAGAGTTTTGTCTATGATAATACCTAAGCATTTCAGAGAGTTTGAGAAGGGGATATCCTGTCCCTTCAGATTGGCCTTCTGTGGGGTTTCCAGACTCTGATTAGCTTTGAACAATATCGCATTTGTTTTTTCTGGATTTAGTACCAATCTACTATCACAGAACCACTTAGTTGCCGAGTCCATGATGGAATTTCCCATTTCACATATTTTTGGATAATTTCCTGCGGTTACCAAGACTGAGCTGTCATCAGCATAGTTAATTATCTTGGTGTTTGGAGTTGATAGTTTAGCAAAGTCATTAATGAAAATAATGAATAATAGTGGAGCGAGATTACTGCCTTGAGGGACTCCCAAGGATATGTCCATAGCTGATGACTGTACATGTTGGCCTGTAATTTCGTCTCTGATTCTCACGGCTTGGGATCTATCTTTTAGGTATGATTTTATCCAATCCAAAGCTATTCCACGTAGTCCATAATGTTCAAGTTTGATTAGTAAGATTTTGTGATCAATGAGTCAAGGCTCTGGACAGATCCAGGAAGATTCCACAGGCAATATCGCCTTGCTCGAAAGCATTGTAGATTCCGCTCAGTAAGTTCATAAAGAGCTGTCTCAATACTGTTGCCACTAATAAATCCGTGTTGATTGGAATTGAGTAGATTTTGGTCAGTAAAGAAGCTCATTAATCTGGAGAACATGACTATTTCGAAAAATTTTGAAAGAGTATTGAGAAGACTG
This sequence comes from Gonioctena quinquepunctata, assembly GCA_018342105.1. Taxonomy (NCBI): domain Eukaryota; kingdom Metazoa; phylum Arthropoda; class Insecta; order Coleoptera; family Chrysomelidae; genus Gonioctena; species Gonioctena quinquepunctata. The sequence continues at coordinate 199,298 of JAFIRS010000880.1, read as the reverse complement.
ATGGGTCGATAATTTTCAAAGGAATCTTTATCATCTTTTTTTAAACAGGGTTTTATAATGGCAAATTTGAGCATAGAGGGAAAGGTTCCGGTTTCGAGTGATTTGTTAACTATATCACAGAGTGGTTCGACAATTAGATGAAAACATTTTTTCAGTAGGAAGGGTGAGATTTCGTCGTACCCTAAACTTCTTTTGTTTTCCATTTTATTCAAAATTTCGAGTAATTCATTTTTAGTCACCGGTTTTAGAAAGATGGAGTTGGTGTTATATAATAGATTGCAGTCAAATTCATTGGCAGTTGGTAGTTTTTTATCAATTAGTTGTTGTGTTTTGTTTACAAAGAATTCGTTTAATGAGTTTGCACAGTCTTCGGAACTTGTGTGAGTGGGTTGAGCGTCGCCGTTCTTATTTATACCAGTTATTTCTGAGACAATTTGCCAGGAGGTTTTAGATTTGTTTTGAGAGGTATGGAGTCTCTTCTCCAGGGATGCTTGTTTTGTTTTCTTTAAAATTTCCTTGTATCTTTCTTTGGCATGAATAAAGTCATTGTTATATTGGGGCATTTGAAGAGATAATTTTTCAAGAGCTAACATTTTATTTCTGGAGGATTTGATCTCAGCGCTGGAGAAATATTTCCTCCGTTTTTTCAGTTACATATTTAACAGGAAAATGTTTATTGAAATATATAAGAAAGGTATTAATGAAGCTTTTGTATTTTTTATCTACGCAATTTGTGGAGTAAACAATTTCAAAATTTTCTTGGGATATATCTTCACAGAAATCATCCTTGGCTTGTTTAGGAAAGAATCTCACTCTTCTTTTGGTTTTATAGGGTGGTGGCTTTATTATGTAAGTTAAGAACTGTGTGCAGTGGTCAGATATGCCAGTGCTAACATTTTTTATTGTATATTTTTCTTTATTTGCATTTGTGATGATGTTGTCGAGACAACTATTTAGGCGAGTACCTTCCCTTATTGTTAGGACAGTATCATAGGATTGTAGAATGTCAATGAAATCTTTAGATTCTTTGGCTTTAATCAAAGTGTTTATGTTAAATTCTCCTGCAATGAAAAAATCATACCTTTTAGCTGTTAGGATATCCAACATATGGGTTAGTTTGGAGAAGAAGATTTCATAGTCATTGGAGGGTGGCCTATATACACATACCACAGAAAGTGTTTTGTTCTTAACTTTAATTTCTACCGCACAGCACTCAAAAACTCTGGAGATTGTTAGTTCATTTATTACTAAAATGGGAGTGAACATCATTCCTGGGCTGCAGAGGATGGCAACTCCTCCGTGCTGATGTGTTGGGCGGCAGAAAGTAGAGGCTAGTTTTAAATTAGAGATGGCATTCACACTTAGTTGGTCCTCATCTTGCCAGTGTTCTGATAGGCACAATATTTGTAGTTTGCTTTGTTCTTCGAGAATTGCAGATAGTTCATTGACACAGTTTCCTAGGGACCGTATATTCTGGTGCATGATATTAATATTAGTGCCACTTGGATGGGGGTTCAAGGGAGGTTTTTTTGTTTTGGGACTGTCGCTGTTTGCAGAGGTAGGTTGGTTCTCATTTAAAAATCCGTATCATTTTCCATTTCACTTTGCCTTTGGTACATATGGTATTTACGAAAGTCAAATCTTCTGAAAGCCACACTTTTTGGCCAGGTTGCAGGGTCATAGAGATCATCCTTTGACTCGAAACCAGCACTCAGCATGAAGCACTTGTTTTGGGATTCTGAGGTGGGAAGTTCTTTTTATTGTTATTTTGAAATCTTTGAATTTGGCTTGGCTTTTTAGAAATGTCATTAGTTTTTCAGTTGTGACATGTCTTTTGATGCGGTAGAGATATAACCATATTTTCTTCTCCATTCCAAAATCTTCACATTCGTTTTCGCCGAAATTCTTTGCCCGGTACTCGGAGGGTTTCCTGGATGGTTTTCTATGGCTTACTCTCTGAAAGCTATCTGCATCTTCCCTATGGTTAGTTACATTAATGATTTGATCCATTTTTATCATTTGGGCTTTCTCTATATCTTCCGCAGATGTACTTGGTTTTGAGGTTATATTTACATTTTGTGTTTGAATATTGGCGGGAATTAAATTTCGTTGTTGGCTATTTGTGTCTGCACTGGTGACCTTGGGTATACAAGCAGGTGTTTTTACTTTGTCAGCGTATGTTTTGTTCCCTTCTTCATATTGTTTTTTGTGACTTTTATTTGGTACCTGTATTTTGTCCTGAAGCAGTTCATTGTTTTGTTTTAGCAATTTTATATTTCCTTTTAAAATTATGCACTTTTCGTCCTTCTCGAGGAGTAGATTTTTGAGTAGTTCAATTTCGTTTTTTAGAAACTCATTTTCCTTTTCTAGATGGTTTTCGGTTGGCGCCGGGTTTTTACCGCTGGAGCAACATTTTATTCTTGTTTCACATATTTTCGCAAATTTTAGCTTGTTTTTTAATGCACATGAGTTATGGTACACACTTCCACATGTAACACACACTAAAACTTTGGATTGTTTGCTTTGACAACATTTAAACTTTACGCCTATTTGTTTTGCTAAATTTACTTTGAGAGCTACATCTTCCGACTCATCATCGGTTGACGCCATCTTGAATAATCTTATTGATGATAGTACATTAGGGTGTATACAGGGCATAGTCAAAATAAAATAATTAATAAAAAAAAACTTTTTAAAAACAAGATTTTATTCAAATACCCTAAAAAGTACAAAATAATTGCTTTGGATGTGTGATGTAGGTTATTCCGTGAGTTCTAGATTCAAGAGCTTGTCGCGCAAAGTTTTCATTTCGAATACAGATGCGACAAGCTTTTGAATCTATAACTCACGGAATAACCTACGTCACACATCCAAAGCAATTATTTTGTACTTTTTAGCGTATTTCAATTAAAGGTTTTTTTTATCAATTATTTTATTTTGTGCTTTTTATTTAGTACCCCCAACACACACATACCAATTTTGAATCGAATCGGACCATAATTACAAAACTCGTTCGCCATCTTGGAGCCGCCATCTTGAATTTGTGAATTTTGACAAAAAATTCATAATATCCTACCCCGAAAACCCCCACATACCAATTTTGAATAGAATCGGACCATAATCACAGAAATCGTCGGACATCTTGAAGCCGCCATTTTGATTGTATGAATTTTGTTAAAAAATTCATAATCTTCGACACTGAAAACCCCCACATACCAATTTTGAATCGAATCGGACCATAAACACAAATCTTGTCTGCCATCTTGGAGCCGCCGTTTTGTTTTGTTTTTCTCTAACAAATGCATAATGCATTGTCACGAGATATGAACACCTGCCAAATTTCACGTTAATCGAACAACTAGAAGTGGGTCAAATTTAACTTGCCAGATTTGATGACAAACATCGGGACAGGTGAAACTAAATAAAAGCTTGTAATGTAATAAAAACAGTTTTTCCGGATTTTTTTTCCAGCACCAACAAGTTATATTTTGTTGAGATATCATAGTTTCAGTCTATTGTAGGCGAAAAAACGTGTTTTGTTTATTGATGACTCTCTCTGTTTGAAATATATATATTTTTTTATTTTCGAATATACCCCTATACTGAAAACAATTGACAGATCGTTTTTGATTACAAAAAAAGGAATTAATTGCTACTGCCCATTGTATAAAAGATAGGGTAACATTCTGATGAACTCAATTGTTCATTATTACCTTTCATTTAGATAAAGGGAGCTTTACATTTTTTTTTTAGATCATTAACAATGTTTTTATTGAATATCTAGAAAACTGTTCCGTTAATTTGCACCACATTTTACTCACAATATTTTGAAAATGTTGACTCTCATAGAAGATAGATTTATCAACTTTGTATGTTGCGTTTCTAAGATATGCATTTTTGAAGTTTACAATATATGGGGTAACCTATCGATTTAACAAAATTTTATGAAACCTTTCAACCCATTCAATTCTTTTATGAAACTTTTCGAAATCAATTATTTGATATTATACACAACACAAACCACACTCAACAACAATTTGAAACTCAACAGTATAGACTCAAAAAAAATCGAATTATAAATAACAACTTCTAACATAAAAAGTCAATTAATATTATGGAAATTATAATAAAGTATAATATAACAAATCGAAATGAACCTGATGAAGCTATTGTATAGCGGTACACCTGTTGTGCTTTAGTGAACCCTTGAGTAGTGAAAATCTTATAGTGTATTGTAGTAGTGAACTCTAAATCGAAATTGAAACTAATTAGTTATAAACAACAATTTACATAATTGAACTCTCAAAAAACAAACAATAAAAAAAACCTTAATTCAAATAATATTATTAATATTGTTATTTATTGGTCTATTTGCGGAATCTAAAACATTGTTTAAATAGTTCATGGCTAGGGTACTTTATTGTTTCTTGATGACGAGCATATCCTAGGTACCAAAGTACGCTGCAACTATGGGAACAGCATCCCACTGTTCTTGCTCTACTTTTGCAGGTAGTTGATGCAGTTGATACTTTATAGCATTCCTAAATCTTGGCGCTATGCGGCAGTGTAATAGTCCAGGTTCAGGATTACGCATATCAATTTCAAATAGAAAGAATAAAGTACCCTAGCCATAAACTATTGAGAAATGTTTTAGATTGTGCAAATAGACCAATCAATAACAATATTAATAATTTTATTTGAATTTGGGTTTTGGTTATTGTTTGTTTTTTGAGAGTTCCATTATGTAAATTGTTGATTCTGTTGTTTATAACTAATTAGTTTCAATTTCGATTTGTTATATTATAATTTCCATAATATTAATTTGACTTTTTATATTAGAAGTCGTTATTTATAATTTTTTTTTAAGGATATACTGTTGAGTTCCAAATTGTTGAGTGTGGTTTGTGTTGTTAATAGTATCAAATAATTGATTTCGAAAAGTTTTATAATAGAATTGAATGTGTCGAAAGGTTTCATAAAATTTTGTTAAATCGATAGGTTACCCCATATATCATAATACCGTAAACTTCAAAAATGCATATCTTAGAAACGCAACATACAAAGTTGATAAAACTATCGTATAGGTAGTAACATTTTCAAAATATTGTTAGTAAAATATGGTCCAAATTAACGGAACAGTTTTCTAGATATTCAATAAAAACGTTGTAAATGACCTAAAAAAAATGTAACGCCCCCTTTATCTAACTGAAAGGTAATATTGAACAATTGAATTCAACGGATTGTTACCCTATCTTTTATTCAATGGGCAGTAGCAATTAATTCTTTTTTTTGTAATCAAAAACGATCTGACAATTGTTTTCAGTATAGGGGTATACTCGAAAATTTAAAAAAATATATATTGCAAACAGATAGAGTTATTAAGAAACAAAACACGTTTTTTCGCCTACAATAGACTGAAACTATGATATCTCAACAAAATATAACTTGTTGGTTTTGAAATAGTGCTGGAAAAAAATCCGGAGAAACGTTTTTTTTTTTACTATGCTCCGCATACACCTTAATGTACTATTTTTTTTAAAAAAATTTTTTTTTTTTTAACTCCCCAATCATTTAACTAATTATCCCTTTATCTCAGAAACTAAACGTACAAAATGATTTGAAGTCACTTTTTTCTAATGACCTATTCTACTATAACATAATAAAATTTCAGCCAATTTGACCGAGAGCCAATTTCCCATATGTTTTCATGCGGGGTTCTTTACATAAAAAAAAATAGGTTAAAAGAAACTTACAGCAGCCTTCAGTCATGCTCTGTGAAAATGCTGTTTGTGTCTTGAAGGGTTGTGAGGGTGAATGTTCTGAGGTAATATATTTTGGTGACTTGTAGAAGTTTTGTGGTTGATTTGAGTGTATTAGAAAATAATAAAAAATTATGTGACCCAGCTCGGTATCAAACCCGGGACCTTGTACTATGAAAGGGAGCGTTCATCCACATGAGCTATCAGGCCTAGTTGAAATAATGAAATGTTTGGAGTTCTCTGAACGCCGTGTGGCGCTCTGGAACAATCCCCGACCTCCCGTCCCCGCTTCCAGCCCCGGGACTGACTTCTGCCTACAGAGCTACACACGGGTCAGCTAGTAAGGAAGGCTTTTATGTAAAAATGTCCCTTGTACCTTATTATTTTTAATTTACGTAGCCAGCACTCCCTCTAATACTGTTAGCAGTTTGATGAATACTAGCGACAAAATATTGGTTGAAATTTTCAGCAATCTCTAAGCCACCAACAAATGTTTGTTTTTTATTAGCAGTTATTACTGTAATTTATATATATATATATATATGTGTGTTGAACTGACTAGTCTGATAAGTTTTATATTTACACATTTATAAAGCTTTAATGATGAATAAATTATCTATCTATCTATCACTCTAATAATTTGTGCCTAATACCTCTATCAAGCGGCCTTTTCAATTAAGAAAATAATATTTATGAGCTTAGGATATTCATTCTTATCTTTCAATTATAATGCAAATCAATTAAAATGAACTCAATCTGAAACTACTATTACTTAAATGATTCGCAAGAAAACAGATAACTTGAAAAATTCAGGTTGGCAAGGCATGTCTCTGCATAACTAAAATAAAAATGCGTTCGAGAGATGTTACTGTTTGGAGACCTAAAACGGAACTCATTACCTCCGAAAAACTATATGACTATCCTTCCATTCTTCCAATTTTGTCAAGCTGCAAACTTCTGTTGAAAAATATCTAGCCTTTACAAATAATACTGCTATTAAGTTTTCAAAATATATAGTCTAGTTATTATAGGTAATCATTTCTATGGTACAAATGACTAACACAATTCTTTTCTGATTCATTGGTCGGGAATTACAAGTATTCAATGCTTACGAGATTGAAAAATCCATGAAAAATCAACTCTCTCCCATCCTATTTTCTTAGTCATTACAATATTTTTGTTTTACTTAACTATTCTCTCAGCAAGATCTTTTGTTACCCTTAATTTGAGTATCTTGTATGGTACTTCTTGCAAATAAACAATTTATTCTCTATATTTCCTATTGGGTATTATATCATAATTTTCAACCTGATATTTCTTCGGTGTATTACTGGACTAACCAACTTGTACCCATAAGGTTCTAATGCAACAATTCCAGCATTCTGCATTTCTGACCGGAAACGTAGCCATAAATAATATGAATATTCATGATTAGGGTGATTCAACACAAAAACAAACTCATGTTCTGCTTTTGTGCTTTCTTTTATTCTTCAGAGGGAGAAAGGATAATTTCAATAAGCATTTTTTTTTATTGGAATATTTTAATAAACAATCTGAATTATTGATTCCAGATAGAGGATGATGCCTATCAAGAAGATTTGGGCTACACTAGAGGTACCATTGGAAAAGCAGGCACAGGCAGGATAAGGTTGCCACAGGTTGATGAAAAAACAAAAGTGAGGATATCTAAGACACTCCAGAAAAATCTTCAGAAACAACAAATCTGGGGTGGAAGTACAACTGTGAAAAAGCAGATATCCGGTACTGCCTCTAGTGTTGCATTCACCCCCCTCCAAGTGAGTATACGAAAAAATGTTTTTTTTTGCACTACAATTTTATGCAAACGAACAAATATGATCAGGTCTCAATTTTTTCAATTAACTGTATTTGCAGAATGGGGCGAAAGACAGAGTGATTAATTCTCTAAATGTGGTGTAATGAACTATAAATAAGAGGCCAAAATATTTGGGATAATCAATACTGAAATATAGTAGAACTTCTATTTAATCCATATTTCCGCTAGTGCAATTTTTTTTTTTATTAAAAATAAAACTATTTAACGAAATCCAAACGTTCAACATTTCCTAGAGTCTGTCCCTCTTTCCGTTTTTTATCAAAAATACTCGATTAATTTAACGTCTGTTATTACACCTAGAAAACAACACAATAATGTACTCTGACAATAAAATACTCAATCGCAGTTCACTACTAAAATGTACCAAGTACCGCACTGCAATAAATTCACCTTGAACTAGCTATGACTGACTTACTACTTGAATGAATCACTGATCGTATGCCTCACCTTATATACCTTCATTCTTGCCTTCCGGGATCTTTGAGCAGTTCTCAGAATCGTCTAGATCATTCGATGAGAAACCTGTCGTCATATTCTGGGAGTTCTGTCTCTGTAAGCATTGTTACATGGTCTGACGTGAACGAGATACACAACACAGGGGCATACTATACTTATTTTCGTAAAAACATCAAGAAATTTGAAAGTCCACGATGGCACTGATTTGCACATTTGTAAGACTCAATATTTTGTTTCCTCGTCCTTAAATTTCCCTAGGATATGATTTCTTGGTGCCTGGCTAGTAAGAGTTTGAATGGTTTAACCCTTTCCGTACGGCAGCGGTTTAGCGCACTGTGCTACACAGCCGGCAGCGGAAACAGTTTGTGGGTTACTTCAAACTACACCTGCCCCCACTTGCCCATGCTAGCACCGCCTAAAACCAATTTGGTGATGAACACCCTATTCTGCAGGGATTTTTGCTCCTTTCTCATCACTGCATTTTCTTTTGTGGGCGTTCTTTTCTTTTGTGGGCGTTCTCAAGAATTTCTGTAACTCGCCCATGACATCACTGTTGAATTTCAAAGAATCCTCCAAATCAGAAAATAATTGCCACTATCAGTAAGAGTTCTTTGTTAAATTTCTTCAAGATATTATCTGCATTTTTCCAAAGACTTCCTTTTAGAGATCTTATTTTTAATCTGCATTAGAGAAGTCTATGTCACAATGTGAAATTGATAAAGATAAACACCTCATTCGGGCTGATTACCTATAGACCGGTTTTGCACGATTATCAATCGAATGTAATCCAATGTTCATCGATGCATTAGCCAGGAGAATAGTTGTTTTCTGATATATATATATAAGACTCAACCTGCTGTATTTTGAAAACAGTAACTCGGTATATATGACTACAACAGTTTATAAACTTATAATAGCTGAGTATTTTTTGGTTTATCGCCACCAAAAATTAAAAATGGCTTGTTTTCAGTTACCGAATCAGTTTGAAATAACCAATTGAACTGAGTAAGAACGAACGGCAAGATCAAAAAAAGGTTGCGCCACTCATGGAACTCGTTATTGGGAGATTTGCTTTTTAATGACAGCGTATTTGGTTTTCTTATATTATTTTTTTTTAATTAAGTTATTGATTTATTGTCTAACAGGAGCACTCCCAATTATAAGACAAATATATGGATTACAGTTTTTAAGTTATGACTAAGTATAGGTCAATCTTTAATGATAGAGAATCATAATCGAATACAAAATATATGATTACCAAAATAGTAAGGTCATACAATAATACACACCATAATACATACAATAATAGAAATAGCATTTGAATAATACTACTTGAATTTATTTGGCAGAAGTGTACAGAAGTGAGCATAGTGCAAATAATGGAAGTTTGTTGTAATTAGACCTGCATATTCATAAACTTGTTTCTATTTATATTCATGAAATGTCCAAATGGAACAACAAAAATATCACATTCTGAATAGAAGTTATTATAAGTTTCACATATGTTATAAACTGGGGATTTCACTAGAACGTTGATTCTTGGTAGAGGTAGATAAAAGCAAATTTCATTTCTGCTATTTAGTCTTGGTATGTGAAAATCTAGTTGAGATAACAATTCAGGGCAGTCTACCATATTATGAATCAATTTTTATATGAAAATACAAGCATAATATGTTCTTCTATTTTCTAAGGATAGGAAGGAGAATCTATTCAGCAACAATCCATTGTCGGATTCTTGGGATGGGTATACTCCATCCAATTTGTACGCCATGTATTTCATAAATATCCTTTGACAAGATTCTAGTTGTTGCCTATGCATATTCCAAACGTGATCGGACATATGAGTTAAAAAGTGTTATAAAACATTCCCGATTTTGAAAGAAGTCTTTGCAGGTCCTGAAGATAAGTCCAAGCATTCGTTTTGCAGAAGATGTAATCTGGTTAAATTGTGAAGTGAAGCCAAGTTTCGGATCGAATTTGATAACAAAATCTTTAGTTTCTGTACTTTGTTTTAGTGCAATATCATTTATTGAATAGTCAAACTGTACATTATTGTATTTGAGAGTGTATTTCATAAATTTACATTTTTGAATATTTAATGGAAGCTTATTTAGTATGCACCATTCTTGTATTGAGTTAATTTCTTTCTGTAGTATAAGACAGTCTTCAATTGTTTCAATAGGGTCTGAAGATTTTCAAGTCGTCAGCAAAGAGTAATATGTTACTGGAAATATTTGAATTGATATCATTTATTAACCGACGAAACCAAAAAGGAGGAGGTTCTCTATTTGACGCGTATATATATATATATATATATATATATATATATATATATATATATTTTTTTTTATGTATGACTACGTATAACTTTTCACAGAAGAGTCCGATTCCGATGATTATTTTTTCATTGGATAGGGTGTACTTCGAAGTTGGTCCCATTTGAATTTGAACAAAAAATCCATCCCTAAGGGTAGCAAAACGGAGGATATTGATCGTTCACCCTCTGAATTTTGGTCCGTTAACCGATTCTATCAGGCATAACTTTGTAGTGGGTTTTCCGATTTGGATGATTTTTCTTTATTAGATAGGGTATACCTCATAGTTGATCATATTCCAATTTGGAATGAAATAATCCACCCCTATGGGTAGAAAAATAGGGGATGATTGATTTTTCACTTGTGAACTTTGGCACACATATGTAGTTGACATTGACAGATCCTCCTACATCCGTCACAATAATTACATTCTATGAAAGGATGGAATTATATACAAAGTGATGGAATCAACTAACCAGATCTTTCAAAAATAATTTATATTATATAACAATAAATAGTTAAAGTATATAATCATATTATTTAACAGTTAATAGTTGAAGTAAGCTAGGAATTGGAAAAAATCAACTGAAAAGCAAAAAATAAAATAAACTTTCTCAGTCTTAATGATAATTGAGCTCCTAAACTAATGTGAGTAACTAATTTTGAGTCGGCGCCAAACAAACTAGCAATTGAATTAGGTAAAGCGTAAAATGATGACAAGGAGATGCATAGCCGCGTTTTGGTTACTTCTTCAAAGTAATATAACGATCTTCGATAATTGTTTGTTTGGCGCCGAATCGAAATCAGTTACTCACATTAGTTTAGGAGCTCAATTATCATTAAGACTAAGAAAGTTTATTTTATTTTTTGCTTTTCAGTTGATTTTTTCGTCGGTTTAATTTTTTGTAAAAAAGTTTTTATGAATAAAGATAATAGGAGAGGAGCTAGATTGCTTCCTTGAGGAGCGCCACTAGTTGGAGTGAATTCAAGTGATTTGTGTCCTTTGTATTCTACAAATAGAGTACGATTCTGAAGATATGATTGAAATAAGTTCAACAGAGGACTATCAAAGCCTAGAGAGTTTAATAGAATTTGATGATTCAGTTTGTCAAAGGCCTTTGAAAAGTCTGTATAAATTGTATCAATCTGTAGCTGTTTATCTAACGCATTGCTGACCATTTGTGTAAAACACACGAGATTTGTTATCATAAAATGTTTTTTGATGAAACCATGTTGATCTAGAGTTATACTATTCCTCACATTGGGAAAAATATTATTATACAGACACATCTCTGAGACCTTTGCGAAGTTGGACAGTAATGTTACGGGTCGATAATTCAGAATGTTATTTGATGCCCCTGACTTCAGTATTGGACATATTTTTTATACTTTCCATCTATCGGGAAAACATTCAGTTTTTAACGCCAAGTTGAAATTAATTCTCCAGCAGTGAATTTTTGTTTTAGTTTTTTGAGTGATTGCAAAACCTTTTCTTCTGAGAATGAAGTTATGCTTATTGAGGGAAAATTTGTTGGTTTGATAGAGCGGTTTGAATTATTATCATTAGAGGGAACATAGACACTTTCAAAGAATTCTGCAAATGTGTTTACTATTCAGTTCTCTTTCATTTAGGAATAAAACATTAGGAATTCTTGAAGTGCCTTTTTTGTAATTAATATAATATTTTTCCTTGTTCTAGGGTTTGGAAATTGTCAATCCTCAAGCAGCAGAAGTAAAAGTTAATGAATTAAGTGCAAAATATTTTTCAAATACATCAGGTTTCTTGAAATTGGATAAAAAATAAACTATTGGAAACATATATAATATAGTGCTCTTGATTCACCTTCCTGTTGTTCATTTTGATGAAATACTTAGTAGTCACAGTTCTCTGCTGGTAGTGACAATGGTAACGTCGAATTTCTTTAGTTCTCAATTAGTACAGTGAATTAGTGTTAAACGAAAAAAACGAAAAAAAATAAATCTTCCCATAGTGATGGTTCCTACTCTGAAAGGGAACTTGAAGATAATGGTGTATGGAAAAAAGTAAGGCACAAACGCAAATCCAGATCAAACGCTAAAAGAAATTAAACTTTATCCACATCTGAAATGAATAATATTACAACAAAAACTAAAGACATTAATCCTACTGCACAAAAACTATCCACAAGCAAAAACCAAACAATGAAGAAACTACTTTCCCAAAATGAAAGAAATCCAAAACAAAAATTACCAACACATGTTTCATCTGAATGATGATACAGGGTGTACTAGAATTTCATTCTGTAACCTTCAGGAAAAACTATTCCCTGGCATACTTTTGAAATCCAATCAAGAAAAGACAATATTTCAACAAAGGTCCCTCGAAATAGACCCAATCAAAAAGAAGTCAAGGATCCACAATCCAGTCACCATCCACGATATGAATTATACTCAGATATTAATGAGCTGAATAATCCAACAAACATTAAAAGGGAGGAACTCATGCTAAAACTTAGACTCAGATTTTTTTAAAACTTCAATGCTGACACTCAAGCTATCTTCTCGGGAAACCAAGTTTACATACTAATCTGTGAACTTGACTCTGAGGAACCCTCCCCAACAGAACCAATTAACAGCGAGTGTAATGTTCAGTATGTCCAGTTCTATTTGAACTGCTCTACCGTAACATAAACAGTTAGGGAGAAGTCATATGATAAAGCATTACATTGAAAATAACAACATTGACTGCACTTTGTTCGTTGAGGCAAACACTTCTTCTAGCGACTGGTCGATCATCCAAAGGAACAGGCACCAAATACATAATAAAGCTCGAGGAGGTTCTCCGGCACAAGCAAACCCAAAGTTCAGCATCTATCATCTCAATGAGTGCCTACACTTCACTCTCCCACTTCATAACGACAAGCTGCACGTCTTTTTAGAGTACTCTCACCCAAATTCGAGACTGGAAGAAAATGTCTTCACTCCAGCAAGTCTGTACCAGTATTCACTTATCATAAGGAATTTCAATTTGAATAACAGGTATAAAAAGAGACAATTGAACAACTTTCTGAGTAGGTTAGGTTCTTCCCGAGTGGGGCGATAACCGCCCTTCCTCTGCGACTTTCTTAGATCTATTGTGGCTCGATCCTAATTAAATTAGAGTTCACCTTTAAGTCCCGCGCTTCTGACGAAGTCGATGATGGCGCTTGGTGATACCTTTGTGCCAGGTCTTTGGGCTCTAGCAGCCTGTAATCCATACGCTAGAATCTTGTTCGTTCCAGACCCTTGCATCTGCACAAGATGTGCTCTGCTGTTTCTTCTTCGTCTTGACAAAAGCGACACTCTGCGCTTTCCGCAAGTCCGATTCTTTAAAGGTTCTTTCACAGTCTACAGTGACCTGTCAGTAGCCCCATTATAATCCTCAGGTTTTTCCTATTCAGATATAACAGGGCTGCTGTTCTTCTTTTCGAAGGGTTTGGTATAAATGCTTTCGAGAGGACTTGTCCCACTGTTTCATTCCAGTACACTTCTTTGGTTCTGCTCTTTGATATTCCGAAGAAGGACTATGGTCCTATGAACTATTTGATAGTGCCTTCTTTTGCCATTTCCTTCATAGCCTTTATGTCCAGGGACCCATAGCAGAGTTATTCTGTTGTCCCTGCTGATGCTTTGAAGGGCTTTCACACAGTTCCATACTAATCTGGATTCTATCCGACTTGATGCCAGAGCTTTCAGTGCTGCTTGGCTGTCAAACATGATTTTGATCGATTGATTTTTACTGTTTTTGTTCAGAATTTATTGCAGGCAGAGTGTGATTGCATAGACTTCTGCCTGGAAAATTGTGGCGTACTGTCCCAGGTTTACACCAAGGTTAAATTCTGGTTATACTCCATGTACTCCGGCCCCAACTCCGTCTTCCGTTTTGGAGCCGTCTGTGTACCATTGTAGATTGTCCCTTGTGAGTTATCGTTCTTTCGTCTCCCATTCGTCTCTGCCCGGGAGGAGATTCTCATAAGGTCTATCAAAGTTTCTTTTATATGTTGACGACATAGTGAGTGCAGCTGGACATTGTTCCATACATCTATTCTCCGATGATACCCTCATATATTTTACATGTTTAGATAATGAAGAGTTGGTCACAACACTTAACACTACTTTGGAAAATATCAATAAGTGGTGTTCCTCTAACCAATTGAAGATAAACACACAAAAAACCAAATTTATGATAATCAGCAACGAAAATAATTATAGAGTGTTTTGCGAGAGTCAGCTAAATATTACTGTAAGTGACGAGTCAATTGAAATGGTACAGAAATTTAAATATTTAGGAGTAATTATAGACAGCTCAAATTTAAAGAACATGCAAACAATTTAATCAAAATCATTTCATATAAAATCAACTACTTACAAAGATGTTCTACTTTTCTGACAAGATGGGCCAAAACTATTCTGTTCAACACCCTAATATTACCTCATTTTACCTACTGTTCCACAATACTTTACCTGCTCAATCAAAATGAAATGTCCAGATTTAGGAAACTTCAAAATCGAGCTATGAGAATCATACTCACATGCTCAAAGAGACCACACATTGGGCATATGTTAAAGGAAATGCAGTGGTTGTCAATAGATGACTTCTTTGAGTATAATACTCTAATATTTATATTTAAGATCAAATCAGGTACTGCTCCAAGCTATTTGAGAAATATTGTCAATTACATTCTTCCGTCAATAGAGTGTTCATCCTTCAGAAATATGCAGTTAGGATCATTGCAAAACTGAGGTACAGGGATTCCTGCAGATACTCGTTCAAAAGACTTAATATGTTAACACTCATTGGAACATATATCTTGGAAGCTTGTACTTTTGTTTATAAGAATAGGGCCCTATACATGGGAAATCGTGCAGCACATACATATAATACCAGATTGAGAGACCAGTTGCTGCCAGCTGTGCATCACACTGCCTTGTATCAGAAGAATTTTGAATACATAGGATGCAAATGTTTTAATCACCTTCCTGACTCTATAAAAAATGTCACAAATGTTCATATATTTAAAAAAAATGTTAGAAAATTCATAATTGAGAAGAATAGCTACACGTTAGAGGAGTTTTTCAATTAGGTTAGTGATTTTCAATTATGTATTATGTTCAATTATGTTCTTGTCTGTTTTCCTTTTTAATGTGTGTCTTATGCTAACTTTGAATGATTTTACTATTACTGACTTTGTATTTTACTAGGACGTATTTACCAATTATTATATTTTTACAATTTATTGTCCTTATGTAATTTAATTGGAAATAAAGATTTATTATTATTATTATTATTACAATTCTGATGTGCATACCCACAATACAAGATCACGAAATGATTTCCACATTCCACTGGTGGCAAAGAGTCATACACAAACTTCTGTATTTTTCAAAGGCCTGAAGAGATTTAATCAGCTGCCCCTAGAAATCAAATCCTCAGATTCCTTGAACAAGTTCAAACAGAACTTAAAAAATTTTCTTCCCTCTCCTAGTGCTGGAGCTTGAAAAAAGAATTTCTCTTAGTAATTCTATTTCAATATTCTGCACAGGTATACTTATGTTTCTCCCTTCTCTTCAACTGATTTTAATGTGTAGTTTTTATGAGTGGAATGGCTGTATTGGTTTTACTTTATTTTATATGACCAAATTTTAATGTGTAGTTTTATGAGTGACATGTCTATTATTAGTTTTATTTTATATGACCAAATTCAATGTGTATTCTTTAAATGATCATTTGTATTAGTTCATAACTAAATAAAGGAATTATATATAAAGTTGTATAGGGGGATCATTGTGTCTGGTGGCATTGCTAGAATTGGATGGGATTTTATCTAGTTCTGGATCTTGCAACTACTTTTTCCCTTATTAGAGTAGAGTTTATTTCCATCAATTTACATTTGTTTGTAACTGGTCGATTGTTAGAAAAAAAATATATATACATATATAGATAAAGTTAGTTGCTTAAAGTTTTCCGTTAGATGGTTATATAGTTTTACATCTGAAGTATTTTTCTTGCAAATAGCGTATTTGAATCTTTCTGGTCTGAAAGAATTACAAGATCTTGCATTGTGAGTTCTTTGTTTCTATGAATTTCAAGCAAAGTTTCATAGATATAGAGTGCCATAATTTTTTGTTTTATGAATATTGGCTTACAGTATTCCCTGGGGCTAGCACATACCATAAATGTAAAAAAATAATTTGAGGAACATTACAATATGTACAGTAGAATCCAAAAACAGAATGGAATTTCAATTTGAAATTCGAAAGTTGATATTAGTTACAAGTACATGTGGCAACACTGCAACCCTGAAAATATTTTTAAGAGCTAAATCTCGGTCTCTTATCATGCGATACAAAATTTCGAGTATATATATCTTAGATCTTCAGAAACGTCCAATAGGCCATCGAGTTTGGAATACCCTGTATATTATTCATTCTTTGTAAAATCAGTTCTTCATCTTATCATTCATATACTTCAATACACTACAGAACCTTCACATTGACCATGAAGATAAACAATTTCATTAAAACTTCGTTTGAATAGTTATTGCCTTCCATTTTGATTCTTTTTTGGTCAAATTTTTTGTAATAAATGCGCAAATGTTTTATTATTGATGCACAATTGTCGAATTTTCATAATGACGTATTCCATGACATTTAATACAAAATATGGCAAAATAATCCGATTTTTATAGAAACTTGCTTTTTAGATATGGGAACATGATACATCATTTGAAAGGAACTTAATTGTCTCTCAGGCTATTCGATAATATACAGGGTATTCCATTTAAAAAATGTACTTTTCACCATTTCTGTAACTATCGGAAAAATCTCAAATTTTGAACAACCCTGTATAATGGAGAACAAATTCCCTTAGACATAACTAATGCACAGAACATTGGTAAAGTTCACCCAAAGTTTCAGCTTTGTACGAGTCTAAATACCCCAGTAATAAACATTTAATTGAAGCTATGTTTTGCACAAAAAATAAGGAAATCAATGAATTTCTCGAAAACTGCTTGCGATTGGTATAGGGAAGTATTATGCAAAAATGATCGTAAAGCAATAGCAAAGCGAAGAATGCAATAACATACAGGGTATCTCATTTAAAATATCAAAGTTGTTGCTACTTTTCAATATAAATATTTAAGATTAATAGAGCAAAACTAATTACCCACAAAACCAAATTTTCAAAATAATCCTGTGTCCCGTTCTCCAAAAATGTCTAATAGGCCATCGAGTTTGGGACACCCTGTATATATATGTAGATAGTGTATGGAATCTTTATTTTCGATGTAAATTTGAAATAAATGATCCATACACTTCCTACATATAAAATAAATGATCCCAATTTGAAATAAAGTATGCATACACTATAAAAAGTTAAAATAAATGAACCACACATTACGCAAATATTAAATAAAGACTTCATACACTATCTACAATCAAAAGGAAGGACCCATGCACTACCTAAATTTGAAATAAAGGATTCATACACCCAATTTGAAATAAAGGATCCATACACAATCTGAATTTGAAGTAAAGAATTCATACACTGCCTGAACTTGAAATAAAGGATTCATACACTACCTGAATTTGAAAACCCACTGCCGCTGCTACTTGCGCTGCCAGCTGTCCTGCATACTTCCTCAGCAGCCTTTGAAGCAAGTGACTGTTCACATGCAGCTATACTTCAGTCAATTCTCCAGCAACAAAGGGCGTCGAAATTATATTAATGTAAAAAAAAAAATGTGATGAAAAAAAACGTCGACGACGAAAAAGGTGATGATGGATGACAGCGATTCATCGCAACAGAACATTGTAAGTCATATCTGAGCCAAGAATCATCGGGCGTATTTAGTACTTGGATGGGTGACCACCTGACAAGGAAGGTACGCGTTAAAATGCCCTACTAACTGTAGCGTAGTAGCTTATTCGCAGCTGCAGGCGTCTTATCAATGAACACAATAAAAGATGATAGATATGCTGACCTTCGGAGGGGACGTTAAGATGGCGGTCCCGTGTACATAGATGTTGAGCTCTTGTGTGCTCACTGTGTAGCCCTGGTCACAGAAATAGGCCGACGTTAAATAAAGCAATAAAAAAAAACATTGTTCGTAATAAATGTAGTAATAACCTGAAAATTAGGCCTATTGTTTTTTTACAGAGGTAGTATGATGAACTTTTTCACTGAGTTGACTTGTGAGGAATCCGGAGAATTTTATAACTTTTGTAGAATGTCGCGCACTCGGTAAGCGACTGAAAGGGCAACATGTAAACAGTCGTACCGTACAATGGATTGATCAGATTATTTGACAATTATTGCGATTATATTACAACATGATAATCAAACCTACGTCGATTTCAATACTTTTTTTTCAATATAAGCACACTAAACTTTGAAGTGTTCAATAAAACTATGAATATATGGTTAACAAAACGTCTTTAATAACAATTCAAACCTAGTCGCACAAAACATTCTTTGGTCTAAACTAATCATGCAATGAAACTGTATTTAAAATTCCAATTAATGTCCTAAGTCATCATTTGGGTGCTCTTGTTTCCAGATGAAGTCCATGGATTTCAGTTATTTGTTCCTTAAGAGTATCGTAAACGATTCTATGTTGCTTCATTACAGATAAACCTTTGAATTCTGCCGTTTCAACAGCCACATTGAACATCGCGCCACAACCCCCTGATGTGTCTTCGACATTGATTGTGCTTGCACTAGGAAATTTTTTTCTGAGTTTGTTCATTATGAGCGCTTCTGTTACAGGTACATTGTTGGATGAACAGTATCTTTGATTTATCTGAAAATGTTTTGTAAAATAGATCAATGATTTTTTTTCCTCAAATTAGAACATACGTACTTACAGATCTATGGAGGATGAACCGAAACTGCTGGTATATATGTCTATTATATATGTTTTTCAATAGTTGAGACATTTTTGAATAAAATTACATAACCTAACTTTTGTTGGTGGTAACTAGTCTCTTCTTCTAGAATTTTTTATATTAGTTACAAAGATCATCTACTCAGTTCCAACGCAACAATTTCACATAGTTGGGTGCTTTTCTGGTATGCGAAACTTGCCTAGCCGAGTGTCCCAATTTCTCTGCCAGACCTACCACAATAAACTTCAAATAGAAATGAGTAGGCTCAAAGTCGTGTCCACGGTTTATTGGAAATATAATTATAATAGACATGTTTCGCGGCTAATCAGACCCATCTTCAGTATTATGTAGTGTTACAAAGGAATGACCTGAAGAATTAGTATTTTACAGGACCTATTTTGAAGTGACATACAATTTTATTAATGACCGGCGAGGAGGTTATACCCACATGTGGAAACAATGAGACTTTATAAGTAAGTTAGGGCGGGTTTATCAATGCTCGGTTAAATATTGTAGCCTTCGGCTAAATCTTAGCTGTTGGCCAAAGTGTTTATCAACTGCCAGTTTGCATTAGCTGTCAGTAAAACTTTCGGCTATCCTAGCTGCCACTATCAAGTTGATGTTAACCATAGAACATACAGTTTAATACGAGACATTGGGGTTCCGTGATTCTAACTGTCAACTGTGTCATGATTGTTTGCTTATATTTTGCATAGATAACCTTTATATTTTTCATCATTTCAATTTTAAATTTCAACGTATTATCATCGTTTGGGGCGAAATCGAAAAGCTTCCAGTTTGATTTATTTATAGTTTAGTAGCGTCCAATTAATATAGGTTCTGTGTGTTTGTATTTCGTTTCATTATTATTGTCAATGGATCTTGAGGAACTTGACGACCTTTTCGATGAAGAGCTTGAAGAAATATTGGAATTTGTGGAGTACGAAAGACGACCTTATACTGTTAAAGAACGGATGAATTCCTTTGAAGAGCTCGATGATGTCGAGTTTACTACTCGGTTTCGACTTTCTAAACCCAGTGTTCACAAAAATTGTCCTCAAAAATGCTGAACATGTTAGGGAATTTGTAATTCGCACAAAAAAAGGCAGGGACATTTGATGTAATCAGTAAAAGGTGAGGGAATTTCAAACAAAAGGATGGAAAATTAAATTTATATTGGGTATTTCTGGAGTGGTATAATGCTTGTTCCATGGTTCCTATTATCTTCATTCTAGGGGGCAACAATGCTGACATTCAGGAATAGGAAAGGTTATTTTTCCATAAATGTGCAGACCATATCGGATCCCAATTTAAAATTTTTGGACATAGTAGCACGCTGGCCTGGTTCCTCACATGAACAGTTTTTGACAATTCCAATGTAAGGCGGCGGTTGTTATATAATGAATTTCCCAATTGTCTCATAGTAGCCGACAGTGGATGATCCAAACACAATGCATATCGTAAATATTGATTTTGACGAAGAAATCCAGCCAGAAGGTGTTGTACAAAACAACATCAACAATGCCAGGGATAATCTAATTAATAATTATTTTAGATGGTTAGTTGTTCAGCAATAATTTTTTATATCCATTCTTTAAATAAACAAAATTTCAATTTACTAATGTATTTTTAATAAAATAAAAAAACAATATATACTTATATAATGAAAACTAAAACCACTCAATTAAAATGAGAAATTTACACTCTGACAACATTACACCCACGTTTTTATCACGGACAAGGTTGCCAAATGCTCATTTACACTTAGCCTCCAGTTAGCTACCTGTCGGTCATGTGGTGCATTGATAAACGCTATCTAATGTAACTGAGACTTTGGCTGGACGCTAGAGATAGCTGAGGGCTACGTAGCTAACAGATTTAACCGGGCATTGATAAACCCGCCCTTAATATTGAAATTATTTTATTGGGTTGTGATCCCAACCACAGCATCATTAGTCGCATCCTTTGAACGGAAGGAAACATATGGTGAAAGTGTAAATGAACGTCATCTTGAGATGTTACAATCTGATTCATTTGCAGAATGACAGCTAACAATTAATTCCAAATAGTGACCTCTATTGGTAGGGTGTGAAACCAATTGTGTAGTGGTTAAGCCTACTCATTTATATCGTCATCTACTCCACTTTGAGAAATGGACTTTTTCCTGAATTTTCAAAAATTTTAACTTTTTGCGGATATTCGGAATCACATAATTTGGCAAAGTCTGTACTGTACCTTCGCCTTATAACCAATCCAAATCTTTAGTTTTTATTGGCATTATGTGATATATTTACGTTAACGGGCTGCTTGTTCAAGAAAAAATTATTAATTTAATAATCGGAACTAAAACTCATTTTTAACGGATTCCCAAAATTTTTTATTTTTCCGCGAACGTTTAAACCCTCAAATTAATTAAAGAAATTGGAAGGAACGAAAACGGGGCGTGGTTACCTGTGACGTCACACGGCACATGCGATACCTAACGTTTGAAACGCCACGAGTCGAGAGTCGACTGTGTTACTGTGTTTTATATTGTAATAACCTACCGTGTTGTCGTGTAAGAAGCAAAATGCTGGACTGCTTCGTTATTTTATTGCATAATGAGTGAGAAAAAAGTGGTAAATAAATATTGTTTGGTTCCCAACTGTCCTAACACATCCAAGAATGCCCCAGAAAAATGGTTTATTAATGTGCCCTCTGACATTAAAATAAGAAAAGTTTGGCAGAAAGCAATGCGTCGTAAAGTTTTTGTATCTAACAAATCGCATGTGTATTGCTGTGAAGATCATTTTAAAGTAAGTTATGGTGTCTTTATACAATAAGGTCATTGTAAAATATTTCCGAAACAATATAATTAAAGACTCCAATAATAGGGTGCATAGTTCTCAGTTTGTTTACATTTCGTCGACAGAAGAAACCGATGTAGTTGTAACAGAACATAGGTACATACATAAGTAAATTCTGTTTTAGTTTTTAGCGATTTGTATTATTTTTGAAAAACTTGAGAGTGTAGAAACTAGTTTTTTTCAATACTGAACTTTGTAATAGAGATATAGTGCGGTTAAAATAAACGTGATTTTATTTAAAAATTGATTAGATCTAAAATAAATTAAATTGAAAAAACAAATGTATACCTACTGCTATTTTTCGATTTTATCTCACAGTTTGAATATTTTTAATAACAAAAGTTGTATAGTTTTAAAATTAGTGATAACTTCTAAGCTCTAGTGTTTAACACAAATAACTTGTTTTAGGTAGAGGAAGATATAGAAAATTATATGTACATTAAAACAATGAACAGTGGAAAAGTTAGACTAAAACCTGGAGTAGTACCGAGATTTTTTGACTGTCAAAAAAATAGAGTTACGACGCATAGTTCAAAGCCACAGTCACAGTTTTTAAAAACTAAAGCCCAGCAATCTGTCATTAAGACTTTATTGTTAAGCTCAAAAAATAAAACCTCCAAAGAGAATCAAGCAGATGAAGAAAATCAAATGGATATCAGACGAGTGGAACCTATATCTAAGGAAATAGGGGTTCAGGCTTGCATTAAGGTTCATGTACGTTCTAAGGCGATTCAATGTGGAGGCAAGGGTTTTTCTATACCAAAAATGGCTAAAAAGGGAAAATCCACTAGCAATGAAATAGTTCCAAAGAAATCGTGAATGGAAAAAATTATATAAAGATTATCCCACAACTTAATAAATTACCTAGCATGAATTTTGACTCACCCTTTATACAAAATTTATATATTTATATGTACTATATTTTTGTAAGTCATGTAAAATAATGTAGGTACTTTTAAATATTTTCACTATTGTATAAGAACGCAACATAAAATTGTAATTACTCTATTTTATTTTTTATTTGCCCTGTATAAAAATAAGCCCAGAGAGTAATGACCATTTTGAACGAATATTTGGGTAATAGTTAACTGAATTAAAAATAAACAATTGTCCAATTTGTTGATATAAAAATACAGATTAGTCAATTTAAGTGAGAGTCTTTCCCATAAGATTACTTAGTGCCATGTTTTTTCAGTGTATTTTAATAAAAAAAAAAGTGATAAGAATGTTTTATTTGACCCTGGTATTGCTTACTTATAAAGTCTTTGTTTTTATTAAAATAGTCCCTCACCATAAAGATATCGACTTCAGGTAAATTTGCAGAATCTGCTTTAATAAATCCAGTATTTACTGAATACATCTTAAATAGCAAAAACCACTAATACTTTTAAAATTTAAAGATATTGCAGCTGGAAGCAACTTTCTTATGGGAAACGCAACGGTGTACTGCCGAATATCAGTCCACAATATGCACCTTCAATATCTAAGTAGTGGGGGCAAGTTCAAGAGCTAAAAATTTTACCAGTTATTTTGATGATTGAGTTTTACAAAATAACGTAAAAAAAACAAGAAAATATTTTATTGAAAACAAGCCTATTATGAAGGAATTGTTAAAAATTTATGGATGGTACCTGCTCGGAACTCTAAGGACTGCAAAAAAAAATAAAGAACCTGTGTTTATGATATACCTACTCTGCTATAGGAAAGTAGAGTAACATTCTCTCGGCTCGACGAACTATTGTCCATAGTGGGGATAAAATTGAGGTCGTATTCAAGTACAATTACAAAATGACCAAGGAAAGGAATTTTTCAATAGTAAGTTTTTACCATTGATGAAACTATATAAGATTAGGCATTGTTAGATATTTACTACTATGGCAGCTAAGGTAAAAAGAGTCATTCGAACAATGAAAACTTGATTCGAAGAAAGGCCATAGTTCAGTATTTTATAAGTCTTCCATATATTTCTTTAAATAATGTCCGTTCGTAACTGGTAACAGTAACATTCAACCGACAATTATCTTCATCTATACTGCCATGATTCATATTATAACATGTCTGCGCAACACTCAGAGAAGACTCCAAAATGAGAATTTACATTGATATCAGGCAAGAAAGCCATTCTGTTAATAGGCGTCATCTTGAGAAGGGCAGTGCATTTTCCATCAAAACAGGTTCCATAGGCGAGTCAGTTATATGCCATAATAATCATTTATTGCCCAACAGGTTACATCCAATTACAGGACATAATTAAATTTACATATTTAATATTTCAAATTTGTTTTACCTAATAACCAACTAACTAATTATTATTTATGTAGTATTATTTATATAGAACGTTCAGTTATGAACAAGATGCAGTAGTGCAAGAATTCAAAAATGCAAAAATTTCATTCAAGTTCGATTTATATCAGTTTTTTTAATGTTATCTCTTTTATGTGTCTGAGCGAACAGGTATTGATGTCACAAAAGTTACAGATATATATAGTTGAAGTTTTCACACATCATCTTAATAGGCGATAGTGATATTATATTTGTTTTTGCCGTACCACAATAAAATGTGATATTTTTGCGTGACCCAAGTCTTGGAACCCTGAAGTGCAACTCATATAAGAGAATGCTGCAGTCAACCTGGTTGTGCAGTAATTTATACAGAAATATGACTGAGGCACACTGTCTTCTTGTTTCCAGTGAGACAATATGAAAGTGTTCAAGAAGTGCATTGTGATCTGAACTTCTTGATGGAAATGTTCCATGTCATTTGAAAAATGTAAATTTCAAGAATTTTCTTTGAACCCTTTTTAGGATATATTTATGGCAGAAATAGTGAGGACTCCAAATTATTGAGCAGTATTCTAATTTTGATCTCACATATGAATAATACAGAATTTCTTATGATGAAACCAAGCATTTTGTTGGCTTCCGAAGTTTTTTTGTTGATATGATCTACAAAAAACATCTTTGGATCGAAGAATACACCTAAATCTTTAGATTCTTTACATCGAGTTAGATTGATGCCCTGAACGCTATATGGATATTCAACAGGAGTACGTTTTCTGGTGATGGTCATGACTTTACATTTATCAATATTGAGGTGTATGTTGTTAACTGAACACCACGTTTGCAAGTTATCTAGGTTTTGCTGAAGTAGAGGGCCATCAGCTGATTTCTCGATGGAAGTAAAAATATTCAAATCATCCGTGAAAAGTAGCTTCATACAGTGAAGTTTAGAAGTAAGATTATTAATGAATAATAAGAATAACAAGGGTCCTAGGTTTGACCCTTGTGGTACACCCGAAGTGACAATTACTCTATTAGATTTGAATCTATTATACGCCACTATTTGGTTACGGTTTGAGAGGTAGGAATGGAAAAGTACCAGTAAGTTCTGACTGAAACCAGTTTCACCCAATTTCGCAATTAATATATTATGATTCGATCAAAAGCTTTTGAAAGGTCGGTATAAATCATATCTACCTGACCTTGTTTGTCCAGAACAGTGCACACATATTGTGAGAAAATTGCTAAATTAGTTGCTCTGGGTCTATTGCTCATAAATCCATGTTGGTATTCGCATATTTAATTTCTGGTAGCAAGGTAGATATGTTTATAAAGAATTATTTCGTATGCCTTTGCAAAATTGGAGATTATGGATATTGCTCTATAGTTTTCTACTGTGGCAGCATCTCCATTTTTCAGTATAGGGCAGATTTTTGGAAGTTTTTAGGCATCAGGGAACGTTGCAGTTTTTAAGGAGAGATTATAGTACGCTATATCTGCGGGGTTGGACCTGGAGTATCTTGTAAATAACTTTTCAGAAAGCAAAAACTCCTCACCATTCCATCTCTTCATTCTCGAATCGGTATGAATCAGGAATCATTGAAAATAAAAACAATACAAAATATTTGGGTCTTCACATAGATAGCAAATTAAAATTTTTTGATCATGTGATCGCACTGAGAAAAAAACTGTCTTATGGGTGTTGTGCAGTAAAGCTTACTTCACAAGAATTACATTTCTCAGCTGCAAAGATGGTTTATCACTCCCTCGTCGAATCACATATCCGCTACGGCATTGCATTTTGGGGAAGTTGCAACAACTACTTATTGAACAGTGTACTCATCCTATAGAAACGAGCCTTAAGATACTTGTGCAAAGCTAAACCTCGAGATTCTTGCAAAGAGTTGTTCAAATCCCATAAAATATAAACAGTAATTGCCCTGTATATCTTGGAAACAGCATCAATAATAAAAAAACATAAAACTGAGTTTGGCTCTCACTCCTCTACACACAATACTCGACAAAACAGAGATATAAAACCTCTGCTACCCACCTCAAGTCTCATTAAAGACTCATTTATTTACAATGGTTGTAAAATCTACAATCATCTTCCCAATGATTTAAAAGAAATTGAACCACCAATAAAATTCAGAAAAGAGCTAAAATATAAATTAATGGAAAGAACCTATTATAGTTTGGATGAGTTTTTTTATTGACTCAATAATTTAGTGATATATAGCTAAATCTTTTGTAATTAAGTGTCTCTACTCCTTTGATTTTTTTACCTTAGATGTTTATACTAATTTTATTGTAACTTTATCCTTGTGACCATGATTTATTGACGCAATATTTTAATGATATTATACTTAAATGTTTTTGTAATTAATTGTCTTTACTCGTTTAAAATATTTTAATTTTTTTACCTTAAGTATATGTTTATACTGATTTTTATTGTAATTTTATCTTTACATTGTATTGCTTTGTAACCATGATTTCTTCATGAATACAATAAAGTATATATTGATTGATTGATATGTTTAGTACATAAAAATAAATCAACATATGATACCATTTCTGGTTCCACCCGCCAAAATAACCTAAGGCTACCCATTCCAGCTTCCAATTTGATAAAAAACTCCATTATTTATAATGCTGCAAAACTATATAACCATCTTCCAGCCAGCATCAAAACCATTGAATCCCTCCATTTATTCAGGAAATCGGTGAAACTCGTTCTTATGGATGAAGCATTTTATGAAGTTCAAGATTTCCTCAATAAAACATAAGTGGTCCTATTAGTTAACATTTTAATATTTTTTAATATATATTATTCAACCATACATAAATTTTTATGTGATATTTTGATTAATTGACTAGTTATTTTTAGAAAAATCGAATTAAACGGTTTTCTTCACATAAAGGATTCAATATAAAATTGAACCAGAAAATGGTAGATCTCAGGTGAAAAACAACTACTTTCCTGGCAAATACCACGCAGAACGTTGAATGATATTCACCTGAAAATCCATGCATACTTCCATATAATATCAATGGACATTGAATGCAAATGTTTCTTTCTGATAAGCTCGATTATGTTCAATTTATGTCGTGTTCACCTAACAATCCGCATACCGGTTTCAGGCTTCTTGGCCCTCATCAGTACAGAGTAGTCAACCAGCCAAAGGTCCAAAGAACTCTGGCTGAAGTGAGACACAACGTAAACAAACCATCATCGAGCTTGTAACACCTATAGGTACGCCGGAAAAGATAAACTTTAACTGGCGGTACCTAGTGACAGAAAGAAACACTCCGAAAATCTCCCACCTCGATAGGTTTCTAAATAAAAGATTCCTTCTCAGTAGGAGTGGCAAGCCCGTCTAGCACATAGTGAAAGATAAGTGCCATGTGAAGTGGAATGAATAGAAAAATCGAATTAAACGGTTTTCTTCACATAAAGGATTCAATATAAAATTGAACCAGAAAATGGTAGATCTCAGGTGAAAAACAACTACTTTCCTGGCAAATACCACGCAGAACGTTGAATGATATTCACCTGAAAATCCATGCATACTTCCATATAATATCAATGGACATTGAATGCAAATGTTTCTTTCTGATAAGCTCGATTATGTTCAATTTATTTCTTGGCCCTCATCAGTCGGAGTAGTCAACCAGCCAAAGGTCCAAAAACTGGTGAAGTGAGACACAAGTAAACAAACCATCATGGCTTGTAACCCTATAGGTACGCCGGAAAAGATAAACTTTAACTGGGGTACCTAGTTATTTTTAATCTTGACAATGTGATATTCAATTATGTTTATTTTTTACTTAATATTTACCCTGTGTTATCTTTGTGGCAACACAGATAGTATTTTTGATTGTTTGTGCGTTTCTAAAAATATTTATTAATTCTTCTTAACTATATTGTGGGTACTTAAAGCTTATTGTTAATTTTATGTCCTATGTTGAATATTTAAATGTATGTTATTTTCTTTTATTAGAATCTAACAAACAACTGTAAAATATCTTTATTTTTAGTATTTGTAGTGCAAGCTTTTTCAATAAGAATTATTTATGTCTTCGACAATAAAGCATATTTTTGATTGATTGATTTGATGAAGCATAGTGGAGTGGCCAGAACAGATCTACAATATTTATTTACTAGGAATGATGGTATGGAGTCCAAACCAGAGGTCATTTTATTTTTTAGTTTTTTCATTGCTTCCTTCACTTCATCTTTTCTTATTTCAGGAATGTTAATAATTTCTTTGTTATTCACAACGATTGCTTGCCCATCCGGGTTTTCATATGGTGGGAGATAAACACTACTGAAAAATGTGGAGAATGCATTCACTATATTTAGAGGTTCAGTTATTTCTTGACCTTCATAATACATTTTGCCTGGAATTCTTGATTTCTGTTTTTTGAGTGGATGTAACTCCAGCAAAGTTTAGGATCTCTCTGAATGGATGACTAGACGTTTAGCAGGTAGGATTGGTAGGCCTGATCAATTGGTATTTTAACGTTGCTTCGTAGATTTTTATAGTGGTTTAAGTAAAACTCAGACTTGTTTTTTTTATATTTTTGAAGGTAATTAGATTTTTTGCGTATGTTTTGAATAATTTCACTGGAGTACCAGCTTGGGTATTTGTGACCCTTTGTTTTATATAGTGGTATATTGTCATCAAAAATTGTATATATCCTTTCATATAACATACTAACTGCAAGATTGGCGTCCGTGTAGCTGTTTAGAAATGACCAGTCGCATTCTTGCAAGACCTTGTACCTTGTAAAGCGATGGAAAATCTGCTCTCTTGAAATTATATGCTTTTTCGTATTTTTCTATTTAAAAGGTTTTGAATTCGGATTCGGAGGTGATTTCACAGTCAATTATTAATGACGGGTGATATATGGGTCTTTACTTAGTAGTGGGGTGTTGTCGCGCAAAATTTTACATTACATTACAAAACCAGGTCAAGTAGTCGGTTCGAGGAGTTCAGTACGCTGTTAAATTGTTTCAGGCTGAAAAAGTCTGAGAAGTTTTTTTGCAAGTAGAGTTTTACTATCATTATTCGCAAATTATGCTGTTGTTCAACTAATTCAAAAAAGAGGTCATCGTTAGTTAGCTACAGTAGTAGTTGGGGGAATATATATGACAAATACATAAAATGAGGTACTTATTGCCGATTGAACATTTGCACCCTACAATATATATCATCCGAATATCGCAATATTTCTGCGAACAAAATGGCTGCCAGAAAATAGCAATAATGCAATTAAGTTCAACTTGACTCAGACGTCCTGTACCTTCGCCACATAATTCACTTCGTTACATAGGGTTATTGGGAAAATCACCGATTGGACGCAAAACTAAAAGATAAAGGCGAAGTTTAAAACTACGAAGGCGTAGAAGTGCCACACTTTTTTTTATTTTACAATTCCGACTTGTATCTCGGAATTCCGACTTGTATCTCGGAATTCCGACTTGTAAGTCGGAATTCCGACTTGTATCTCGGAATTCCGACTTGTATGTCGGAATTCGACTTTAATCGGAATTCCGACTTGTATCTCGGAATTCCGACTAAGTCGGAATTCCGACTTAAGTCGGAATTCCGACTTGTATTCGGAATTCCGACTTGTATGTCGGAATTCCGACTTGTATCTCGGAATTCCGACTTGTAAGTCGGAATTCCGACTTGTATCTCGGAATTCCGACTTGTAAGTCGGAATTCCGACATAGAGGTCATAACAATGGGAAAACATTGAACAAATGAGATTATTATAACATATATATATATATATATATATATATATGAATATTGAAAGTTCGGGTTGAACCGCGTCTAGATTTTCTTTATCAAAACTGGCAGAATGTTAGGGAAACGCGACATTAAAACCTATTTCACCGCAAATAATAGAATCTCTGATATTCTCAGGTCTCCTAAAGATAACATGCCTAATGAGTCTCAAGGAATTTATGAAATATTGTATTCCGAATGCCCTAGGACTTATATAGGATAAACTAACAGGCGAGTCACCAGTCGAGTTAGCGACCCTGCGGGAGGCCATTGTTCAGTTTCCTAGTACTGCTCTTAGCATCGTTAACGAAGACTTGGAATAGTCTGTTTGCTAATAGGTTGTTAATTAAATGGCACATTTTCAGGCATGGTATGACTCTGAGTAATTTGTATATTAGGCCTTCCCTCCATACGGTTTCATATGCTGCAGTAAGATCAATGAACGCTACGGATGTTCTCAGTCCCCTTTCAAACCATGCTTCGATGTGGGTTGTCAGGGAAAAGACTTGGTCAGTAAAGCTACTGCCACTCCTAAACCCAGCCTGTTCTACGGGGATCAGTACATCAACTGCAGGACATAAACGGTTATGGAGTAGTCTTTCTAACAGCTTATAGCAGCAGCTGAGGAGAGCTATAGGTCGGTAGCTCTCGGGTAGCTCCTGTGGTTTCCCAGGTTTTAGAATGGCAACAATCTTTGTTCTCTCAAATTTCCCAAGCCACAGTCGAGTTGCCCTACCACAGTTAACCTGCTGCTTTCCCAATTTTTGTATCATTGAGGCCCTGTTCTAATTCCTCGGCAGAGAAGTCGTGCGAGAACTCGTGGAACGTTTGAGGTCTCCTAGGGATTTTTGACGTCTCTTGTGTAGTTTTTATCGGTTGGTGCACGAGAAACGTCAACTATGCGGTTGGCTATTTGGTTTGGGTTTATTGAGGCATTTCCCACGACATTTCGGTTACATTCTCCAAGCTTCCGCAGTAGACCCCATGCTTTCCTACTGGAACGTGCAAAGTTCATGCAATCCACAGCCGAAGTCCATTTGTCCATTCTGCTGGCGTCAAGGGATCTTAGTAGATGGTCAGCAGTTTCCGGGTTTCCTGAGTCCTCGAATTCCTCGTATAGACACTGGCTTTCCTCGCTCCATCCAGGGATATACTTCTTGCGGAAACCTCGGTGGATATGTTTTTTGGCTACAGCTATCATTGGGCCTATACATTTGTGGTAGTTTTTAGCCTTTGGTTGGATGAAGCGGATGCACATATCGAGTTCCGCTGCATAGGTAGTCCATTTCGCCTTGCCGAAGTTCCATCGTGGCCTGGGAACTGAGTCGACTACTGGTATTTCGATTCCTACTGTAATCACAACGGGGTGATGCTGACTATGTGGGAAGTCCGCTAGTACAGTGCGTGAGTTAGCTAAAGGTTGTGATTGTGAATTACTTGATATAAAACAGAGATCCGGATTGTAGCCCTTACGCCACCTTCTTGAGAAAAACGTTGGCTTATCTTTGGCACTGAAAACTAAATGGAGGTTGTTGGTTTCGGCCCAGTCTACAAGCTCTTCTCCATTGTCATAATTATTCTCATATCCCCATAGATTATGGTGACTATTGAAATCTCCTACATAGAGGACATTCACAGGCCATAAGAAGTAAATTAAATTGGACCAAAAGGAGAAATTGAATTAGCGGTGATGCTTTCAACCGATGAGAATCCTCATGTTAGTACGAGGAACATTGCAAAAGAGCTAAATGTGAGTCACACTTCCGTGAACAGAATATTGATAAAAAAAAATCACAGATATTTTCTCAGAAATGATTCACCAAATTTGTTGGGGAATGTACCGATTGACACCAGACAGAGGTTATATTACCATGATAGCGCGCCTCCCCACAATCAAAATCGGATATGAAGATTTTTAAACAGATGGCGCAGAAATAAATGGATACCAAAAACAGACCCATTCAGTGATCAGCAAGGTCCCCAGACCTCACTTCCCTAGATTCCTATCTCTGGGGATATGATGAAGGAGAGGTCTAACGCGAGAAACCAACGACACCAGAAGATATAAAGAATAGAATTAGAGAAATTTTTCGCTCTATTACAAGATCAACTTCAGTTGATGTCCGAAGATAGCTCAAAATGGGAGATTGTTCGAACATCTCCTGTGAATATACGCTTTTTTGAATTATTTGAGTTTACTTTGTTGCCTCTTTTGTCCAGCATTGAATAAAAAATCGTTATTGCTGTTATGATGACTTTTTCATACTTTCCTTAAGAATTAGATACATTTGGGATGGAAATTAAGTAGGCAAACACTACTTTTTCTGCAAACACATAGTGGTATTCTGGAATAGCCTTATTTATAGGCGGCTCTATTTGAAAAAACTGAGAAAAAAGTGATCCCGAGTTTGGTTACCCCTGTATGGTGAAAGAGCTATTCGTCAAAATTATGAATAGGAAATTATGAATAGGAAATGAAAATACACTATTTATGTGGAAAAATTCTCTTATCGCAAATTATTGATTTTTATATATTTGGTGTCGAATGAATCCATTTTGTAACAAAAATTACAACATAACTCCCGAATCACCTGGTATAAACCCATACCACCTTTTTTGAGAAACTCTCTTCCGAAGGGATTCAATCGAGTGAAAATGTATAGGATATTTCATTTGAAAAAACACATATTTGATGAGTCACACGTTTATCGAACATCCTGTATGTTGGAAGTTATTTTTGAAACATAGCTTCCATTGCTTTCTACAACTTTTATTTGAGTAATTTTTTTTTATCTCAAATAGGGAAGCAGCTATCGTCCACCCACATTGATGAATTCTGTATATATATATATATATATATATATATATATATATATATATGTATAAATATATATATATATGTATATTTATATATATATATATATATGTATATTTATATATATATATATATATATGTTATAATAATCTCATTTGTTCAATGTTTTTTCATAGTTATGACCTCTATGTCGGAATTCCGACTTGTATCTCCGAGCAAGTCGGAATTCCGACTTATAAGTCGGAATTCCAATTCCCCGATACAAGTCGGAATTCCGACTTAAGTGGAATTCCGACATACAAGTCGGAATTCCGACTTACAAGTCGGAATTCCGAGATACAAGTCGGAATTCCGAGAAACAAGTCGTAATTCCGACTTGTAAGTCGGAATTCTTCATCTATCATTACTCCTAGGTACTTGATTGTTTTCACCTTCTCAATATTACTGTCATTAATCAACAAGGTCATTTTAAAATCCTTATCCTTCAACCTTTTAAGTTTGCTTCTGTTCCCTATCAACATACATTTGATCTTTTCAAGATTCAACATTAGTCCATTATCACACAACCATGTAGAAATATGTTTTAAGTCCTCATTTAAAGAGGATTCTATTTCCTCTGGTTCACCAGCGAAGTAAATCACTGTATCATCAGCGAATAATTTCAGTCGGCATTTTGTCACTTGATTAATAATATCATTTATAAACAAGCTAAATAATATTGGCCCCAAAACGGAACCTTGAGGAACTCGATACTGATTTTCTAATTCATCTGAAAATTCATTGTAATACTTCACCTTCTGTGTTCAGTTTAATACATTGCCCGTCATACCATACCTATTTAGTTTTAATAACAATAAATCTATGTTAACAGTTTCAAACGCATCTTAAATTCCAAAAAAAACAACGCCTATTACATGGTTTTTGCTGATACTTGTTTTCCACTGGGTTATTAAGAATTGTAGTGATGTCTCACATGAGTGATATTGTCGAAATCCTGATTGTTGTTTGATGATTATATCGTTGCTTCCAATAAATTTGAGCAGCTGCTCTTTGACCACTGTTTCCAATAGCTTTTCATATATAGGAAGGGTATTTATGAGTCGAAATTCGCTACAGTTTGTAGTATTGGTCACTTTTTGAATTGGTATAACTGTTGATAGTTTCCAGGCACCTGGAAAAGTACCAGTCCTTAACGATGTGTTAATAACATCCAAGAAGTAGTTTCCAACTGCCTGAAAAGCTATCCTAACTATACGAAGATCAATTCCATTATTATCAGGACTATTTTTCTTAATTAACTCCAGCATTTTTTTCAAATCTATTATATTGACCATTTCAAATGTATCAAATCTAGCATGTACTGGTTGAATATGAAATATAACATTATTGAAGTCGTAAGTGGTTTTATATTGTGAACAATTTTTTGGATGCTATGGACAAAGAAGTCGTTGAAAGACTTTGCTATATTAATGTCTTTTTGAATCACAACACCATCAACATTGATTCTTGCCGGACTATCTTGTTTTTTTCCTTTCAGTAGTTCTTTCAATGATTTCCACATGGCCTCATTATCATATTTATTTTCATCAATTACTTTTTCATATTTTCTTTTTTCTGTTCTTATCACATTGTTCACAATGTTTCGAATTTTCTTATATTCTACCCAGTCATGATCTAATCTGGTTTGTTTTGCTATTTTGTATAGGATATCTCTTTCTTTGATTTTGTGTATAGCTTCCTCAGAAAACCAAACATTCAATTTGAAATTGTTGAATATTTTATATTCTTTGAAGGCTGCTTATATATTCAGGTTATTGACAATGATATCCACAATGCAATTCATCAAATTGCTTATAGTTTCTTTTAATAGTCACTGAATTTTTACATTGTAAGTCGGAATTCCGACTTATAAGTCGGAATTCCGAGATACAAGTCGGAATTCCGAGATACAAGTCGGAATTCCGACTTAAAGTCGGAATTCCGACATACAAGTCGGAATTCCGACATACAAGTCGGAATTCCGACTTAAAAGTCGGAATTCCGGGATACAAGTCGGAATTCCGATTTACAAGTCGGAATTCCGACTTACATGTCGGAATTCCGGCATACAAGTCGGAATTCCGACTTACAAGTCGGAATTCCGAGATACAAGTCGGAATTCCGAGATACAAGTCGGAATTCCGACTTGTAAGTCGGAATTGTAAAATAAAAAAAAGTGTGGCACTTCTACGCCTTCGTATAAAACAGTATACCTAGTATCAACGCACAAATATTTGTATATTGATAAGAAAGACATTCTCAATTGAAAATAAGAAAAAATTGCAATGAAACAATCTACGAGTCTTCAATATTCTCTTCGTCAACCAACCCAAGAGGTTATGTTGAACGATGGAAAATGGTGACGAAAGCAATGAAACTAAATTCAAAAGGTATTTAAATATGAACACCTAAACGTTATAGGTTCAAAAATTATAAAATAATTGGCGAGCCACACGGTTAATGCAATTTTTATACATTATTTATTGTGTATTACACTGTATTTTCTGTCAAAAAATACCAAAAATTCACTAGCATCTTCTTTGCAGCAGCTTCCTCCTGAATGCAAATCTAAAAACTATGGACTATGGTGTGTACACTTGGTTTGAAAGATTGGGCTGATTGGGACAAACTGGGGGACACCAGCCCACTTGAGATAGAGCTCGTCCAATATTGAAACGACCACTTTGGCCTTCCCCTACCTGACAACCAATTCTTCTCGAAGATGCCCGAACTGTGGCTATTAATATAAATTCCATAGCCGTACCAAATTATTTGGTATAGGCGATACACGAGACGTAGAGAACTTCTGAATGGAAAAAATATTTTTCGACGAATCTGCCAGAGGGCATTTTGTCAAAGTAACAAGTAAACTATTGCAAAGTTGAATAAATAACTGGACTACCTATTTATTGATCAAACAAACCTAACCTTTCAAACGCTGCATGCCAAGACACTGGTGAAGATTCGCCGTAGCATAAGCTGCCACATCAAATCGTCCTCTCTACCTACCAAATGGTCGTTTCAATAATGGACGAGCTCTAGTTATGTAGAGTTTCAGGTGGCGCCGACGTCGTTTCTTGTTATAAATCGTAAACTGCAATTACAGATCACACAGGGTGTATTTCTGACTGTGTCTGATCCGTTCTGTGATTTCGCTCAGTGCTGTTTGTTAAACACCTACTCTTCTTCCGAATGCATGTTTGAGTGATTGGAATATTTTAAAATAAAAAAAATACCACCATCAAATATTGAAAAATGGCATATGTTATGATTTATTTGTTGAAAATATGAACAGGATGTTCATAAAATCAGATGTGGAATCATCTGCGACTTAAGATAAACTTTAGTCACTATCTTCCACCGTCAAGATAACCTCTTGTGGGGTATTCATGTTGAAAAGGAAAACATTCTCAATTGAAATATTTTTCTGTGAATTGAAAAATCCATTACAAAAATTAAGTTATTTTTTGTGAATGTCTAACAGAAAACAACTACTTCCCTGGCTAAAGCCACGCTGGACATTGAACTACATCTGATTCTGTAAAGACGTACCCTAACTCGAATGAAAAAACCTGAAACTGAAAATTTGCATTTTTATTCAGATAGTTATTTGATTTTCGCTATTCCAGTCTTAATTAAGAACTCATAAAGATGAATGAGGCAAAGAAGAATGTTTTCCAAAAGAAAGTACTCACCAGAAATCATTCTAACATTGACGCAAGAGAGGCATCGCATTTACTAGGTCTTCAAAACATTTTTTTCGACGAAAATCTATTTCACGTTTCCACGATCATCAGGAAGACCGGAAGAAATGGGAAACACATTTTCAAGAAGCAATCTCACTTTGTAGAGATGGAAAGAGTTAGAATCATTCCATTTGGAGAGAAGTGAATGGGATGCCTCTCTTGCGTCAATGTTACGAATGATTTCTGGTGAGTACTCTCTTTTGGAAAACATTCTTCTTTGCCTCATTCATCTTTATGAGTTCTTAATTAAGACTAGAATGGAAAATCAAATAACTATCTGAATAAAAATGCAAATTTTCAATTTCAAGTTTTTTCTTTTGAGTTAGGGTCTTTACAGAATATCTATCAGATGTAGTTCAATGTCCAGCGTAGCTTTAGCCGGGGAAGTAGTTGTTTTCTGTTAGACATTCACAAAAATAACTTCATTTTATCGTGAATTTTTCAATTCACAGAAAAATCTTTCTATTCAATTGAGAATGTTTCCCTTTTTTCAAAATGTTATGATTCATAATCAATGGGCGAGGACACGAAATTTTCAAAATATTTTAAATGGATCTTACAGCTTGTGAAAAGTCTGTTGGTAATTTTCTTTCTTTTTTTTTTAATTTTCTTGAACTTGAAAAAAAATTAAAGGCCGCAAAATTCAAATGGCTTCTCTCTAGCGCCATTGCAAAATGTTGTGACGTAATCACCCCATCAACCAATTCCACGGTTGACAGCTTCAATAAATTTTGCCACGTTGCCATATTTTCAAATCTTAGGCCGCGCCTCCATAACAAGTATAAATGATTGGCTTTCTCTTCATCAGAAATCGTTTTGATGGACCAGAACAATTCATAATATCAAAAATAACAAGGTTTAGGTGCACTGTAAAATCGACAATATATTGTTTTATGACAGATCGAATGTTTTTACACCCTTCAAATCCGCCATCGCCGCTTGACATTGCGAATAGTGTTCAAGTTCTGACATTTATAGTTTAAGAAACTTGGCAACATTGCTCTTTAACGTCACAATCAACCCGATTACGCCTATTGGCTGCTTGGTCGTTAACGTCACAAAGAGCGCCAATATTAGTAGCTTAAAAAATTGCTGGTTTTCAAAAACGAATGGAGACTGCTGTAATTGAAATTTGACTCGAAAAATAGTGTCTGGGTACAGTAATATATGCGTTACGTATTTTAAAGCGTTAATATCCTCTCGTGTCCTCGCCTATTGCAATTTGCCGTATGAATATAGAACGTTCATTCGGTGGTCTTTTTCGATTTACAAATCGCAAAATTGCATTTATTCGGATGGGTTTGTACGAGCTTTTACTGTGACTAGTTGCGCCTACTTACCTTTGGTACTAAATATAGATGAATATTCGGATCTGTAGCTTTAAAATGTCCACACAATATGCAAAAGGAACCCATTTCTCAAAAAGTTAGTATTCCTACACACACCACTGAAAAAACTGTCAATTGCTTGAATACAACTCAAATGCCAGGCAAAACTAACAACCGAAACCAATTTAAACTATAAACTGCAATAAATGATCAATTTGGGAAATTTTCAAATCACAATCGATGTTGAGAGGAAATAAAATAATTTCATAGGTTTGAAGTTTGACATCTAGAACGGACACAAACATTTTAGCCGCGCCATCTACTGGTAAAGTACCAAGCGGCATTTAACTACATTCATTTGTTGTCCCCCAAAAATTCTAAACAAAATCGAATCAGTAAATACACCAAGGTTTATGCAAAGATATGGAGTTATTCACCAAGGGGCATTGAATGTTGTTATAGTAGTTGCCTTTTAATCAGGCGAGAAGGTTGGATGCGCACAACACCGATTTCATATGGATAACGCCCACTCCGCTGTAGACAGCGGCGTATATAATTTAGTTTGATTTGTGCTCTGGTGCGATAAACTGATAATGACAAATAAATCCAAATAACATACACGCCTATGGTCATAACAACGAACCAATAGAATCAATTGGGTCTAATGACAGCTTGCGCCGACTTTCACCAGGATAAATGAATATTACTGTATATCTAAGGAGTTTGGTGACATTCGCTAAATCACGTGAATCCTCCAACATCCAAATAAATTTTCTTATACACATTGAGCCATATGATTCCATAATTGGCTTGCTCAAAATTAGTCTTATGATTCAAATTTTTGCTTGATTTGTGAAATCATAATTTTTTTATGAATACGGGTTTTGCCATTATTGGGCAGAAAATATTATGAAAGAGTACTGATTATGCATACTAGATTGGGACCATAGGAGCAGAGCACGAGCAGAGTACACGGGTCGCTATAATATTATGTGTGTTTTTCTCTGTTGCTTCAGAAATAGGAATTCAATCATCCTGATACGACCCCTATCGGAGATGAACTGAACTTTCCGCTATATGATTATTGTGTTATTT
Source organism: Gonioctena quinquepunctata (assembly GCA_018342105.1). NCBI lineage: Eukaryota > Metazoa > Arthropoda > Insecta > Coleoptera > Chrysomelidae > Gonioctena > Gonioctena quinquepunctata. Next base: position 160,059 of record JAFIRS010000880.1, on the reverse strand, counting down.
TCTCGATTTGCTCTGTGAATATTATTCTAAATGTTATTAAACGCACAAATGATTCAAATGAAAATGTGAACATAACATTTAAATATTGCTGATAACTTTTTTTTGTCGCCATTTGCATAAAACGTGGCGCCCTCATCGGTGGATTTGCTTCCCTATTCTGAATTCTAGTGGATTTATTTTAATGGTGTAATTGCTTACGTGTATGAGGTGCTTTCAACTTTCATAAAGAATATTGAAATGAATATCCCGATAATTTTGCTGTTCGCTTCGTTGGTGCTTTGCAATGCCCAAGGCCCTACTCTTGTACTATTGGATAATCAAGTAATTAAAGAGACTCATTCAATATTCTTCAAATCTCTGCAAGGTGTGTAGTGACTATATATTTTGGTTAGCCGGTAAAAACTTTATATTTTTCTAGAAAGGGGATATTCGCTGACTTTCAAAATCGCTGATGATGCCTCATTGGTTTTATCAAAATATGGAGAGTACCTCTATAAAAATTTGATTATTTTCGCACCATCTGTGGAAGAATTGGGTGGCAGCCTCAATGTGGAAACCATTACACAATTCATTGATGAGGGAGGCAATGTATTGGTTGCAGGCAGTAGTGTAACGGGGGATGTACTTAGAGAACTTGCCTCTGAGTGTGGTATCGAGGTATTATTTCAGTAATAAATTTAACACTGGTATACTCTTAATTCATTACTTCAGGTCGATGAAGAGGGTGCTTTCGTAATTGATCATTTGAATTACGATAAGACCGATGAAGGCCAGCACACCAAATTGGTTGTTTCTCCTGAAAACCTTATTGATGCACCAGTAATTGTTGGGCCTAAGAAAGGAGTATCACCATTGCTCTTCCAAGGGACGGGATTGATCGTCGATCCTGAAAATCCGTTGGTTCTTCCTCTATTGACAGCTGATAGCACTGCTTATAGTTATAATCCTGATGAAGCAGTCAAAGAGGTAAGATTGTATAGTATTTAAGAAGTTACAACTCGTATGGTAGCACATTTATTTAAAAAAGTTCACTTAAGATGGGTTTAGTCAACTTTTTTTTGCAATAGTAATAGCAATAACATTAAGAGTTGAAACTGTTGGATGAAATGGTTCCATTTAATCAACTATTTAAATTTTAGCAATAACAATCAGAATTGGCTATTGCTAAAATATTATCTACAATGCTCATGGGCAATGTTTGTCATCACAACTGGCAGATAGATCTGACCCCTTTCAACCTACAATGGGGATGCCACAAGGTTCAATACTTGGCCCTCTATTCTTCATCATCTTTGTTAGTGATATAAACAAATTCTTTTCAACTCCAAATCAAATTAGACAATACCAATATTCTTATGGCAAATAATCCAATCGAACAACTTTTTAAAAATATAGTATCAGGACATCTTACGAGTTTTACCATTACTGTAAAGAAAATGGGCTAGCATCAAATGAAACAAAAACTTATTTCATGCATTTTCTGTCGGTAAATGTATCATCTGACCATGAATAATACTTACATATAGATAATAAATCCATCAAAAGTGTGGAAAATAGAATTTTTTTTGAATAATAGATTCCAAACTTACCTGGGAAGCTCACATATACAGTAACTACAAAACTAAGCACTTACTGTTATATGATAAGAAACTTATGGGAAACTGTATCATTTCACGTACTTAAATTTCTCTATTATGGATTAGTACAGTCAACCCTTCAATATGGCTCAATATTCTGGAGAGCATCACCCCACTTCAATAGAGCTTTCATTGCTCAGAAAAAAATTCTGAGGGCTGTGTACAATGTGCCACCAGCAACATCATGTAAGCCACTTTATAAAAAAGAGGAGACACTAACATTACCTAGTCTATTTATCTACCAATTAATTGTATACACTGAACAGAATGAGCATTATCTTAAGACAAGAAATAAAACAAATATTCGTCAGCCATTTTCACTCCTAAAAATAGGTCATCATTCACCAAAACATATTGGAATCAAGTGCTTCAACAAGTTCAATAACACAGAGGATACAGAGGCGGCTATACATTCTAACACCATAAATAGCTTTAGAAAGAAAGGTCCAATCATTTTTAACAGACCATACTTTTTACAGTATAAAAAAATTCCTCAATTTTTTATTATTGTACTAGTCCAAAATCAGTCCTATGTACAACAGTATATTTTATTTATTTTATATTTCTCTATATGATCGTTTCTTCTTGAATTATCTCGAATTACTTGCTATAATTGCAACATTCAACCACATTTTGATTATTGCAGCTCATTATTATACTTACTCAATTTAAATGAAAAATCTCAATTACAAAAAATGCAAAATAGAGGGATGAGGATAATTCTGGGATGTAATAAATTAACACATCTGGATGCTGGATGCACTGAAATGGTTACCAGTTGCTAGCAGATTGTATTATATGACTATGACATTCATCTTCAAGATAACCCAGGGAGGTCAACCTGAGTATTTAAACGAATTTGTTATTTTGAATCAGAACATCCACAATTATGCCACTAGAAATAGGGTAGATTTCCATATAAATAGAACTCTGTTCTTCAAAGGTTTAGAATCCTATAATAGACTTCCACAAATGATAAAAAATGCAAGGACAGAAACAATGTTTAAACACAAACTAATTGAACACATCAGAAATCAACCCAATGTTGTTTAGTAGACAGACAATATTAGTTCTATATTCATGTGAATTCTTCTTGATTTTAAATTTTAAATACTTCACTGATGTAATTCTTTTATAGATACTTACATATTAATGTAACAGTAATGTTAATTTTATAGTCATATAAGGATTGTGAAAATCTTGAGTGAATGTAGTTTGAATAAGTTGAATGTTTTTACTAGTGTATATTAGGGATTCCTATTTAAATAAACTACTTATTGACTAGTTGGATAGGTTTGTACTCTGTATATTTTATCATATGTAATGTATAAATCTCATGGATGATTAAATTTATCTTTCTTTCTAGATACAAATATATGTTCCATAGTTCCATCAATATTGTAATCACAATTAAACTGCTGAGACATACTTGCGATGCCGTCAATGCTTTCCCGTCCATTCATTTTCATGATCGCAAAGTAAACAAAACATTTCAATTTGAAAATAGCCAAATAGGTTATATTTACTAGAACACAGAACTGAGCGAACTGTCACTTGTCATACTTGCCATGTCATTCTTAACGTTGTTGCTAAATCTAAATTCATTGTATAAAATGAGTTCAGTCTATAATTATTCTTAAGCTTAACACTATCCTTATTCTTACTACTATCACTAAATCAAAGTTGACTAAATTCACCTTTATTGATCAATTTGGAAATTTATTAATTGCTTCATCCTTTTTTTAGTATCCTCATGCTGTTGGAAAAGATACTGTTCTTGTTGCTGGTTTACAAGCAAGAAATAATGCCAGGGTTGTTTTCAGCGGTTCACTGTCATTCTTTTCTGATGAATTCTTCACTTCACCTGTACAGAAGGCACATGTAAGTACCCTTTGTATTATATGCTTTCAGACTTGTCTTGCTATTATTCTAAGTGGACACAGTCATATAAGAAGTCTATATTTCGAATAGGACTAACATACCACAAATTTATTAAAATCAACAAATGTTTGGAATCTTGAGGTAAATGTATAGTTATCCCACTCATGACCCTTGAAAATAGCTGTTTGGCTTTTTTTACGTGTTTTTGCCTTCTGAACATGAACACGTTATTTTTCAAGCACCGTTTCTTGCGCAAAAATCATATAACAAGCATTAACATAAACATTAAATCATTCATTTTCATCCTAACCTCTCCTCGCATCATCAACAAGCAAACAACCTAACCTCAATCTGAGTCAGATGTGAAAGGTTAGGATGTATGTGTTGAAGGAAGATTTTTTTTCGTTGTATTTTGCGCCAAAAATTTGTGATTTTTAGTGTTTGTAGTTCATGCTGGTAAATGGAGGTATTTTGAGTGATTTTTGCGCGGGATTCTGGATTCGTGTTCAGGAGGCAAAAACAAGTAAGAAAAGTCAAACAGCTATTTTCTGGGAGCATGAGTGGGTTAACTATACATTTACCAATTTTGAAAAACTAAATAAAAGTTATCTCTATTACTAAAAACTCCATTATAGGAGCGTTTTTGTCTCCATCAAGTCATTTTTATATTATTGGTGAATCAACCACTTTCGTTTTTATATCCACCAAATTTGTACACCACAGCTGAAGAAATAGAAAAATTTTCCACTGGTGGGTAATGTTTTTTTATCTTTTTGAATAATTTTCCATCAAACTAATAATTTTACTGACGCAAATTTTTCAATCCAAAATGTAAAAAAACAAAACTTTGAGATAGTATTTCCGCAGAGATGAAAAAAAAACCAATATAATTAATACTTGTTGGTAGCGACTCAAAATTGGAATTATTTCAAACTTTCTTCCACAGTTACCCTCGATAATCGGAAATGAGACTTAAATCCAAATCACTATATCTAGTTATTACTTCTAAATAATTATCAATTTTTGAATGCTTTTGGGGGCTTGTGTAAATATTGGAGATCATTAATTCATCGTCTGATGAACTGGATGAATCTGAAGATGATGATGCAGTGCAAAATACTACAAAACATTTCAAAAGTAAAAACAAAAGTCACAGAATATTATTTAATCTTTGATGTTTTGAAACACCAACATAACCTCTATGTGGTGGTTGAAGTTAGTTCCACCAAATCATTTTTATAAAACTGGTGGATTTCATGAAAATTACGTCATTCTCTTCCACCTCAACCACACCAAGTTGGTGGACATAAAAACAAGCCTTATATGAATAGTCTAGTTTTTTAAAGATTTTTACTTCTTCCTATGGTCATTTTAAACATTTGGAGTCAATACCACATTTACTTGGGATATTTTATCTGGAATAAGTTATAAAGTAACACTCCCAGAAATAACAAAGATCATCAGATAAAGTACCCATAAGTGCTGATAAAAATCAGTTGTCTCTTGATAATTACAAAACAGCTTTGATAAAATTTACTATATATGAAAATAACCAATTGGATGTTGTCTCACATCAGTATAAATTATAGGGCATAATTGGAGTCCTCATATTGAATATTAACACGCTACTGGATGTATTTTAATTTCTTGAACTCCCATGGTTAGAAATAAAAAAAAATGTAAAATTCAAGCATATTTTTAAGATCTATCATCCGTCTAGCTAATAACTTTCAGTCGAAACTGTGAGAAAACACTGGCAATTCCTGGGTGCAAGATACAATGCACCACAGTCTTTTCTAAGATACTTACATAATAATTAAAAGTAAAAAAGGTAGTGGCTGTGCGAAGTAATGATGGGTCCAGTAATCTAGTTTGATCTACTATTGTTTTTAAATTATACATCTAAATATGTGGAATTTCAAACTAATTGTTTGAGTAATGTAAAAAGATAGCCTGATGAATTCTTATTCAAAATAAAAGCAAAGCAAGTTGAGATAATTATAAATCAACTAGTTTTTTTTATACATGTACTTGTCTTTCTTAAAATTAGGCCTTTGGTAAAATATCAATTCTTTACAATGTTGAGAGCTATTTTCCTAACATGATATTATTATTCGTCATTTGTGGGTCTTGTCACATTTAAAGTTTGGCTCCACCACTTACAGAGAGTAACCGTTTTCTATTTCTTCTCCCGATTACAAATCAAAAGACAAGAAGTGACACTCTAAAATCTTTTGAAGAAATTTGAGAAATTTTCCCCAATATATTTTTTTCTGCGCTTGGTTGATGCACCAAAAAATACCGAATAAAAGTTTGAAAAATGATACATACTCAGCTTTATTCAATGTCCGAGATTATCCGAGATTTTATTAAGCATAATTCGGGAATCAGGGCAAACTTTTCGATTATTTTCCCTACACATTCACATGAGATATATCCTCTTAGGACCAGAATATCAGAAATTAATTCTATCAACTTTGTGGATAAGAAATATTTTCTGTGTCTGAGGCAATAAAACTTACTGAGCTGCAAACTTTCATTCCCTCAGGAGAAGTCACGCTATTAAGTCTAGAGGAAAATAGAGCGAATTAATCTATAAACGATACGCAAAAAATTTAAATGTAAAAATTCAGTAACTATTAAAAGAAACTATAAGCAATTTGATGAATTGCATTGTGGATATCATTGTCAATAACCTGAATATATAAGCACCCTTCAAAGAATATAAAATATTCAACAATTTCAAATTGAATGTTTGGTTTTCTGAGGAAGCTATACACAAAATCAAAGAAAGAGATATCCTATACAAAATAGCAAAACAAACCAGATTAGATCATGACTGGGTAGAATATAAGAAAATTCGAAACATTGTGAACAATGTGATAAGAACAGAAAAAAGAAAATATTATGAAAAAGTAATTGATGAAAATAAATATGATAATAAGGCCATGTGGAAATCATTGAAAGAACTACTGAAAGGAAAAAAACAAGATAGTCCGGCAAGTATCAATTTTGATGGTGTTGTGATTGAAAAAGACATTAATATAGCAAAGTCTTTCAACGACTTCTTTGTCCATAGCATACAAAAAATTGTTCACAATATAAAACCACTTACGACTTCAATAATGTTATATTTCATATTCAACCAGTACATGCTAGATTTGATACATTTGAAATGGTCAATATAATAGATTTGAAAAAAATGCTGGAGTTAATTAAGAAAAATAGTCCTGATAATAATGGAATTGATCTTCGTATAGTTAGGATAGCTTTTCAGGCAGTTGGAAACTACTTCTTGGATGTTATTAACACATCGTTAAGGACTGGTACTTTTCCAGGTGCCTGGAAACTATCAACAGTTATACTAATTCAAAAAGTGACCAATACTACAAACTGTAGCGAATTTCGACTCATAAATACCCTTCCTATATATGAAAAGCTATTGGAAACAGTGGTCAAAGAGCAGCTGCTCAAATTTATTGGAAGCAACGATATAATCATCAAACAACAATCAGGATTTCGACAATATCACTCATGTGAGACATCACTACAATTCTTAATAACCCAGTGGAAAACAAGTATCAGCAAAAACCATGTAATAGGCGTTGTTTTTTTGGACTTTAAGCTGCGTTTGAAACTGTTAACATAGATTTATTGTTATTAAAACTAAATTGGTATGGTATGACGGGCAATGTATTAAACTGAACACAGAAGGTGAAGTATTACAATGAATTTTCAGATGAATTAGAAAATCAGTATGGAGTTCCTCAAGGTTCCGTTTTGGGGCCAATATTATTTAGCTTGTTTATAAATGATATTATTAATCAAGTGAAAAAATGCCGACTGAAATTATTCGCTGATGATACAGTGATTTACTTCGCTGGTGAACCAGAGGAAATAGAATCCTCTTTAAATGAGGACTTAAAACATATTTCCACATGGTTGTGTGATAATGGACTAATGTTGAATCTTGAAAAGATCAAATGTATGTTGATAGGGAACAGAAGCAAACTTAAAAGGTTGAAGGATAAGGATTTTAAAATGACCTTGTTGATTAATGACAGTAATATTGAGAAGGTGAAAACAATCAAGTACCTAGGAGTAATGATAGATGAAGAATTGAATATGAAAGCGCACTGGGATTATATAAAAAGGAAGGTCGCAAAAAAAGTTCATTTCTTGTACAGGCTTAATGGTAAAGTTTCTCTGTTTTCCAAGTTGACTATTTACAAATCAATAATAGCACCTCATCTTGATTACTGTGGAACGCTTTTATTTTTTCTCAAGAGTGACCAGTTGAGTACTATTAAAAAAACTCAAAATCGAGCCATGAGAGCTATACTCATGTGTAACAGACGTACTTCAATTAAGAACATGCTAGAGATATTATCGTTAATGTCGGTAAAACAAAGAATACACTATAATATTAAATTATATAAGTAATGTACACACTCATAACACTAGAGCTCGAACGGTAAATGATTTTTATGTAAAAACTGAAAACCCAGTGTGTGATACAATATTCAGTTGGGGTCTAATACTTTTCAATAGTTTACCAATTGAGATAAAAAACATCACCTCCTTGAACCAATTCAAAAAACAATGTAGTGTCATTTTTAATATGTTGTATTATTGTTAATGATTTGTAATTGGTAGTAGGTATTTTTAATATGTTGCTTGCGACAGAAATCACAACCTACTAGCTTGTATGAACTTTTATTACTAAAGTATTTGAATGAATATTTTATTGTGTAATCTTCTTCTTTTAACTGATGGAGTATTGTATGGTATGTTTAATTTTAGTTTTGTTCGTATTCCTATGTGTATTATATTCATGTAAAGAGCAAATGGTGTGCTAATAAAGAGTTATACAAATACAAATACTTTATTTGTCACTTGAATCTATCATACAAGTTATAAAAATATAAAATATACAAAAGATTATCGGACTAGTCAAAATTTACAATTAAAAAATTACAATTAGATAGATAGCACTGTAGTATACCAGTTATAACACATAAGTAAAGTAAACGAGTACAGATATAAAATATAAGTATAAATAATATAATAGCTTAATGTCATTAGGATTCTAAAAATTCATCAGCAGAATAAAATGCATTGCTCAACAGATAATTTGTTAACTTCTCTTTAAAGCTTGTTTTATTTTCTATATCACCAAAGAGATTTTGGAATTTATTGTAAAATTTTATTTGTTGGTAATTATGTGAGTTTTCACTGACCGTGAGTCTGGAGTAAGACCGATGGAGCTGATTGCGCCCACGGGTTTCATAATTATGTAAATCACTTTGTTTCATTACAGTATTATTATTCCTTAAATTTATCAGCAAGTGATATATATATATAAAGCGATGGTAGAGTCATGATTCCCAATTCAACAAATAGGCATTTACAGGAAGTTCTAGGGTGTGTTCCCTTCATGCATCGTAATATTATTTTTTGAAGAATGAAGACTTTATTTACATGTGTTGAGGTGCCCCAGAATATAAGTCCATAGGATATAATTGACTGTACCAGACCAAAATAAGCAAGCCTCAAAACATTCATTGATACCGTGTTTCTCAACTGCCTGATGAGAAAACATAAAGAACTCAATTTGCAAACAATGTTGTCGATGTGTTTTTCCCATGCCATTTTCTTATCAAGTGTAATTCCCAAAAATCTAATGGAATCAACTTCTTGTATTGAGCATCCATTTAATCTCACCAAACTATTGTAATTCTGACAACTGTTTTTAGTCATGAATGACATGAAAACTGTTTTTGCGTCATTTATCTTTAGGCCGTTATATATACAATATTGATAGAACTCGTCTGCACTTGAATTTGCTTCCAACACAGAATTGTTGGTTTTGCCATTGGTTCCAAAATTAGTATCATCTGCATACGCTACAATGAGACTTGTAGTTTTACAAAAATCCCTCAAGTCATTCACAAACAGAATAAAAAGTAAAGGGCCCAATATAGATCCCTGAGGTACTCCAACCTTCACATTAACTACTTCAGATTTGGAATGATCAATGACTACTACTTGCTTCCTATCACTTAAGTATGAATCAATCCATTTGTTAGCATTGCCACGAATTCCTATTCTATTTAACTTATCGATTAGTAGGGGATGATCAATAGTATCGAAAGCCCTACTGAGATAAAAAAATATAGTTATTGGGGATGACTTGCTGTTCAATGAATCATATATGAATGTTGTTAATTCGCTTATTGCAGTTGAGGTTGATGTATTCTTTCGGAAGCCGTGTTGATATGTGGAAAAAAGATCAAAAGTTCCCAAAAATTGTGTTGCTCTCACATTGTAGCATATCTCAAATAACTTTGCAATTTGACTTTGTATACATATATTCCGATAATTGATGATGTCTTTTCTAGATCCCTTGTTCTATATATATATATAAAATAGCAGAAGGCTTCATGAACAATCTTCATTTCAAAATGTTTATTTGATGTTTTGTTTAGAGAAAATTGAAAAATTGGAGCTAAGTTACCATAGTTTCAAACGAAGCCATTATAAAAACAACAAATGGATGGGAGTAACTTACATACATACATAACCATACAGAAATGATTTGAGCATCTATTTTTCACATTTAAACGTTACGCAATCTTGGTCTTTTGTTTTAGGGTGGAAGCGCTGTACCTGTGTCAGGCAATGAGGACGTTGCAACTGCAATCAGTCAGTGGGTATTCAAGGAGCATGGTCAGTTGAGAGTGAGATCTGTCAAACACCACAAAGTAGGCGAGAAAGAAGCCCCCAAAGATTATACCATCATGGAAGATGTGGTAAGTATAGATCTCCACAGCTGACATGATGTTACATTGTTTTCTGATTATTTACCCAAAACCAAAAAATCTTTTAACGTCTAAATTGAAGGATTTAATCGAATCCTTAGCGGATACAATAACGAGTTTACAACACAGATCTCTGATAGTTAGATTGATTTTGCCCTGGAAAGTATGATTCAAAACCATTTGTAAGTAATTCATCTGCTGCGTCCATACTCGATTTTTAATTTATTTAATCACAGGATAGCCCAATATTTACAGCAAGATGGCGTCGACTAGTAGTCAAGCGAAAAGTGAGCTCTGTAAAATAAGTGATGAAAACTTTAAAGAAAAGCAATTTAAATGTTGCCAAACAAAATCAACGAAAAATCTAGTCTGCATTATCTGCGGAAATATATTTCATTTATCCTGTGCTGAGAAAATAAAATTAGAGTGTAAAAAAATATGTGATACCAGAATCATCTGCCAACAATGTGATAAAGATATAAGTGCAAACAACGAAAGTGAGCTGCAAATCGAAGTCCGTATGTTGAAATCACTTTTAAGGGAAAAAGATGAAAAATATAATCTTTTATTAGAAAATACCAAATTATTAAAAAGCAACAACATTCTCTTAGAAGAAAAACTGATAAAAATGGAATTGGAAGCAAAAACACAACATCAACAAAAACCAACAGATAACGTGAACACTGGTTCTTACAAACAAGCTCTACAAAAACCAGCAGTAAATAAGACGTTGCCAAATCAACAAAACAAGATAATGACAACGGGAATTTCAACTGATCAAAAACCAACGTCGTTGCCGAATCAATCCGCGAGTCTTAGAAATACGGGAGCGGTACGAAAAATTTCAATCAAGAACTTCAACAGGTACAAAGTAGAAAAATGTTAGAAATAGTGCATTTAACGCAAGAAAAACAAGAATCGGAGAATGATAATTTCGAGCATATCACATATAAGAAACGGAGGCCAGTGAAAAAAACTTTTGGAGAAAGTAATTCCTCAGACGATTTTGGTGTTCCTAGGAAAGTATGGCTATACCTATACAGAGTAAGAAGGCATGTTACTCCTGAAAAAATAGAAAATCATATAAAAGCCCAAGATTCTTTCAAAGGTGCAGAAATAACAGTAAAAGAACTCCCCACAGAAGAGAGTCAGAACAAATGTTTTATGTTCGGGATTGATTATAAATTCAAAGACAGTATTTACAACCCTTCAGCATGGCCCAAATCAGTAGCATTTCATAGGTTCAACTTTCGCAAATTCAATCAGTACAGCACTACTGCAGAGGATTTTCAATAAGAAAATCTAATATCGAAGAAAGTTCTTCACAACATGAAGCCAATTTTAGAGATATTGGTCTAATGCACCAAAACATGCAATCCATAGGAAACACTGTGGAGAAAATAGAACATTTCTTGGCGAACAATAGTGACTGCCATTTTCTATGCGTTACCAAGCATTGGAAATCAACTACCCAACTAGAATGTATTGGAATAGAAAAATTCAATCTAGCAGCATCCTTTTGTCGTACAGAAAACAAACATGGGGGAAGTGCTACATATTGTAAAAACGGGATAAACTATAAAAGTTTAAAGGATATATCTAAACTGTCAGTTGCAGGAAATTTCGAATGTTCAGGTATTGAAGTTTCCCTTTCTGATAAAAAAATGATAATTGTATCTTTATATAGACGTGGAGGATCAATGAGTATATTTTTTGATAAATTTGAAAATTTGTTAACGAAAGTCACAAGTGATAATAAATTAGTTTTTATAGCAGGTGATTACAACATCGAACTGAAAGAAAATAATAATGAAAAATCAAAACTACTAGCTCTAGCGAGCTCCTTTGATATGTATAAAGTTATTGATGAATATACACGCATAACAAAAAATTCCAAAAGTTGCATTGACAATATCTTTACAAATTATAGGGGTTCTTACATTACAAAAGTACTTGAGACTCACGCTTCAGATCATACAGCCCAAATGATCACATGTAAACTCAATCTGCGAAAACCAATGAAAGGTACCCACAAAAGATGTTTCACTGAGGAAGCCATAAAAAAATTTGTCGAAAAACTAAACAATGAGGATTGGGCAGAGGTCTATGAAATAAAACTTGAACAAGTAAACGAACAATGGGTGATGTTCATCAATAACTTTATGAATATTTTCCAATCAAATACATACATTTTCGTAAAAACAAAAATTATTACTCGAATTCTCAAATTAAGGAATGCAAAAGTAGGTTAGATACATTATTATGTCTATCCAAAACGAATGAAAATATCAAATATGAATACTTGAAAACAAAAACTGAGTATGTGATAAGTTGTTAATATCGTCAAAACAGGAAAATTATAAAGAATGTATAAAAAATTCTGATAACAAAACAAAATGTATGTGGAGTATCTGCAACGAAATTACCGGCAAAGTAAAGAGGCAAAGCTGTGACATACTGGGTGATCCAATTGATATATCGAATAAATTCAATAATTATTTCAGCGAAATATCTACAAAATTAGTTAAGAGTAATAAAAGTTTCAAAAAAATGTACAATGACAAAGTTAAACAAACAAAGAGGACATATAATGACAATAGATTGATTCTAGCAGGTAACATATCGAAAGAATCATGGAAGATAATTGGCGAAATGAAAATGATGGTAAACAAAAAAATCATAACGTACCGAATCAAATAATCTTGGACGATAAAAATACAATTTCTGATGATAGTTCAATCGTTAATGCTTTCAGTGAACATTTTATGAATTTCATCTGTCCTAAACCAGATTATAAAAATGTACATCTCACTACACATGAAACAAACACATTTTTTCTTTATCCAACAACACCTGAAGAAATAGATTCACTGATAAACAAAACATCTTCGAAGCCAGCAGCGGGTATTGATGAAATTGAAGGTAAAATTATACATAGCGTTTCTAGTATCATTTGCATACCACTGTCATTTCTTATAAATGAATCTTTTGTGAACGGTGTGTATCCAAGTAGTTTAAAGTTGTCAAAGTCAATCCCTGTCTATAAAAATAAGGGATCCAGAAGTGAAATAGCCAATTATAGAAACATTTGCTTACAAAGCCAATTTGCAAAAATTTTTGAAATATGTTACAATATAAGAGCTGTAAATTACTTGGATTGTTTCAATTTAATCTCTCCACATCAACATGGTTTCAGAAAGCAAAAATCCACTTCCTCTGCCATAAGTGAATTAACTTCATTCATATATAATTCTTTAAATAGCAAGTTACCTCCATTAGCTATATTTTTGATCTGAGTAGGGCATTCGACACAATTGACCACACACACTTCTAGAAAACTGAATCGATTAGGAATTAGAGGTATTGCCAACAAATGGATAGAATCGTACTTGAGTGATAGAAAACAAGTAGTAGTTGTAAGACAGCTTAAATCTGAAGAATCTTCTGTAAGTGTCGGATGTACCACAGGGATCAATTCTGGGTCCTTTGCTATTTATACTTTTGTTAATGATATAAAAGATGTCTGTGAAAGCCCTGATTTGACAGTGGCATACGCTGGGTGATACTAATTTTGGTATAAATGGTAAGAGCATAAACTCAGAAATAAAAGCTAATCTAAGTACGAAGAATTCCATCAATACTGTGTGGACTATGGGCTATTAGTTAATATTGATAAAACTGTATTTATATCTTTCTTAACAATAAACGCTTCACAAAATGACAACCTGCTTGTATGGATGAATGATCAGCCAATACAGGAAGTAAATTCAATAAAATTTTTAGGAATCACTCTTGACAATAAAATGACTTGGGAAAACATATTGACAATGTAGCAGGAAAACTGAGTTCAGTATGCTATCTTATCAGACAATTGAAAAATACAGTATCTCTAAATGTTTTGAAAATGGCTTACTATGGATTGGTGCAATCTGTACTGTCCTAAGGGCTTATTTTCTGGGGAGCATCAGCTCATTTTAACAAGGCATTCATTATGCAAAAAAATAATAAGATGTATGAAGGGAGTACACCCCCGAAGGTCATGCAAACCTTTATTTATTGAATTGCAAATTATGACACTACCGTCACTATACATATATTTATTGGTTTCGAATATGATGCATAATTACAGTGACTTTGAAAGAAATAGTGATCTGCATAATCATGATACAAGAAACTGTAATCAATTCCATCAGTCCTTCTCCAGACTCACAGTCAGTCAAGCCTCCCATACATATCAACAAATAAAATTTCTTAACAAATTCATCAGTCTCTTTGGCAATCTCACGAATATTAACAAAGCTAAATCAGCTTTATCTGAATATCTGTTGAGTAAGGCATTCTATACTATAAATGAATATTTAGAAGCATGATTTATTGTAGCTATCCTTGAACAGGTGTATATAACTGGTTTTAACTGTCCATCGCAAATATTTTTGTAAATGTACTTTATAAATTTTAGCTCTACTGTTTTTATATTTTTTTATTAGTATTTAATTGATTGGTTTAATTGGTTTTAACTGTCCATCGCAAATATTTTTGTAAATGTACTTTATAAATTTTAGCTCTACTGTTTTTATATTTTTTTATAAGTGTTTAATTGACTAGTCCAATGAACTTTTGTGCAGGTTGTGGATTTATATTTATTTATTTGTACAAAGGTCTCCAGTGACGAATAAAGTATTTGTATTTGTAATGAACATTTTATTTGTGAAATAGTAGAAATCCTCAGCTTATGTGCATACAACCACTAACTCCAAATGAAGTGGTTGCAATGTCAAATAAATTGAAGAACAAATACTCAAGCGGAGAAGATGAAATCCCAACTTGTTTGATAAGAAAATGTACAGTAGTAATAAAAGATGTTTTAACACACATAATTAACAATTCCTTGAATTTTGGCATTTTTCCCTCGCAACTCAAGCTCTCAGTTATACAACCATTATACAAAAAAGGGGATACATATTGTATTGAAAATTATAGACCCATAAGCGTACTCCCAAGTTTCTCCAAATTGTTTGAAACCGCAATGTGTAATAACGTTATACAGTTTTTTAATGAGTGCAATATCTTCAGTGATAATCAACATGGCTACTTACAAAAAAAATCAACACAAACGGCAATCTTCCAATATACACAGAACATAATTGGTCTGATGGAAAAACGGCATCTAGCTCTAGGTATGTTTTTGACCTGTCAAAAGCATACGACTGTCTGGATCATAATATCTTGTTAATTAAATTAGAGAAATATGGAATAAGAGGAAGTGATTTCATTCATATTTAGCAAACAGACAACAGAGAGTCAGTATCACTAAAGATTCAAAAAACTTCAAATCTGATACTATAACAACATCAGTGGGTATACCGCAAGGAAGTGTAGCGGGCCCACTGTTGTTCGTTATATTTATGAATGATTTATGCAAATCTAAATTAGCAGAGAATTAATTTATAACTACATATGCTGATGATACAAACCTTCTGGCAGGGGGTGATATATCATTTACCAATATTACTTTTCAGTTATCGCATAACACCAAGTTTTTGGGTGTTTACATTGATGAATGGCTGAACTGGTCACAACATAGAGAGGAAATCTCTTCGAAGCTTGGAAAAGTGTCCTATGGACTAAGAATAATCAGTAAACATCTAGAAAAGCAAGCATCTTTATCTCTTTATCTTGCAAATTTTGAATCTGTCATGAGATACGGAATAATTTTTTGGGGATCCAATAAGAACACAAATAGAATATTTGTTATTAAAAAAAGAGTAATGAGAATAATCAATTGCAAACATTATAATGACTCTTGTCGAACAGTTTTTAAGGATAATAACATCATGACTGTTTATGCTCTGTACATTTTTTAATGTTTGATGTATTTGTTTAAAAATAGAGAACTTTTTAATCTAAATGCCACAGAACACGAATATAACACTAGGAGGTACGACTTCATTTATCCATATCATACATTAAGACTTACTGAAAAATCTCCCTATTATATAGCAATTAAATTTTACAATAAGTTTCCAGTACTTGTAAGACATTCTGCTAGTATCAATCAATTTAAGAAAAACATCAAAAAGATACTTGTAGATCTAGAACCCTATTGTATTGGGGATTTTTTAAAACATCAGTTTTGAAATATCATTATGTGTGACGTCATTTTATTACATGTTGTAATTGTTTTTTATACAAATAATTGTAGCATTTTTTAAAATAAACATCATTATTATTATTATTATTAAAAAAAGGAAATGGCGAACATTTCATAAGGATATATAGCTAAACTACTGCAAAACCTAACATAAATACATAACATTGAACTACAAAAATGTTTCAGTCATAAAAATATAGAAAAAATATTTATTGAAATGCTAAACGAAAATGAATTTCTCTTTCTGTCTCAGTTTTGGCCAAAACAGAAAACTAAACTTTCGTTTATAGTAGCTCCCCATTGCATGATTTTAGTTTAAGCCTAAGTTTCTGTTAACTTTAGCTAGGCTGCAGGTGCGTATGTATTGAAAGAAGTCAAACAATAATCTACTGTGAGTTGTGTGATTCACATAGAAAAATAATGGTTACATTCCTTATTATCGTTATCAGCATAATCATGGCACGTTACGTACTTAAACTATAAAAGTATTTCTGTTCCTATCATACCATTCAATATTGCTCAATAGACGAAATCACTAATTTCGGGAAAAAATACCACAATGTCCAGAACGATGAGAAAAGTGGTTGGATTTCTTTTCAATTTTTTTTTAAAGTAGTTTCTCCAAAAAAATTCAGAAAGAAATGTTTCTGCTTGAGCACTGCGGAAACCGCGCCAGGATGTGATGTAACAAGTTCAGATCTATCGCCAAGAGCGTAAGATAATTACGGAGTTGCCAAGCTTTATTCATATTTCTTTACAATGTGAGCAGGCCGAAAAAATAATGACCTAGCACTCGGTATACATATATAATATTCAAGAATAACTAAATTAAGAACAGCTATCAAATACGAAGTCTTCATTTCGATATAACACATCCTGACACAAGTTCTATTTTATTCATAGGATGAAACAGAATTACATTTCCCCAAAAATTCCGCAAAATAGTGACACTGGCAACACGGGAAAATGCCAAATCAATGGACTTATGACATCAAAAGAAGCGGCAATAACGCTGTTTTCGAATGTCTCACTGAATTTTAAGGTTATAGAGCAGCAATTATTCGAATATTACACAATATCTTCTAGGAAAAACTATGCATACATAATATTTTATCAATATATTTCAACTTCAAGCATATATGAAGTAAATTTGGGAGTTTGTGATCTCGCCTATTATTATTAGAGTAAAGAACGGATTGGATGGATACAATACAGTTTCCGCTGTACCGATCGTCGCCAAAGATGGTGCGACAACTCACGAGCGATGTTTTGGTCGTAGTTTCGGCCGGTTTGAACCAAAACTCCAATTTTGTGCCAAAACTGGCCGAAAACGATCCTTGGGTTGTGAAAGAACTGAAAGCATAATTGGTTGCGTCGTCTTGATAAGTTTTAGCTTAGAAAACCTCCTTTCCCCGCTGGCCACTGAAACTGGGAGTGTTAACAAAATTCACAGCACTACAAAAACATTTGGGAACGTGTCCATATAACCACGTTTGGTTATAAAAGACAAGGCATCAACGGTAAAAATACTTTTTCAACAAAATACACTGCTTTTCATTTTGGATACTATGTTCAGCTTGTGCGCCAAATATTCTCATTTTCAAAAATAGGCTCAGACTTCTTGACCCAAAAGAACTTTTACACACTTGACGAATTCTTTTCTTAATAGGTTGTTGGGACCACTGTATGTCTAGTTGTATACATTTATATATCTGTGGTTCGTCGGTATTCGTGTTTTATTCATAATTTATGTTATATTTCTTGTCTTGTATGTTTACTGTATATACTTTCATTTACTGACGCTCTCGGCAATTTGTTATGGACATCATTGTAATGGTTTTTAACCGACGAAACCAAAAAGGATGAGGTTCTCTAGTCGACCCGTATATTTTTTTTTCCATAATTTTTTTTTATGTATGATCACGCATAACTTTTTACTGAGGCGTTCGATTCCGATAATTCTTTTTTCAGTGGATAGGGTGTACTTCGAAGGTGGTCCCATTTGAATTTAAAAGATGAAATCCACCCCTAAGGGTAGCAAAATGAAGGATATTGATCACTCACCCTCTGAATTCTGGTCCGTTAACCGATTCTATCAGGCATAACTTTGTACTGGGTTCTTCGATTTGGATGATTCTTTTTTAAATAGATAGGGTATACCTTATATTTAGATTTCGAATGGAATTATATACCCTTACGGGTAGAAAAATAGGAGATAATTGATTTTTCACTTATGAATATTGGCACACACATACGTAGTTGACAATGAAAGATCGCTACTGACATTATTTCTGTTCCACATCAAAACCATTATATTCTATGAGAGGATGGAATGATATACAAAGTAATGAAATAAACTAACCAGAACAACAAAAATAATTTATATTACAACAAATAGTAAAAGTAGATAATCATATTATTTAACTGGTAATAATTGAAGTAAGGTGGGTAAGTAAGTATTTTGGAAGTAATCAAAAAACAAGTAGGTAGTAATTAGTATATTTTAGCCATAAAAAAATGAAAAATAAAAATTTTAACAAAAAATTAAAAATAAAGTAAAAAAAAAATAAAATAAACCTTCTTAGTCTCAGTAACTAAGCTCCTAAACTAATGTAAGTAACTAATTTTGAGTCGGCGCCAAACAAACAATCAACAAACATCATTAAATTACTTCAAAAAAATTATCAGAATGTCACCGCGCAACTCGATGCTATCATTTTACGCCTTAGCTAATTCATTTGCTTGTTTGTTTGGCGCCGACTCAAAATTAGTTACTTACATTAGTTTAGGAGCTCAGTTACTGAGACTAAGAAGGTTTATTTTATTTTTTACTTTTCAGTTCCGTAATTTTTTGTTAAAAAGTTTTTATAACTTATTGTTGATTAAAGTATATCATTATTTCTTTTTTCTATAAAAAGCGCTGCGTAGTTTGCTTATATCTTGGGCCGGCCCTAGAATTTCTGAAAACTTCAATTGTAATTCCATTATACGAAGGGGGCGAAACAACAAATCCCTCAAACTTTTACATAATATCCCTGATACCTACTTTATCCAAGATAATTGAAAGGTTAGTTCAGAAGAGAGTTAAGATCTCCAATCTTATAAAGAAACAACATTTTGAGTGAGGATCAATTTGCATTTCAAAAATTCCCATATTTTCTTTATTGACAAAGCTTTACAGTGAAATAAATGAAGGGGAGTCAGCTGCAGCAGTATTTTGTGATTTATGTAAGGCCTGCATAAACCACTGAATCCTGCTTTGCAAGCTTCAATATTATGGTTTCAGAGGAACGAACCTGCTGTGGTTTCAATCATATCTTGAACATGAAGGGAGTGTAATATTGCATTATTTAATCACTTTTTTTTCTATATCTTGTTGAGAGGGGCGATAACCGCCTCTTCAACTGCGACCATCTCAGTAGGTAGTTTATTGAATAGGAAAGAATCCTAATATTCACAATACAATTGTTTTACAATAAGAATACACAATTTATATATATATATATATATACATATATATAGCACTAATAAGTAATCAATCCAATATAGATTAAAGTCAGATCTATTGTGGCTCGATCCTAATTAAATTGGAGTTCACCTTCGAAGTCCCACGCTTCTGACGAAGTCGATGATGACGTTCGGTGATACCTTTTCTTTGAACTGGAGCTGCCAGTAATCTATATGGTAGAATCTTGTTCGTTCCAAACCATTACATCTGCAAAAGCGACACTCTGTGCTTTCCGCAAGTCCGATTTTTTTAACATGTTAGCCGCCAGGAGACACGTATAGCGTGTCTCAGATTTCCGTGCGTATAAGCCATGAGACACGCTTGGTCCAGTTTGAAAACACTTCTTTGGTTATGCTCTTTGATATTCCAATGAAGGGCTATGGTCCTATGAACTCCTTCATAGTGCCTTCTTTTGCCAGTTCGGCTTTCTCATTTCCTTCAAAACCTTTAGGTCCAGGGACCTACAGCAGAGTTATACTGTTGTCCCTGCCTACGCTTTGAAGGGCTTTCACGCAGTTTTATACTAATATGGATTCTATCCGACTTGATGCCAGAGCTTTCAGTGCTGCTTGGCTGTCCGACATGATTTTGATTGATTGATTTTTAGTATTTCTGTTCAGAATTTCTTGCAGGCAGATTTTGATTGTATGGACTTCTGCCTGGAATATTGTTGCGTACTGTCCCAAGTTTACACTAAGGTTAAATTTTAGCTGTACTCCATGTACTCTGGTCCGAATTCCGTCTTCTGTTCTGGAGCCGTCTGCGTACCATTCTAGATTGGCCCTTGCAAGTTCTAGTTCTTTCGTATCTCATTTATCTCTTTCCGGGAGGAGAATCTGATAAGGTCTATCAAAGTTGTATAGTATTGGGTCTGTTGGCATTGCTAGAATCGGAAGGGATTTTTTCTTGTTCTCAGTCTTGCCACAACTACCTCCTCCCCTATTACTCATTGACCTCGAGCTAAATTACATGTCCAAAGAGAACTAAACATAATAACAGATTGGCTAAATGCCTTCCAGCTATCTCTGAATGTTGAAAAAACACACTATATAGCTTTTTCTGCCAATAATGCAAATAGCATCACTAATCTAAATAAAAACATCACAGAAGTTAGCCAAATCAAATACTTAGGCATTATAATCGACAAAAATCTCAGGTGGGAAACTCACATCAACTATCTAACAACAAAACTCAAAAAACTGATTTACAAATTTTATATACTGAGAGATACTGTTGATTAAACTGTTGCTTATAATATACAAATCACTTGTGGAGTCACTCCTACGCTATGGAATACTAGTGTGGGGTGGTCTGTATGAAAACTCATTACAAAATCTCAAAGTGATCCAGAATTTTATATTAAAAATTATCTTTAGACGAAAAAAACGATCTTCGACAAATGCACTGTATTATCCAGATATACTTAATATTCGGTCATTATATTTTTTAACAATTTTAATATCTGCCTATAAGAGTGGTCATTGTCAGCAAACATTCAATCATGGTTACAATACACGCGGCACGTTGAACCAACTACTCATTACACCACTTAACAACAAGAACATTAGTCACCGTTTTGTAACATATATTCAACCTAAAGCATATAATCTATTACCTCTTGCCACTCGAAAATATGCTAACCTCAAGAAATTCACTTCAGCCATTAAACTTTATATCTATAGTAATTATAGGAACTTCTTGAGAATTATAGAAACATAAAAAATTTGTATATTCATTATTATTCACCAACTTACAGCCATGTTAACTGCACTGTTGAATTTTGATTCACACAATTACTGCCTATTGTGATATGTTTTTACTCTGTTCCTATTAACCCTCTATTTTTATATTGTTTATACTACTCTGTTCCTTCTTCCTATTTCTGACTTTAAATTGTCTATGTTTTCATGTTATGCTGTTTTGTTTCTTTTTCTTTATTCTCACTACACAATACAAGTGTGTACTCACTTAGAGTGTGGGGGGAAAAACATTTGAACTTTTTTTTTCTAATTATTATCAGTAGTATTATAATTGATTTGTATTGTAGGAATGTATAGCAAAACGGCTAAATAAATAAATAAAATTTCTAATTTTGCACTTTTTTTCCAGATATACACAATAGAGATTGAAATCCTTGAGAAAGGACAGTGGAAACCATTCACTGCCCAAGATGTTCAACTCGAATTTGTCAGGATCGATCCCTTCGTTCGCACAACCCTTCAAAGAAAACCATCCGGTCAGTACGAGGCGAAATTCAGAATACCAGACGTTTATGGGGTGTACCAATTCAAAGTCGACTATGACAGGGTAGGCTTCACCCGTCTCTTCAGCACCACCCAAGTTTCGGTTCGTCCGTTACAGCACACCCAGTATGAGAGATTCATCCCGAGTGCATATCCGTATTATACGGGGGCCTTCTCTATGATGTTGGGAGTGTTTGTATTTTCATTTGTTTTCCTACATTTGAAGGAAGATGAGAAGAAATCCAAGAGCGAGTAAAATGACTTTTTTATAATAAATGTGTGTTCATTCGTTTGTAGTAATATTTTTCAGTAAATGGAAATTAAAAATATATTGTGTTTCATAACCACATTTTTACCTTTTTTGACTTGCACGTTGTTCGATTCATTTCTATTATTTTACTTGCCATTTTTTGCCTAACCGGTCACTGTAATGCCCGAAAAACTTTTATTCTGTAGTTTTTTCTGTCATTGTTTGTTGTACTTTGTGCAACTTTGTGTTTTTTTACACGCTTTATATTAGCTTCACTTGTATGTTTGTTTGTTTGTAACCGACTCCTTTGGGCGCGATTTTGACCCACTTCCAGACATACGAATACTTGGCAGGTGTACATAATTCTGGTGACAATGCATTTAGAAATTTTTGTGTGAAAAAAAAACAAAGTGGCGGCTCCAATATGGCGGACGAGTTTTGTGATTATGGTGCGATTCGCTTCAAAATTGGTATCTGAGGGTTTTCATGGTCGGAGATTATGATTCTTTTGTCAAAATTGACAAATTCAAGATGGCGGCTCCAAAATGGTGGACGAGTTTTGTGATTATGGTCAGATTCTATTCAAAATTGGTATGTGGGGGTTTTTGGAGTCGAATATTATGATTCTTTCGTGAAAATTGAAAAATTCAAGATGGCGGCTCACTGTATATATTGAAAACGTTGAAATCTTTGAATGACTTCTAAAATCGAGATTTGACTATTAATACAGCTGTACACATTAATGATTTGGAAAATAATTACAGTTACTAATAGTAATCACGGAATTAATTGTAGATTAGAACAAATAATAATAGTTTACAAAATTAAAAAACACGCTTTTATAAATAAACCAAACTAAAAAGTAGAAAAAAAATTATTTTATTTAAAAAAAAGCGTAGGGTGCTTAATCTTAATCTTAAAAAGCACCCCACGCTTTTTTTAAAATAAAATATTTTTTTTTCTTATTTACATTATTATTAATTTATATTTATTAAAAAAATTTACACTATTCTTAATTCAAATTTATTAAAATTTATTTTCTATTTTTTTAGTTTGGTTTTCTATAAAGGCGTGTTTTTTCATTTTTAAAAAATATTTTTTATTTATTTTTTAGTTTTGTTTTTATAAAAAGCGTGTTTTTTAGTTTTTTTAAACTATTATTTATTTTTATTATATTTTGACACGGTAACCGCCGCATGAAGCACACTTGTCTCATGTACATATTTGCTATTAGAGCTACATGAGTCATATTCAATTCATATACAGTTTTGTACTTTCCTGTCCATGAGTCGATGGGAGTTCACGTGAGCCATTTAACCGTTGTGGCTATTAAAATAGCATGGCCTGACAACCAAAAATACTTACTTAGCCTGGTAAAAAAATGTACATGGTATGAAAAAGACTAGGTGTGGATTTATGCAGCACAAAATAACAAATATCACGTAACTAATATCAAATAACAAGTAGTGAAAATGTTACCATGTATGCACACCAAATTAACAATTAGCAATAAATGGTACGCAGGCGCACAAGTCAGTTTCAATCCATTTAAAATTTGAATGAACCTAACCTCATAATTTTATAATAAACAACATTCAAAATTTCCATCTCGCCTGTGCCGTATTCGCTGAAAAAATAGATGTCTTAAGTGACTATACTGAGGATGTGAATAAATACTTACTATCAGTGTTAAGGGTTGATTAAATTCCCAAGCATTGTCTTTCATATTTTTGTCCTTGAATTCCTTGCTCCCTTTGTCGTATAAATAGGGAAATTGTCGAACAAGGTCCACAAGAACAGCGTCGCCGAATTCCATTTTAAAATAATATATTTGTTCCAAACAAAACCCTTGATAAAAGCAAACACAAAACATAAAAATATCGTTTGTTTTGACAGAAGTTAGGTTAAGTTTCTTCACTGGACAGGCCAATCAACGGTCACCTGCGTACTTGTTGCGCACAATAAGAAAATCACGTTCAATTAACGTAGAAAGTTAAAGTTGGCCAACTTCTTATTTATTAATTGATATTTGATACTTGGCTGCATAAACAGTGTCATTGAAAAATAAGAAATTCAGCTTATACTTGTTATTTGTTACGTGATATTTGTTATTTTGTGCTGCTTAAATCCACACTGTAACGATATATCTGTTACATTTCTTATTGATATGCTCAGAGATATAAATAATTAAGAGTAGCTCAAGTTGTCTTATTAACTCTATTCGACGAATCCCTATTCGAAATCTTAGCGCCATCTAACGGCGAACCGTCATTAGAATTGAGAAGAATATGAACGAACGCGAGGAACTTTGACAGAACGATCATATTAAAAAGGATGCAGGTGCCAATCTCGGCCCTTATCGATCTTGCTGTATATTGAGATATATTGTGCTCTGAAGCTTGTCAGCCATGGATTGACGGAATAGACTTTGTTCATGTTGAAATAACTAATTAATTAGAGCATTTTCCTTTCTTCTGCAAAAGTGATTTCGAATCAGTGAGTTATTGTGTGATATGAAGGTATGTTGAAATATTTTTGACCAAATGAAATATAAGCCATCTTGGAATATATTTTTAACGAGAACGTCAGATAGTTCTTCACAAAGAATTGATATCTAATCATCTATCAATTGTTCAGTAAAAGGATTAGATTTATTTAGGTCAATCCGATAATTGATTACAGTGCCGTACTCTATTTATTTTTCCAAATGAGTTCAGTTAGAATCAAGGATGTCACATGTGATATATCAGATTGAATCAAGATATCAGTGTTCAATCTCATCTGATTAGTTTGCTTACGCTGACAAGGCTTCATTGGGGTTCAAAGAGTTTAAAATATATGGTATCACTGTATTTGGATATATTTTTTTTTCTGTCAATCATAAGTATGATATAGTTGAATATAATTTTATTTTTTTATGATCTTTTGAATATATCTTTGGTATGGTTTCTTATTTGGTGATAATTATCACCGAGCCGTGATTTTGCTTCTGATTTAGGTGAAGCGATCATATTACTCTCTTTCATATATATATATATATATAGAATTTGTAGTTTTATTTGCTGACTGAATACGATTAGTGATTGATATTTAGTTAAGCAGGCCATAGTGATCTATTTATTCAAGCTTCGATATTTATTATCTCATGGGATGCTACGAAATAGGAAGACACTAGGAATAAAAACAGACATTCGATTCTCAGTGGTTGGTATGGGCGATGATGTTAATATCATATATATTATATGAAAAGGTGATAAACTCGGGATAATTCATAATCACATTACATACGTTTCAATGTAGTCTTATGTTGAGAATTATGAATCGGTTTACTTTAGGTTTCAATAGACATGTGAATGGATGAATTTCACAGACGACACAACAGATATAGACCACGTTGTGTCAGGTCATTTGAAATTCATCCATTCACATGTCTAGTTGACAACCCTCTCAAAGTAAAACACGATTCATATTCTCAAATAAGAATACATTGAAACGATAATGTGGATTGAGTTGATTCTGAGTTGTATACACCGTTTTGTTATATAACTTATATATGATATTAACATCATCGTGCATAACCTCACTTACACTGTAAGTTATGAAGTCTTGTTTTCCTATTATATTTCCTATGTGTCTTCCTATTTTGTAGCATCCCTGATGATGATAATAAATATTATCGAAAGCTTGGAATCCGTGTAAAAGAGTACACTTATTGGCCTGCTGCATAACCCAAATATCAATCACTTAATATATATATATATATATATATATATATTGTTCCGTATGACGGTTTCGGGCGGGTTGCGTATACTTGAATTTTTCAAAACCCCGCTCGCAATTTTTCCCCTCCGAAGCCCATTCTGCACGAGGAGGTCCCATAACCTGAGAAAATTCACGGACGGCCGATTCTCGTGCCGTCTCCCGAGCGTCTTCACTGGGACGGGCGTCGATATTCCTATTATGGGAAAAACCTTCGCGTGGGGTAATTTCCATAATAGGCGCAGAGCCCTCAGCCGCTTTTCGCCAGGGATTTCGGTTTCCAGCGACAGACTCCTCGCGACTGCGGAAACTGCCCGGCCTAAAACTCTTATCTTTAATAATTTCTAAGGAATCATGTATTATGCCAAAAAGTTTTTCATACATTTCAGGCCCATTATCCCCCCCATTCGTCTCGGCCCGTCTCTCCCCTACTTCCGCTTCCCTTTTGGAACGGAAGTCGGGGGAAAACCTTCCACCACCCCTACGTTCCTCCACGTAGGCCTCTTGCTCAACAGAAAAATTTTGCCCCAATTTAGAAAAGTTTGAGTTTCGCGGAGGTTTCATTGGAAACTCATCTTGTCTCCCCGTAATCTCACCAGATGTGCGAGATGCCGGCTGAAACCTATTATTTTCGTGAACGACAATCTCTTTTTGAGAATTTCTACCCGACGGGCTATTTCCGAAATCTCGCGGAGTCAAAAATTTTTTTGTCAAATCCTGTTTCAATTTGCTAGCCCTGTCGGTCAGCTCGCCAACAGAGTCTAGTTCCGAAATAACTTTTTTCTTTAAATTTTGGAAAAATCCCGAAGTGGGTTTTTCAGTTTCTAATTCATTGAAAAATCCCAAAGAGGGTTTTTCTGACAAATTTTTGGGAAATCTCGAAGGGAGATTTTCCCGAATTTCCACTCTCTGTGGACTCGCCTCTCGCGATCCCATTTCGTTTATATAGAATTCATTTCCAGAAAACATACCCTCATATTTTCGCGGAGTATTTAAATTCCTATCTGAATCTAATTTTGGTGTCGAGACTCGAGTTGAATGGCTTTCTGAGCCATTATTGTTTTCAAAAAGAGCCGAACAAATTTGCGATTCATGTCTGTAGCAACGCTCCTCGGACCTAATTGAATTGTAGACGGGCTCATCTACAAGGAAACGGTTTTTGGGAAAGCCTGCAAAATCTAACAATTCATTAGACAGATTCGCTGCGAATTCTGTCTGTTTGTCTGTAGGCAAGCGACTCTGGCTAGTCGGGCCTACTGGAGTTCGAATAATTGAAAGGCGTGTTTGAAACTCGTCGATTTCTTTCGTGGATTCTTCCATAGCCGCAAATACCGAAGGCCAGTGAAATTTATATTAGAAAAATTGGTTTTTTCGTCGCCTAACAGAGGTGTTGAATTTCAGACATGAATTTTGGGTTTCGCGAGGAATAACGATGTGCAATGTTATTCCTAAACTACAAAAAAAAATGCCGCAAGACCAGCCTGGGAGGACTGGAGGTAGGATCACGGTTTTTCAAAAACTAGGGTGGATAACGAGCGTAGTGAATCGCGCCTAACTAGGAGTATTTAACTTTAACTCGTTATCCCAAAACAAAATGCAGGAAGGTAACCTTTTCGTTGCAGGATTTGTGGAAAGTAGGAACGCGAATTGTTGATCCAGGTCCAAAGGGGTTCACTTTGGTGGGGTATTCTCGAGGAATCCCTAATGATGTCTTGACAGGCAAGGATGTTTAATCCCAATAAATATAGACTCGTAGTAACTAACCTGCCCCGGGACAAATTAATCTCTAGATTCGTGGGCCCCTTTTATTGACTTGATGCCTGATAGAGAGCGAAGAAGGAAAGATCTAGTGTCTTCTTGCTTCAGCTATTTCCCTGGAGTAGCTTCTCAGGACTTGTAGAAAATCGCCGATCTGGAAATTCCTAGATGATAAGATGCGAAGAATATCTTTGAAGAACTCTCTGATGTCCCTCGTATACCAAATTGGCCAGGATGAAAATTCCGTTAAACGTGTAAAGCGAAGAATATCTTTGAAGAACTCTCTGATCGCCCTTCGCCGTTGTCAGGCGGAAACTAATCCTCTTCTTCTGACACTTCTTCACCTTTTCAGTCAGACCCGAAAACGAAGCGAAGAAATAAGATTGGTCCTTTTATCTTCAAACGTAGAGTCCTCACGCTGAGGCACCTTCGACAGGGTACGCTTTGGAAACGCTCGACCGGTTGACATCCACACGATGTGAATATCCAACCCAAACTGCCAACTAAAACTCTTGAAAAAAATATTGTTTCGGCATCGACTCCGAGAAAAAAAAACAAAGCTTCTTTGTCTAAATCGGCCCAGCGTCGACTGTTAAAAAAAACGCTGACTTTTGCAACAGTCACTTGCACGACATCAATGGACAAGGGCGCCGCTAATATTCAAAACAATCCTCTAGCCATGGGATTGGAAATAAGCATTTTTAAATCTAAACAAATCGTGCCCAATTTCGTTTGGAAGAATCTGCATAGATATGAATATAATTTATACAATATGAACTTTTTCTCCGTTCCGAAATTGAACGAGAAATCCCCATTCGGAAAAACTATTGAATTTTGAAAAAGTTCACGAACATTTAGTCGCAAATTTCTCTTTCTAATATCATGAAATTTTTCAACGTGCAAGTGCGTATAACAAAGTTTTTCACTTGGTCAAAATCAGTAGACACAAATTCTATCCCAAATGAAAGCAAGCTATGTACAGCATGTTTCATGTGCCTAGAGCTGCGTAAAAGTTAGAAATGAAGTTTTATCGTGTGAAAAGGCGATTTTCATAACAATATATATATATATATATATATATATATATATATATATGTATATATTTAATCCTTGAAATTTGGAATATTCTTTGATTTTATAGAAAACTTTCTGAAGAAGTATTTGACGATTGGTCAAAGATAGTTTTCAAATACTTTCTCTGAATATCATTAAAATTGAAGTCATTTTTGTATATCAAATTCTACAAACTTAATTGTGCTAAATTCTGATTTTTTCAATTCTTTGTGAAGTATAGTCTTGGCTGATCAAGATCAGAATAATTTATCTTTTCTTTATATAGAACAAAGATCAATTTTTGTTTAAATCATAAAATTTAATCTTAATTCTTCAGTTTCAGTATTGAATATTACTGGCAAATATCAGCACAAGCTGATTTGTATGCTCCATTAATTTTAAGCAATAATCTCTTGATGAGAGTACACTCATATGTAACAACTATGCGTTGAGGAGTGCATTGAGAAATTCCAAATTTCAAGAAGTTGAATTCTCGTATATCAAAGTCTGACACAAGCAATATTGTTTTTCATGTTGTATTGCTGAGAACTATCATTCAATGGACAAGAAGCTGATGATTCTATGTTCCACCTGATCGGTCGCCCAGCAGCCATAAGTACCCCCCTGATTTCGAGCCACACGACTACATAAAGTCTAGCTACGAGCTACACAATCAGAGGTACATCGTCGTCGATAAAACCGACAGGTTCAGCAAATAAAAACAATATTTCTTTTCTTTTTTTGGAAACTAAATAAATTTGTCATACAGCAGATATATGATACATATTTGTTAAATAACTGAAAATTATGTATATTTGTAAATAGACTAATATAAGTTTGGTATTTGTTTTATTGTTGTAGTTATTTACAGAAGGAAACGTTATTTGAAAAAATATGTGTGTACTCTAAGTTTTCCACTTTTTTTACAAGCTTTTATTTGGTTTCACTTGTTAGTTAGTTAGTTTCTTGGTTTGGGTCATAATCTTGCAAGTGAATTTTGGCCGACTTCTAGTTCTAGGTTTTGTAAAAATTCATAAATTCAAGATGGAGGACGAGTTTTGTGATTATAGTCCAATTCGATTCAAAATTGGTGTGCGGGGGTTTTCGTGGTCAGAAATTATGATTTTTTTGTCGAAATTCATAAATTCAAGATGGAGGACGAGTTTTCTGATTATGGTCATATTTTATTCAAAACTGGTGTGGGGGGGGGTTTCAGGTTCGGAGATTATGAACTTTTTGTCAAAATCTATTAATTGAAGATGGCGACTTCAGGATGACGGATGAGTTTTGTGATTATGATCAGATTCTATTCAAAATTGGTGTGTGGGAGTTTTTGGGGTCGGAGATCATGATTTCTTCAGCTCCAAACTTACAGGGAAGAGATCTTGTAATAACGATGCTCTATTAGAAATGAACAGATTAAGGCGAACTAACTAAAAATAAAAAATTAAATTATTAATAAAAAACCTTTTTAAAGATAATGCTTTCATGTAAAGTTATGTACTAATTATTTATTTTAAAAATTGTGTAATTATAGTAATATTATACTTTGAAGTTATTTATTTTAAAACATTGTCAATGAAATTATAATAAAAATTAATAGCTGTTCTATAAGTTGTTATACCAAACCAACTTGTCCAAGAAATTATTGGTATAATTTAAATCCATTTTATCATACTGCTTCTAATGACCAATGAAGATCAACTGACGCAACGAGGTTTGAGGACAACATAGTCTAGTTCTACAGAACATTCTCCGCCTGAAAACCAATCAAAACGGACCGCTGAAGCCAATGTTATTGCTTGTAGGTGTGTCGATACGTTGATAGGCAAAGAAAACTAATAGATCACAAGTTATATTTGTGTTTCAAGAGTTATGAATGAATAAAAGCCAGTAGCGTCTCTGGTTTGGGATCGAAATAGGTTTTTAAATATTCTATAGTTCTGTTGTGTTTGTTGGAAAATATGGCTTTTTTTCAACCATAGGAAAATGAAATTATGATGATCCGATTGCCTATTAATACATACTTTCTCGCTTATGGCTTATTTTTTTATTTTAACTATTTTTAAAATATTAAATATCTAAATAAAATTAGTTATCTCCGCCTATGCCTGCTCAAAGGATACCGCTTCAAGACTGCGAAACTTGTTTTTTATGCTTCTGCAATTGTAAATCGTTTAACTATACCTACTTTTATGAACACTTATCCACAAATCAGGTGATAGGAGCAACGTGAAGAACTATAGTTTATCATCTGTTATTCCTAAAATATTTGATTGTCTTGTAACCAAACAGCCTTCTTGGCACTGTCTCAATGCTCTAACCAATCAACAACATAGTTTTTCCAAAGGCAAGTCCACAGTCACAAATTTTGCTGACCTAGCAAAATGACATTGAACGCATTTGAGAAACGTCAAGTTCACTCAATTTATATATACTAATTTTTCAAAGGCGTTTGATAGAGTTAATCATGAAGTATTAGTTCAAAAATTTGAATCTTTTGGTTTTGGGGGTAGTGTTTTGGGTTGGATTAACAGTTTTCTTACAAATAGAACTCAGTGGGTGAGAATTAATAATTACATATCACACACAATCGAAGCCTGCTCTGGTGTTCCCCAGGGTAGTCACTGTGGACCATTACTCTTCAATCTTTTTATTGACGACCTCATTACATTTTTAACTCTGAGGGTTTGTTATTTTCTGATGACTTCAAGCTATACCGTGTGATTCAATCGAATGTTGATTGTTGTGGTTCCTGGTATATTCCTTGGGGTGAAATTTCGTTAGAAAATAGCAGGACCACAGGTGTTATTCCTTATCCAGCGGTGCTATGTGGAAGAATACACCCGATGGCTGAGTTTACCCATCATTCCACAGCCCGAACCTGCGTGCATGCGGCGGGTAACACCACAAGCAGCAAGCCAAGCAACTGGATAATGGCCAAAAGCAGCCTAGGGTTGAACATTGACTTACAATTATCCTGGAATGACCATATCGACTCTATTTCCAAAATATTATCCAAACATTGTTTCGTTATTTGGAATCTTAGAAATGTTGTCCCCATCAATATCTTACTATTACTATGCCTATGTTCACTCAAGTCTAAATATTGCTTAGTCTGCTGCGGTAACTGCAGAAGATTGAATTCCAAAAAAAAATTGAAGGACCATGTGTTTCAAAAAATATGGTGATTCTTATGAACAGTTATTTACTGAATTACGAATTCTAACTGTGATATCCATGTATATTTTGAATTGTGTTACTTACATTAAGAAACATTTCCACGAGTTTCACAAATTAACTTCTGTATCTAAAGGACCTCATATCATGACTATAAAATTATATAATAGACTTCCAATATTCATTGAGAAAATTTGTAATCTCATTAATTTCAAAAATAGTGTTAAAACTCTTCTCTACAAAAATGCCTTCTACTCAATAGATGCATATTTTCAAACTGATCCTGCTTGACATCATGAATGTTTGCTTGTGTACTATTTTATTGTTTATACTATTTTTTTACTTGTTTTATGTGATTCTCTTCTACCACTCCTATTGAATACTTACATGTACATCTAATTTGTATGACTTAATTTTAAACTGCCATTTTATTTATCTTTTTTGTATTTGACGATTTCCATGCTTGTAAAGTCTCAGGAAATAAAAATATTGTATTGTATTGTAACACATTTTAGCTGGGACAGTTATTATTTACACTGTTTAAACAATAAAAACATATTTTTATGGCATTTCAAGTAAAACTGAATATTTTCGAAAATTTAGTATAAAGAAGTGGATAGCTATTGTATAGCAGATCACCTGGACCTGCGGAGGCTACAGCCAGAAAAGCCTGTGGGGTGGAGTTTAGTGGGTACATCTGAGGCGAACGTTTTTTTTGCATTATTGATTCGGTTATTATAAAATTTCTTAACACATTGTTTTTAAAGCGTTTTTTTTTATTATTCACATTTTCGGTAGTCTTTAGAATTATTGAAGAATTGTGCATTTCAACGCCCTGTTCCAAAATTAATAAGTTTGGAGTTAATAGTAGACAATTTTTATTCATGAAAATATCAAAGGAATCAATACATCTGAATTCATAGTATATACACTTACAAAAATATTTGTTTTATTATTATTTTCGTATTTTATCAAAGATAAAGCACACTCCATTTTCAACCAAAACATTGGTACCCTGAATTCATTTATTCAATGTTAGCTGGTTAGTGATTTTTTAGTTAGCACATCCTGGTACGTATATTTCAAATCGGGTTTCACATCTGACCCATTATGAGGTATTTTCTTCAATAAATTTATATACTCTACTGGAATCCCCGATTCCTCAGCTCCTTTGACCATAGTATCCACATAAGCAGGGGTTGGTTTACGCTCTGCTGGCAAATCTTCGAGTTTCACTTCTTCTGCACTACCAACTTGGCGATAGCATCTACACTTCACCACTTCTCCATCGGATGTTCGGACGTCTACATTGATGGGGTAGTATATATTGGCGTGGACACCTTCCTGTCTTCAAAGAAAAAATATATCCAGAGTGACATATTTAATGTTGCATTTGTTGGAAAGATATTGAGAAGTTTGTTAATGAAACGTTCTGAATATCATCGCAGATCTGGATTCTACTTTTAAATTCAAACACCAAATAATCTAATATATCTAAGCCAATAATAAATACAAATAGTAGCAGTACGAAAGATTATATTAGACTCTCTGGCAGAATGCTAGAGGTTCAAGGTCGGACGGATCGACCGACGAAGACCTCTTTCGCAGTGCTAGAACTCTAGAACTGATAGAGATATAAAGCGATAACTAATGATAACGATGAAAATAGATTTGAGTTTACTTTGAAGACAGGTTTAAACTATCTGCGATACTACCGAAACCATGGGAGATATGGAAGAAAGAAAAAATAACATCAATTGGAAGAAAAATTAATGGAGGATTGAGAGGAGAAAATAAGTGCCTACGAGAACAAGTGAAGGCACAAGAGAGTGACGGGCAGAAAAAGAAATAACATAATAATACAGGGAGTTGAAGACAGTAAGGAAGTGAACCCAGTCAACTTGAAGGCAAAGATAGAAGAAATACTAAAGGGAGTAGGTGTAAATATAAAACTAGACAGGACAGCGAGTAAAGTAAATAATTTAGGGACATTTCAACCCAATAAAAAGAAACTAGTTCTTATTAAATTTATACAGAGGAAAAAATATGGGTATAATCAAAGCGACAAAAAACCCAAAAAAGGTCAAACATCTGGATCACCTACGACTACACAAAGAAGGTTAAACAACATAGGAATACACTAATACCACACCTGAAAATAGCAAGAGCAGACCCAAGGAGAGCCTTCCTGTTCTCTATTACTACTTATACAATAGGTGAATGTTGAGTCGGATGTTATTCAGAAACCAACTACTCTCCTGGCTAATGCCTCAACGAACATTGGATTACATCCGATAGATAATCATGCAAAGTCTTACAAGTTCACTTTGCAATGTTTGTTGCGAAATGGATGAATATCAACCACCTCATAGGGGCTGACCACCTAGACCGGATTCGGGGTAATTGCCCCTCATCATAGCTTTCAAGGAAATGATGAGAATAATACAGTGACTGAAAACAAAAGAACAATAATTGATAGATCACCAGAGACAAATCACGAATTAGAACAAAGAAAGAAATTAACTAGAGCAAAAACAGAAACAAATAATTAGTTAAGAAATGAAATGCATACAGCACACAAAGTCGTCTTCACAAAAGGTTCAATATAAATTGAAACAATTGGTAGACTTTCCTAGCAAATACCACGCAGACCGTTGATGATATTCACCTGACAATCCATGCAAACTCCATATAAATGAAATTGTTCGCAAATGTTTCTTTCTGATAGCTCGATTATGTTTAAGTCGTCTTCACAAAAGGTTCAATATAAATTGAAACAATTGGTAGACTTTCCTAGCAAATACCGGAGTAGTCACCAGCCAGAGACCCGGAGAGCTCTGGCTGAAGCGAGACACAATATAAACAAATTTACCATCTAGCTTACAACATTTTTAGGTGCGTCGGAAAAGATAACCTTTAACCGGCGACACCTAGTGACAGAAAGAAACACTCCATACCTTGATAGGATTATAAATAAAAGATTCCTTCTCAGTAGGAGTGGCTCAAATTGCACGACTGGCATATTTAATGAAAGAAAAAGCCATATGAAGGTGATAAAATAAGAAATGAAATGCATAAAGCACACAAAGTCGTCTTCACAAAAGGTTCAATATGAATTGAAACAATTGGTAGACCGACAGGCGAAAAACAACCACTTTCCTAGCAAATACCACGCAGAACGTTGAATGATATTCACCTGACAATCCATGCAAACTTCCATATAAATAGAAATTGTTCGCAAATGTTTCTTTCTGATAAGCTCGATTATGTTTAATTTATATCGTGTCCGCCTAACAATCCGCATACCGGTTTCAGGCTATTGGCCCCTCATCAGTACGGAGTAGTCACCAGCCAGAAATCCGGAGAGCGAGACACAACATAAACAAATTCACCATCTAGCTTACAACATTTTTAGGTGCGTCGGAAAAGATAACCTTTAACCGGCGACACCTATAGTGACAGAAAGAAACACTCCATACATTGTCAGGTGAATATCATTCAACGTTCTGAGTGGTATTTGCTAGGAAAGTAGTTGTTTTTCGCCTGTCGGTCTACCAATTGTTTCAATTTATATTGAACCTTTTGTGAAGACGACTTTGTGTGCTTTATGCATTTCATTTCTTATTTTATCCCCTTCATATGGCTTTTTCTTTCATTAAACAATTAATTGACGAAGAGAAGGTGGGATTGAAAAATGATGACGACATTGGCATGGAAAGGGATTTGAATAGTGAGAAAGGCAAGGTTTCATTTACACAGATAAACAGAAGGAGGAAATTAGAATTGGGATATGGAACGTAAGAAAGATGCTAGAAGCTGAAAAGTTGGAAGGAACACGAATTGAAAGGTATATTTTTGCGAAGATCAGGAGATCTGCTGGAAAGGCAATGGAACAAAACAAAAAACTGTGCAGTATACAGAAGATTTAAAGTTGAGAGATAGAAATGAAGTCCTTTATATTCTTGTAACACTCCAAAACATCCCTTATAATTGACGAGAAGAAAGTGACGCATTGGAGAAGGATTGTAAACAATACAGATCAAGGAAAAGAATTGGATATTAAAGATGTAGCTGAAGTTAGGAACACAATTGAAAGTATTCGAAGAAAACCAAAATGGAACAAACAATTGCAGTATACAGAAAGAACTAATGGTGAATGAAGCAGCTACACGATAAGGCATAGAGGACACCCTACCAAGACATAACAGTGCAGACCTGGATGACACCAGACCAAAGGACTTACACTCAAATAGATCATGTCCTGACCTAATATCGAAAAAGAAAAAATCAAACATTTCCATGTGGTTGCAATGATGACACAAAAAGTGAGGAGAAACATAACGAAAAAAAGCAACGAGTGGAACTTAATATGCAGCGGCATGAATGAGATATTAGCCATCAAAACGAGGATACAGGTACATCATTGAACATAGCTATAACATTGACGGGGTCGAGTTGAAAGAAAGGAAATCCAAAGATGTGGGAGTTATCTTTCAGAGCAATATGAAGTTCAATTCGCACTACACTAAGACGGGCAATAGAGCATTTAAATCTTTAGGTTTCATCATTAGAAATAGCAAGTCCTTCGAACTGGGAAGAATTATCAAGCTCTATCATGCTTTAGTGAGACCACATCTGGAATATGCAGCACAAATCTGGATGCCTTCAGCCCAACACATATAGACTGCATTGAGAAAGTACAAAAGAGTTCTTTATATTTCTCTATATGCCAGGAAAAATAACACATCCATATATGGTCTCATATATAGTTGTATGCTAGATAGCTTTGATTTCAAGAGTTTGTTGGTTAGAAGAAATAAACAGGATTGTTATTTGTATACTCTTTTTAATTATTAAAATACAAAGACTGCAACCTAATCAAGTCCCTAAATCAATTTAAGAATTTTAAACTATGATGTATTAAAACAGATTCAGGCCAATAAACAAAATGTTATTGATATGCAATCAAACACTCCAGCAAGCACAAATAGATATATTCGACACAAACTTAAAAGAGCTTCAAAAACTTAGCTAAGTTTGGGTATAGTCTGTATAGTTATTTGTTGTTTTGCTATATATAATTTTTTCCCCACTGCCATCACTTGTAATTACCAATTGGTGTTTGTAATGAGAACTATTAATAAATAAATAAAATAAATTAAGAAAAAATGTCAAGGGACTGGGAGACAGCATAAATTGTGACCATACATAAAAAAGGTGATTAACAAATATGCAGCAATTACAGGGGATTAACATTGTTGAACATGGCTTACAAAATACTATCCACAATAGTATAGAAAAAACTAGTTAACCAAGACAAGAAACCTGATTGGACAATACTAATGTAGCTGAGTAAAATAGTGACCGTAGATATGATTTCAAATGTTGAATATGCGGTAATTTGGTCGGAATGTTGAGGAAATCAACATTTTAACTAGTTTATGTTTCTAAACTTTTATTGTTTCATCAGTACTCTGAAGTATAGAAAACAAAAAATTATATATTAAAATGGTATTCTAGAATGTTTATATTGAGCAGAATTCAAATACAAAATTGCCGGAGAAAAGCTCCGAAAAAACGAAAAAAATTGATACACGCATTTTTCCTTCATGTTTTTTTATTTCAACCATTTCATTGAGGAGTCTTTTTTCATGAATGTTTGTTGACCAATGATGCTGACTGATTCGAAATCAAAAGTATGGAGGGTGTTGGAGTGTTCTGCAAGACCTGTATGTTTTTTTTAGGTCATCCTGGTTTTTAAGTAGGTACCTTCCTGTCTGGCCTATGTATACTATCTCACAATCAGCACATGGTATTTTGTAAATTTAGACTTTCGGTCTTTTGGAGTGTTAATTGTTGTTAAT
This sequence comes from Gonioctena quinquepunctata, assembly GCA_018342105.1. Taxonomy (NCBI): domain Eukaryota; kingdom Metazoa; phylum Arthropoda; class Insecta; order Coleoptera; family Chrysomelidae; genus Gonioctena; species Gonioctena quinquepunctata. The sequence goes on along the minus strand of JAFIRS010000880.1, from coordinate 121,954 downwards.
CTTGTGTAAACATAATTTCTTACTGTGTTTTCAGTGCTGATTGTATGTTTTCCTTTTTTTAAATATTGCATAGTTGTAGTGTCAAACCTTCTACATAAGGTAGCTTGAATATTTAATGTTTATTGCGTTTACTTTTCTTTTTTGTGTATTTTCTGAATTTAATATTTTTTTACTGAAGATTTAGGTAACAGTTCTTTAGTAACATTGTTGAAACTCCTGAACAACTAATTATTATCCTTTTTATTTCACTTTGAAACAACACAATGATATACTTTAACAATACAATGCTTGTTCACAATTACAAGGTACAACAATAGTCACAAGACTAACTTCTGACTGACTGCCGACTTCTGACTGATTAGCCTGTCGCATATGACCCGCTTATATAGGACGGCCAAAATTTTCCAGAACAGTGGCGATCGGAAATGTTCCATAACGTCATCGCTAACGGTAGATTTTCTTCTCTAGTCTTTGATTGGTGGTTATCGCACATTTGGAGCATGACATCATCGGTAACGGCCATTTCTCTTAGTTTGCAATGGCGGTTATCAAACATCTGGAACAAGACGTCACTCCCAACGGTCGGGCCGTAACAATATCAAATTCTGGTGTTTGAACATTTCATATGCTAAGAGTGTGGCTCTGTGTTTGAGATTATTGATGGTATTTATTTTTTGTATCATCGGGTGTGAAGAGAGGTAGTTGATAAATCATTCTGAGTATGTAGGTTATAATTTTATTACTTGATTTTTACCAGCAAAATACTCAAAAAAGCAATGCTATTATTTTTGTCTAACTCTATAGTAAAGTGGATTCTATGATGATAATTATTGAAAATTGAAATTATTTTGTCTACATTTTCTCTTTGTAAGCATAAAACATTATCGTATCTTTCGAAGAACTTAATGGGAAAATGACATTGACTTGAACGTTTGTTCTATAAATCCGAAATAGCAAATAGGGGATAGGCAACCCAAAAATCAGTTATAAATGTGAAAACACCGTTATAAATAATTTTCACACGCCAAAAATCTAATATTATTCACCATAAGCTGATTGAAAGAAAGTATACATAGCGCCGACCGGAAGATTTTTAAAACCAGGATAGACTGAACACAAAAAAGTCTGCAAAAATATACACAATCCATTAAAAAAAACTACGAGTCTTGCAGAACACACTAAGTCATCCTTCCACTCCTCCATCAGTTGGCATCATTGGTCAACAAGCAATATTGAAAAATAGATTATTCAACGAAATGATTGAAATAATAAAAACATGAAGAAAAATTTGTGAATAAAAGATCTGATATTGAGAATCTAAACACCTCGTATTTCAACCTGATAAGGAAAAATCAAACATAAATTGTAAATCGGAGTCTGTAATGGGTGGTATATTTTATCTTTTTTATTATTTTTCTTTCGTGTTTTTATTGGTAAATTAATGAACTGGATAAGTATCAAACACGGGTGACGATTGCCAACAGTTTATTTGTCATTTTGTGTCTAGTGACGTTTTTTCATAAACTGTATATGTATTTATGTACATGTCGAATTTATTCTTTTAATATCGGCAACAAGAGAAAGCATCCCTAAATGGAAGTATTATTGTTTTTGTGTATCTGTTTCTACTTTTTTTCGGAGCTTTTCTCCGATGATTAATTTTCATTTTAGGCAATCTTTTATTCAAATAATTCTCTATTTAAACATTCCAGAATTCCATTTTAATATATATTTCCTCGTTTTTGTACTTCCACAGAACTAGATAAAATTTGTTTTTCTTCAATATTCCGACCAAATTTCGGCCAATTCAACACTTGAAAACTATAAGGTGGGGTTCGCCCGAAATACTAGTGAAACTATTCTGAAAATTCTTTTAATAATAATTTGATATACTTAGAGGAATATTCCAGTATTATCCCAGTTGATTAATCTGGAAACAATCTTCGACAATAAACAGATTCCAAGAATATTCATTTTACATTCCCGAGAAATATTATTTTGTCATGTTCTCAGACGATTGAGGGAATAATCTGTGATTATTCTGTGCTATGTAGGATGTCACAAAAAATTAAAAAAAAAACAATGTAAATCACATTAATGAGCTAGACTATTCAAAATAGATAGTGGAATATTACCTACTTGTCTAAACTTTCCAAATCTTCATCTTTTATTTCCCAGATTGCTCCCCAGACGTGGGCATCTTTTTTTGGAACTATGGTTGCTGCATACCCCTTCCAAATTTTGGAATACGCTACAAAATCTACTTGATAATCCTGTAAAATTAACATGTTCAAACCATTCAATCATTTGGAGAATTATTTCACAATAAAGATGATGAGGAAAAATCATGAAATTTTGGTATAATACAAAAACAATAATATGTATTAATTTGAGAAATTAGAGCCTATGAAGGCAACATCAATAACTTTTTTGTACACTTTAGAGGTTTCTTTCTATCACCACCAAATTCAAAAATTTTCTATACTCCAGTTGCAGGAAATCAATAGAACAGATACTATGGATTTTCCGTGTTATAGAGTCGCGTCTATGAAAATAGGGATTTATTTTATATTGATTGTTGTTGACAGAATTTGTTTATGACTGACATTAAAAATCAAGAGTTATTTAGTTGTTGAAAAGGAAACATTCTTAATCGAATATTGAACAGAATATTTTTCTGAAAATTTAAAAATTTACAATGTATTTATATCTAACAGAAAACAACTACTTCCGTCTAAAGCCACGCTGGACATTGAACTACATCCGATAGGTATTGTGAAAGGACCCTAACTGTAGAGAAAAAATCTGAAAGTAAAATTTGCATTTTTATTCAGATAGGTATTTCATTTTCTATTCCCGTTTAATTAAGAACTCATATAGATGAATGAGGCAAAAAGAATGATTTCCAGAAAGGAGTACTAACCAGAAATCATTAGAAACATTGATGCAAGAGTGGCATCGCATTCACTAGATCTTCAATATATTTTTGTCAACGAAAATCTATTTCACGCTTCCACGATCATCAAGAAGATGTAGTTCAATGTCCAGTTATGTTAAAGTAAATTCGGCCTGAAGATCAATGTTCACAGCGATTCTTGTGGAGGGACGAAAAACAACGAAAGAATGTGACATGTAGCTGATGCAGGTGATGACATTAGGTGCGAAAAGCTCACCAACATGTGCACAATTCATTAAGAGCCTCAACGTCCAACAACGAAGCTATCACCAAGAAGCACTATGTGGACAATTACCTTGATTGCACAAATACCGTCAAAGAGGCTATTGAGACTATCTCTGAAGTACAACGTATCCAGAAAGATGGCCAGTTTCGAATTGGTCAATTGGATTTTGAACTTAAGGCTGAATACGGTTGTTACGTTGGTTGGATCCGGTTAAATTGGGTTGGGATATCAGCCAAATTGAGTTAGATCCTTTATTACAATCATTAAAATCACCTGATTATTTTTGGAACGAAGTCCCTTTACTAGGCTTGCGGTAGGCTCGCGACTTTCTCTTGCTCATACGATTCCGAAGGTGTACAAAAGCATCAGAATTGCTATTCTGTTTGCGGGAAATTTAAAATGATACATGAGCGGTAGGATATCTATGCGAATACAAGTCGGATATTATCGTTGAGTGGTATTACGTGGAAGATATTTTTGTTTCTTTTATATTTTTATATAACATGTGTTTAGATGATTATATCCTTTTTTGGATATAATTTCTTATGAGGAATGCACAAAATTATAGAGGTGACACCTATAATTTGTGGGGTGGAGCTTAGACCTAATGACGTCGTGGAATTTGATGACACGAAATTTCGTGCACATCAATAGGTTACCAACAGATGTCAGTATAGGCCAATCCACGAAAGTCGTACTCCTGGTGCGTTCAGAGTAACGCAAACAAATAACGAAAGAAAGAGAAATTTGTTACGAATCCAAGAAAGCCACCATCCGCCTACAGCCGTCCTGATGATTGGGAAACCATGAAACAGCTGTAGGCGGATGGTGGCTTTCTTGGATTCGTAACAAATTTATTTTATTTCGTTATTTGTTTGCGTTACTCCGACCGCACTAGGAGTACGACTTTTGGTGTCGTGGATTGGCCAACACTGACATCTGTCGGTAACCTATTGATGTGCACGAAATTTCGTGTCATCAAATTCCACGTCATTAGGTCTAAGCTTCACCCCACAAATTATAGGTGTCACCTATATAATTTTGTGCATTTCACATTTTTATACTTGCCGGTAGGTATTAGCACTATGAGATTTTTGGTATGAATTTGAGAAAGACCACAAGCCGTCCTGATGATTGGGATTTGTAACAAATGTATCTTTCTTTCATAATTTCTTATGTTTTTTAAGTTGGATTAATGGTTTACATTGAATATGTGGCACGTCAATTTGATATAATATAACGAATAGTATTATCAGGAATAAAATACCTTTTACTGTGGCGGAGGAGTTTGGAAAAAGGATATATAGGTATACAGTCCAAGATCCCAGAGCCCCACAAATCTACTTCATTTTAGCAAAGTTACGTTGAAGTATGCTAATATTCTAACACTTAATAGACTGAGACAGCCGAGCGGTCTAAGGCGCCAGATATAAGAGATTTGAGCTCTGGATCTCGAAAGAAAGCGTAGGTTCGAATCCCACCACCTGAAGGTTTTTTAAAAAAAATTCCCTTCGAAATTGAGAAATGATTTGTTTTTATTTTTTTTTATTTGAATATTCGTCCCAAAACAAGTCATTTCTTAATTTCAATAAAAAAAAAACGTCAGTGGCGGGATTTGAACCCACGTCGCGTTTCGAGATCCAGAGCTCAAAATCTGTTCAAGCTGGCGCCCAGCTATATCGCTATATTAAGTGTCAAAATATTACCATACTTTAACGTAGGTGAGTAATGTGTACCTTTTTGTACTTGCTACCTGTAAAAGGGTCCCGCTTTTAAGCCAGCAAATACGCTTACATTCTTAAGTACATTTCACACTATTCATACTAAACATTTCAGCTTTTCTAAAATGACGTAGATATGTCGGTTCTGGGATCTTACTTTAATTGTATTGCATGGTATAATGACAATTAAATGTGATGGAATAGAAAACGACAACTTCCAAAGGGAAAAATATTGAGAAACTATATAACGTGTGTTAGATGATTATATCCTTTTTTGAACATAATTTCTTATGTTTTTTGTATGCCGAAGTTGGATTAATGGTTTACATTGAATATGTGGCAAGTCAATTTGATAATATAACGATGAATAGTATTATCAGGAATAAAATACCTTTTACTGTGGCGGAGGAGTTGAAAAAAAGATATATAGGCATAGTATTGCTATTACGTGACGATTTCTAGCAGTCAACACCTACCGTGAGCCGCGTAAAGGAACTTCGTTCCAGACGGGCGTCCCCCGACACACACGTTTTTTCTGGATTATAATCTAGCAAAAGACACACGGTGAGTGCCACATGTATGGAATACTTTCATTATAAGTGTAATTATTACCTTCAAGAGAAAATCCTGATAGGAGTCGATTTTAAATTTCTTACTTTCAGAAGCAAAATAATACCCCCTCTGAATTATGACTACCACCCGGAAATTATGAATAAAGGAATTTCAATTCTCCATTCAATTCAAAGGTTATACGTTTTTTAAATTTGGTGCATTCATTTTGTCATTGTCTTGTAAACTCAGTTGAAGTATCTTTTGCTAAATTATTGGTTTTGAAGAAAATTTTAAACTGATTTATTGTTTTTTTATTTTCAATACAAATTGTGCCCACCCAACCCCTCTACATAAAATGAATAGCAAAGTATGACATAATATTGAAGTGTTTCCAATTCATTTCATAATTAAATGGAATTTTCAAAATAACTGCCATCAACTCTTGACAATAAGCAAGGCTTATTTTGTGAATTTATTCGGTTATCAAATATATTTGTCAATCTCACTTGTATAATTGAAGTAATGTACCCACTAAACGTTTCGTAACTGATCTTTCCAAAATATAAGGGCCACCAATTTGATTATTAATGATATCAGCCCAAATATTCGCTTATTTAGGAATTAGTGTATGTGCCTCCATTATCCAATGAGGATTTCTGCTGTTCCAGTATGGAGAGTTTTGGCCGTTCACCGTTCCGTTTAATTGAAATGTAGTACCAAAAGAAAAATATAATTTCGTTTTTTAAACTGCTAATCTGCTATACCATAAGACGGAAATAATAGTCAGTGACGTCAGTTACTAGTTCAGAACAACACAATAAGGGCGGCAAAATAATATATTTTACAATAAAAATCCATTGTATCCCGAATCTATGCTCGCGAAATGCCGCTTGTTTTAAATGCGGACACAGCGCAGTTGTCTAGTTGGTCAATCCAGATGAAATAATAAATACCATGGTAAGTGTACTTATGTCACATTCTACAATCAATAGAATAGGAAGAAATCATGAAACAAAAACCATGACGTCTCTTCGATTTGATAAGGAAAAACAATTAGATGCACTAAAGATTGAGGAAAATCTACATAAACCAACTGGATAACTTGAGCTCTACTGCATTATTTACATATAGGTACTATTTAAACAAAGTTTCCCCCAACAGGTGTATTGGAAGACGCAGATCTATTGAATTGTCACCTTGGTATCCAATGAATTAATTTTCATAGGCAAAGAGTTGACTGCCGGTTATTTTCAAAATTCCATGTAATTATGAAATAAATTGAAAATTTCAATTCAATTTCAATTCAATTTATTCTCGCTTAATAAGGTACATAGAATTAACAATGAGATTCACAATTTCATTTCATGATGAAAATTTCAGATCCGACGCAGTAGCCTAGGCAGGATTGCCTGTTTGCTATGCGTGCAGTCTGAAAGTTTTCAAATAAATATGTACATGATCATCATACTAGGTAGATTGTAATACATATGTGATATTATATTAAGTTTCATTACTTTCGTGTCTTACGTGGGGGTTATATACCGGGGACTGGATAACCAAATGGTGGTGGAATATTTGTTTTTGAGTACGTTTAGGTTGATATTGAATTTAGAATATCGTAAAATTTTTGTGAGAAGTTTATAATATATGATTTTGTTTCTGCTTTATACTTTTTCTGGTTAGATATTTGTTTTACGTCGGGTGGGAGCGCGTTGAAAAATTTAGGACAAAAAAAAAAGAATGTTCTTTGTGTTAATGTTTTTTTAAACTGTTTCATGTCGACATTCATGCTCGAAGTGGATCTGGTTATTCGAGTTTTATTCTGTGTGTATTTGTCTTGGTTTTTATACATTTTTTTCAAACATTGGTGAGCATAGAGTAGTTTTAAGTTGAGAACTTTGGATTCTAGGTATAGTTTTTCAGTAGAAAAACGTCTGTTCTTTTTAATGATAATTTTTAGCAGTGTTGTTTGTAGTATGGTAATTTTGTTCTTGAAGGCTGCGCCCCATACTGTGATGCAGTAGGATAGGATGGATTCAGCTAATGAGTTGTAGAGCATTATGAGATTGTTTTTGGATAGAATATCCCTTAAGTTATAGAAGATGTGTATTAGTGTTCTAAGGCGTTTGTGTATGGTCGGACCATCGTATGTGTTGGTCGATGACTAGCCTAGATATTTTACAGAGGAAACTTTTTCTATAGATGGGCAAGCACATAAGTTCTTGTGACAGTTACTGGAATGTATTTTTATTGATGAGACATTTGGTTGATTAACGATCGTTGGTGTGAACGCTATAAATTTAGTTTTTTCAATGTTCAGGGTGAGTTTATTGAAATTTAACCAGGTATGTATCTTTTGTAGGTTTATTTCGGCGATATTCTTAACCTTCTCCCAATTCTCTCCCGTGAATACTAATGCTGTATCGTCAGCATAGCAGATAAGGTGACCTTCTAAACCAACTATTTTCGTAATATTATTTATGTATACAAGGAAGAGGATTGGACCCAGCACTGTTTCTTGGGGTACCCCAATTTTTACCATTGATTCATAGTTGACTTCATTTCCAATTTTTACTCTCTGCAATCTATTCGTTAGGTAGTTTGACACAAGGTCAAGTGGGAGTCCGCGAATTCCATAATGGCAGTAAAATTTTATGTGATACTGTGTCGAAGGCCTTGGCGAGGTCTAGAAAGACTGCTAAGCATTTAGATGACTCGTTCAAGGCCTTGACTGTTTGCTCTAGTAAATCCACAACTGCATTTTCAGTATTTGTGTTCTGGATGAAACCATATTGCCTGTCTGTAATGATCTTATGTTTATGGAAAAATCCTGTTAGCTTTTTTTTGATTACTTGCTCAAATATTTTTGCTAGGTTATTAATAATCGATATTGGCCTGTAGTTTATTGGTTAATAGCGATTACCTGACTTAAAAATTGTGGTAATGTTTGATTCTTTCCATTGCCCTGATATGTTTCCACTTGTTAAGCATAAGTTAATTATATGGGTTAACGGGCGTGTGATATATTCGTGTAAAGTTTTGATGGTTTTTACTGTAATTTTATTTGGCCTGGGGAACATTTGTTTTTGAGATTTGATATATGAATAATTATTTCATGTTCTGACACAGGTTCTAAGAAGATGGTGGAGTCGTTTTTATCACTTTCCGGGAGGTTTTGTTGTTGATTTGTTTTCTGTATTTTTTCAGACATTTTTATACCTATGTTGGTAAAGAACTCATTTAATATGTTTGCTTTTTCTTTATTTTTCTTTTGAATTTCCGCTTTATTGATTATTGGAGTGTTTTCATTTGTTCATTTGTTTTTTATTACGACCAGTTATATCATTGATAACTCCCCATATTTTTTTCCTGCTTCAGATATTTCATTTTGGTAAAATTCATTTTTGTTTTTTTTATTAGGGTGTTGAGTTTGTTCCTATACTCCTTGTATTCCCTTTCAGTTTCGCTTGAGAAATTCCTAATCAGTTTTTTTTTCAGTCGATCTCTATGCTCGATGGATGTAATAAGACCAAGAGTGATCAAGGTTTAATTTTTTTGCTCTTTTGTTTTTAAATGTTTTCACTTTAGTAGATTTGGCAATGTGTTCATTAAGTTCATCACTAAAAAGTTGGTAGGCTAATTGTGAATCACTTGATTTTATAACGTTCTCCCATGTTTCTTTTTTTAGAGCATTTCTCAGTCTGTCGTAGTTTATCCTACTTATTGTTTGGTCATTTTTCGATTCGGTTTTTTATATATATATTTATATATATATATATTATAGGTATAGTGGCCGTATTCAGTTTGAAGTATGACGGGTTCAATTTCTTTTGATTGACTATGTGGTTTTGCTTTTTACAAATATGTGGTTTTTTTAATTTGTTAATGTAGGAGATGTAACCGTTTGTATTTAGAGATGTAACCGTTTGTATTTAGAGTATTTAGGTAGTTGTTAGTATCATTTGATTCTTTTTTTAGAATATCGATATTTATATTCCCTATATAGACTTCAAGATTTTGTTTCTGTAAGATGTTCAGGTATGTTTCTAGATCCTCTATATATTTTTTTGGGTCTGTTGCTGGAGGTCTGTAGTATGCAGTCAGACCTAAATTAATTTTTTTTGGGCAGATCTTATAGAACAAATTAACCTAAGAAAGTGACTGTCATTTTTTTAATAATATTTACTTCTGCAGATAAACTGTTCCTCGTGTAAATTATAACACCATCGCATTTATTTATCAGGGATTCGTTATAATATATACTATAATTAAGAATAGAAAAGTCTCCAATGTTTTTAATATTTCCGGTTTCTGATAAAATAATTATGTCAAAGATATCTTCTGCCATATCAACATAAACCAACAACTCATCATAGTGTTTCTGTATACTCCTAATATTGCAATGGACGATTCCTATTCCACGCCCAGTAACATTTGTTCTCCCCTGTATATAACCCAGTAAGTTATCACAAATGTTTGTATCTATTTCAGCGTTATCATCTAATACATCTAAGAAGTCTTTCATAGTTCAAATAATTTGAATGCTCCCGATATTTGAGAAAAGAAAAAAAAACAAAGAAAAAGTATGTATCTGCGGGAAGGAAAAAGAAGTATAACATTTTATGTGAAATACCTGCTTATATTATTTATATCATTATAATTAATCCTTTTCATGGTTGATGTGAGATTTTCATAATGTCCTCTACGTTTCTAATGTTGTGCACTTTATACATCTTTATTATGCGAGACTTCATTTCATATAGTGGGTACGATTTTGTATTAATAATAAAAAAATACAACAATAAATTAGTTTAAATTTTTTGTTCAAAACCAGTAATTTAGCAAAATTTACCTCAACTCAGTTTACAAGACAATGAGCTTCAATGTTGACTTGCCACAGTTAAGCTTGCTTCGCGCTCGCTCTGTCATGTGGTTTTCATATGTATATTATTATGTTATTATTTTTAAACGAAAAGTAACAGCTTTTGACACAATACTACGGTAGATTGTTTCAGCACTATACAAGAAATCTATAACTTTTTTTCAAGTTCTACTCAAAGATGTATATTGCTGGGGCATGTTTCAACGCTCATTGTAACACCAATCTGCATTACTAGGTGGGAAAGCAGAATCGAGGCATTGTTGCCTCTGAGGTACCACATTGAAGAAGTTTATGATGCCTTATATGAAACTTCTCAAGATCAGAAACGATTCATTTGATAGGAACTCTGCCTGGACTTAAAAAAAACTGCAAAGCTTCAAGTTTCTGTGCTGCATAAAACAAATATGGTTAGTAAACTTGCAAAAAGTCATAAATGACCTGCAAATGGATGGATGTTATTGAAAGTGTAAAGTCATTTCTAGAAAAGATGAGATCTAATCAGGGACTAGACAGCTGCATCATAGATGCAAAGGAACTTGCAGAAAAAATCAATGTTACAGTTGACTTTAAAAATAAATTTTAGTTCGACCAAAAAAAGTAAAAAATACAATTTTCTTATGAGAGTGAAGAAGAAGCTGTAGACATTCTGATAAATATTCATTCAAAGTCAACTGCTTCTTTGTCTTGCTTGACAGAGCAATTGCCTCACTAAAAGTGAGATTTGAGCTAATGGAAAACCATAGTGAAAGTTTCAAATTCCTGTATGACATTCCAAGCTTATCGAAGAAAGCCTGTGAACATCTTCACACCATTTTTTTAGTGCTGGAATAGACTGTGACATAAATAGAGATGATCTCTTTGATGAGCTCTTCAAAATAAATTTTCTCAGTAATTAAAAATTATTTTCGAATGAATTAAATTTCTGGATGGTAGTCATAATTAAAAGGGGGTGAACGCGGGAGGTACTATTTCCACGCTAAAAATTGGAAATTTCAGGATTTTCCATAAAAGTTACATTTCATACCGCAATGTATAATTCACTACATAATTTCTTCCGGTCTCGTTCTTCTAGTGAACTAGAAAAAATTGGCGAAAACGGGTCTCTTTTCTCTGGTAAATAAACTCCTTATATTGGTCATTTCACCACATTAAATTTCGATAGCGGGAATGGCCCCGTCACCTGTATCACTACACCGCAATAGTGATAAAATTTCCGGCAACAACGTATTTCTAAAGAACAAAATTAAATCAAGATTGTGATTTTTATTGATTTCTAAAACTCAAAAATAGCGCATTTCCGTAGGCTCTGGCCGTCAAAGTAAGATTCATCAATTATTTTTCGATGTCGGATTTAAGGGCGTCTCGACAATAGTTTCCGATCTCAAGGGGGGTGGCCTCTTCGACTTTTGGGAAAATGAATATCCAATCCGCCTTATCTAATGTGGAAAACGTGTAACCGATTTTTCCAACGAAAATCTTATAACTTCATACTTTATTTATTTTTGTGTATACCGATTTGTTTCGTTGTTCGAGGCGGTCAAATTTTGATCGGTAGAATACCAACAATTAGTAGACTTCATTTTAAGCCTTTTTTTTATTCTTAACAGCTTATTTCCTATCGTCATTTCAATGAATGGATGCAAAGCTTTTTACAACTTTCAACCAATCGCTGAATATACTGAACTATTTTCCAAAGGTAAATAAATATTCATTAACAGTATTCCTACTTCCTGAAAATAGATGTTTGACTTTTCTAAGGTGTTTTTGCCTGCTGAACACGAATCCGGAAGAAAAACGTGGCGGTCTCATACCGTTTCCCAAATTAGAGCCCTTTTTTGTTCTAGATCACGTGATTTTCAAGCACCGTTTTCTCGCACAAAAACCACCAACAAAGCCTATTTCTTTGTATCAACTCATTTTCGGCACAACTTTGCACAAGATTTAGCTGGTTCTATCGTAAAAATCTTCCTTCAACAGTTTCAAATAACCTAATTTCTACATCTGACAGACAAACTGTAGTAAATTTTACTTTTTTGTATATTGGTAATAACAAATAAATCACCGTCAACTTTTCGAATTCGAATATGAGCAACAATTTCCCCTTCATTTATATTCGCAATTATTTATGGGCACTATTTTATTATTTACAATTTTCAATTTCAAACAAGTATTGGCTTCAAGAAACATGTTGAAATTGATGGAATGAATATACTGCTCTGGTACAAAATAGAACAGCATTTATTGCTTTCCTGATTAGACTGTCAATATTTATCGAAACAATTGCGAATATAAATGAAGGGAAAATTGTTACTTATATTTGAATTTGAAAAGTTTGCGGTGATTTAGTCAGATGTGAGGAGTTAGGTTATTTGTAACTGTTGAAGAAAGAATATTTTTTCGATAGAACCGACTATATTTTGTGCAAAGTTCTGCCGAAAATTAGTGATTTGATGTTTGTCGTTTATGCTGATGAAAAGAAGGAGGCATTGTTAGTGATTTTTGCGCGAGAATACGGTACTTGAAAATCACGCGATCTAAAAGGGCTCTTACTCAGAAACAGTATGAGACCGTCGCGTTTTTCGAATTCAAGAGGCAAAAACACGTCAAACCTCCAGGAGCAGGAGTGCTCTTAATGAATATTCACCTTCTCAAAGAATGTTCCATATAATGTTAGTGTAAAAATGAAATGAGTCAAATTTACTTGCATTTCTAGATAATTTTAGAAAATCAAACTAAACCACATTCCCTTACCCAAAAAGAATAATTAATAGCTAATGGAACTGGATTATATTAAAAAAAATATTACTCACATCCAATTTTCCTATACCAACTCTAACTGCATTCGGGTTGAAAACGTGCATCCTGGCAGTGGACAAATTGCTTCCAAAAGCAAAATACATAATTTTTCCAGTCATGTTCGCAGAAATTGTTCCAAATCTCTGCGTCAATGCCTGCGAAATCTGGAAAGCAAATACAATTATGACTGAATTGTTTCTTTTTAGCTACTATTTTTATTGTAGATAGTACTAATCTATGCTGTTCAGTGAAAATCTGAAATGTTTCTTCATTTATCGTCCTTTCAAAAAATGATTATTATGATTAATTTTATCAGATTGACAAACAAACGTCATATTCATAGTAAAGTAAATCATAAAATTCTAGATTCAATAATCTATTCATAGTCCAGGCACCGAAGAGAATGTTTACTTTTCTACGATAGTCCAGGCGTCTGGTGAAAATATTTAATCAGTATGAACAAATGTCATTAATTTTTCCCCCTAATAACTTTCTTAATAATGAGGATCATTACGAAGACGTAGAAGGGCCACCGGAATTATTTTTTATAATTCTGACTTAGTATCTCGGATTTAGCTAATTCCGTCGTAGTAACTCGGAATTCCGACTCAATATATCGGAATGTTGGAGAACAAGGGAACTGAATTAGCAAATCCTGTGTTATTAAGTCGGAATTAGCTAATTCGGTTCTCTCGTTCGCCAGACATCCTCGTTTCAAAATATATATTTTTTAAATACATATTTCCAATTTAGTGTACCAACCCAATGACAATATCAAGTTTTGTGATAAACTATCTGCAAAAAATATAACAGATATACGTGATGGATAAACAAGTATTTAACTAGACCACTGTAGAATGTTTCCCCTCCCTACCGTCACGCCTCGGGACAGCACAATTTACGTTGCAGCTTTCAGTCGCAATCACAATATTCAAAATGCGAATGTGAGATAATCCCATAACGATTTAAAAGAGACGGAGACGGCTGAACGCGCTATCGCTCGTGGCGAACAGTACACAGAAAGAAATATTGGACCTGATATTAATGACCACTAATGATTAACTGCAAAATCATTGTACCAAAGTATTTTTACTTAAGGCAATGACCAAACATAATGAAAATTAGTCCATTTTTGTGATTAAATAATCAACGAAATCATTACAATAAGGTTACCATGTCCATTACAATAACGTAATTTCATGATTAATGATATGTTTAAATCATTTCCACAATGAAAATTTGCCTCATAATAAGGAAACAAATGCATTGCGCAAACGAACATGAGGTTATTAATACTATGTACCATTAATCATCACACTTCCTTGTAACGATACATCAAGGTATGGCTCAATTCTGAATAGGGATGGTCTCAGTACAGTGACATCATTTCATCAATGCTTGGAAACATTAGCCAATACACCCATTCATTGATATTAGTACTCATTTCATCGATCAATTATTCTCAACATCACCCAATGTCTTGTTGTCAATGACCGAGTGCCTTGTGTGAATGCTGAGATTCATTTCACCTTCCCCATCCCAAACGACGCTTGAACCAATCAATAAATTTCCCTGCAATTTATTATACATGTTCGAGATCGCAGTATGATCATGATCGGTTCTGGGAACTGTCCCAACTCTGACTTAGACCCGGTTGTTCAATCGAGGATGACCAAGTGATTTGGCTTAAACCAGGATTATCAATTTTGTTTCAGTTGTTCAATACGGGTTTATGAGATAAACCTAGTTTAACCATGGTTTAAGTTAATCTCATGAATTCGGGGGTTTAAGGAGATAATTTGCCGATTCTAACCTAGTTGATTGTTTGACATTTCAATAGACATTGACTATTCTGAAAATTATTATTGTGTTGAATATTTTTGTTTCATACCCGACTGCAAAGATGTTCGTAGATATAACAGACGATTTTTTTGAATTTTTTTATTTTATTGCCCCAAGAAGAAAGATACCCGTATTTAGACAAAGATAATTTCGGGTGACTTTAACCCAGCTGGGTGACGGCTCATTTTCAGAAATAGACATTATTAACTATAAAAAATGTAAGTCTGTTTTTTTTATCGGATCGATTTTTCGTTTCTATTGTATATATACCTGCAACACTGTATTCGATTTAAGAGTCATTTGCAACCCAATTCAACTTGCATAAAATTTGTCTGCAACTAGCAATGTTATTTTACTCATTTATGATGATTAAAAATGAAATAACGTTTTTATGGGCAAATTTATTTTGCTTATTTTATCCGTCGGATTACTTTTAAATCACCCAAAATGGGTCAAAGCCAGCCCTCAATATGCGGGTGACTTTGCACACCATGTTTTTTTATATATCCACATACAAAGTCTTAATCACATTAATAGCTAAACAGGGAAACATTCTCAATTAAATATTGAATAGAAAGATTTTTCTGTGAATTGAAAAATTCACATAAAATTAAGTTATTTTTTGTGAATGTCTAACAGAAAACAACTACTTCCCCGGCTAAAGCCACGCTGGACATTGACTACATCTGATAGATATTCTGAAAGGACCCTAACTTAAAAGAAAAAATCTGAAATTGAAAATTTGCATTTTCATTCAGATAGTTATTATTTTTATTGATTTTCTATTCCAGTCTCAATTTGAAAGAGTGGTCAAAGATCAATATTTTGGTATATATTTACAAATTAATCGTAGACATTCTTTGAATTCAAGTAAGCCAAAGTCACCTGAAATTACAGTACCTAGAAACCATTTGGAAGAATGGACAGAAGAATAATTTTTGAATAGATTTCGCTTGCCTAAAGAAATTGTCCGCAACTAACAGAAATACAAAAAATCACCCCTCACTACAAAGGCAAAATCGTAACAAAAAATAAACTTCCAAATAAAAATCAAATCTTGATTTTTCATACCAAAAACATTTGACATAAAAACCTAAAATTAAATCATCACAAATGCAAAATGGAAAACTACATGATCTGTTCTCAGGAATCTCAAGCAAATGTTGATGTATTGATGGTCGATGAGTTATGTTTCAAAGATAATGTTTGTTTATATATCTCAATCATATGGGTTTTCTCTAGATTCTACTCCTCCCTTTGTAGTTCCAAGGAAAGTTGGTGTTTTTCTTTCATGTGTATTAATTTCAACTTGTGTTCTTCAAATGATCGTTTTTGTAAATCTACAAAATCTGCTTTGGACAGAGCCCAAGTAGAAATGTTGTCCTTTATTGTTAAGATGCTATTCCTTTTTTTTGGGACCTCCGCAGATGGTATTGTATTCATTACTTATTATAGCCCAAACTTCAATTTTTGCGAATTAGTAACTGCGTCCGTTTTTTTACATTCTACAATATCTTGGAATTTTTTTAGAAGTGAAATTAAGAGTAATTTTTTTCTTAAGAGACGTCTAACAATTTATATAATACACTTGGCTGTTTTCGATCAATTTTTCTGTATACTTTTGACAAAACTACGAATTCTTAGGTTAAGTTTGATTCAATGTTGATGTTTCTGAACGGTCCGAATGAAGGTACAAGCAGAAAAATGTGTTGCCAACATATGAAAACAATGAGTTAAGGAATCCAGGATTAGTTTTTCATTGAAAAATGCATAACGTTCTAATCCATAGTTAATTAATAATCCGAGTTCAGATAATCAACGGTTTAAACTCGCATTGAACAACCGGGCCTTAGGGACTCGAAGTCGCGAGTACATCGATAATAATCGTTTCACGGGAATTTATATAGGTTATAGAAGTAGAAGTTTTGAGTATTGCGTGTCACATGTGAGATATTTGTGTCTGCTGGTAAGATATAACTTGTTTTGCTTCATTACCATTTATTAAATCGGAATTTTTTAATAACCTAACCAATGACAATTCTACAATTTAAACTTTCAAGCAGGTAAACGTACTAAATACTGAAAATGTATGGGTCGATCTGCCTCTTTCTCGCATATCGTGAAAGAATTTCGATATGTTGATGTGGGGTTTTCAATATTTTCCCGATAAGTAGGTTGATGAATTCATCCCAAGGAACAATAAAGTGGCAGGTGATTGCAGCAATTTTGAATTTTAATTTAATTTCATCAACACCAGTAGCGTCCTATTTGTTCGTGAATCTTTTATATTTCATGTTTACCCCTATTTTTTTGTAGCAGTATTGATTTGTATTAATTTATATTTCGAATTTTTTTCCGTCATCTGATGCTTGCAGAGACATATGATTCAATAGCAAAATACTTAACGATTCACACATGGCAAATGAGGTTCTGTTGTTTTCATTCTTCAATGAATGACTGTTAATTCTGAAAAAATGAATTTTTCCATATTTCTGTGTCATAAATGGGAGAACTCTACAATACTCGAGCCTCATTAAGTCCAAAGAGTTTTGAGTACGGCAGCCCCCTGGCCTTTATTTGTATCATGCTCATTGTCCAGTTTATAGTGGTCAAATTAGATCAGAGTGATCATATATTTCTGTATTTTTCACCTTTGAAAACTAGAAAGAGAAAGCATTAGTTCTTCATGCCAGTTAATTGTAATAACACGAATTGACTTGTTTTTGAGATGGATGAGATGCAGCAGTTCTGTGGGCCCTTCACGGGTTTTGCGTACACAATGAAATCTCAAACGACCAAGTTCACCATACATGATTCGCAGTTATCATTTTTGTATATAGGTACGCAAAACCGTCCAAGAGGCGGAGGACCGGATAAACTTCCTGAAATCCAAGAAGTCGTCGATTCAGCTATTTATTTTCGCCATTGGAGAGGATATCACAAAAATTGAAGAAATTCACACTTACTTTGATGGATTCAAATATATTTTTTTCACAGTGGATATCTGTTTTAAAATAATATATCTTTTTAATTTGAATTTTCCAGAGGAAAGTATCATGTTTTAGTGCTTTACAGAACATTTTTTCTTTGATGGATTCAAATATATTTTTTTCACAGTGGATATCTGTTTTAAAATAATATATCTTTTTAATTTGAATTTTCCAGAGGAAAGTATCATGTTTTAGTGCTTTACAGAACATTTTTTCTACAAAATAAAATCAAACAACTCTTTTTCAAAAATACACTTTTGTGTGAATATATGGAGAAAACTAAAAGTATTCCTGAATAAAGATGTAGACTTATATATTTCAGTAGATACCTACCACTATTGCTTGAGGAGGCAACACTGTTTTTATTACTATGAAAGATAGAATAAACGTGACGTTTGTCAAAGTGTGGTTTTTAATGCGGGCAATTATTCAAAAAGCCATTAAAACCAAAACAAACTTGGCGACGAAGATTGAAAACTCAATTGGGTGCTGTTCTAGTGCAAATACATTCAATATTTGACGAGAGATTCCGCTCAACTATTCAACATGGATGCACAGCAGTTCGAGAAATTACTCGAGTCTTTCAACAAAAGTCAGGAGATCCTACTTCAGCAGATCACCAAAACTTCACAAATAGGTACCCTCCACCAACAGCACAGGACATTTCCAAACATCAAGTGTGTTAATACCGAATTTCTAAAATTTCAATTGGTCCAAAGAAAATTTTAAGATGTATCGACAGAGGTTCGAAAGTTATTTGACAATGAAAGGCGAATTCAATGATAAGATACTTAGCAGGCAGATGTTTTTTAATTCAATTGGTTCTAGTCACCACCAGCTTATTGTTTCTCTTTTCTCTCCTAATAAACCTATAGACTTTCCGTACGATGAACTATGCCCAAAGAAGAACGTGTTAGTAGACAGCATCAATTCTTGTCCCTTTACCAACAAGATAATCATTCAATAGCAGATTTTATAGTCCAATTGCGTCGGAATGTTAGTGATTGCGATTTTATATCACCTTGCAACTGTAAAATTAGTATTTCCGATATGTTTTTAAGAGCACAGTTCATCAGAGGACTTATAGATAATTCAATAAGAGAACAAATTCTACAGTCAAATGAAACATCTTTTGATGAAATAGTAAAGAAATCTGCTGCTTCAGATATAAACAAAATTTCACGCTCTTCAAGAAGTGATGTTCACTTTTCTCATCGAAGGAATCGTTCCAAAAGCAAGAGACATGAATCAAGACATTGGCGACCGCGTTCAAAGTCACGCCTCGACTACAAACACCTAGGAATTGATAATTTATGCATTAGGTGTACATCAAAGACTGTCCTGTTAAACCTGACGAACGAGTGTGTATCAAAACAATCATGGCTTCAAAGAAAAAGTCAACTTATAGTACGCATGCGGTTGAAGAATTTTCAAATTTTGAACAGGTTTTTGGTATCAATAACATTGTGGATGTTTATGAAAATAATAAGGAACCTGCGGATTCCTCGAAATACTTCGTCACTGTCAGTATTCAAGGTCTTCCACAAACATTTGAGGTTGATTCCGGAGCAGGTTTTACCCTTCTTCCCCGTTCATGCTATCAAAAATTGAAACTGAATATGCCTCTTCAGAAATCTAAATTGATATTCCGTTCTTATACAAAAAATCTCTTTACACCGATGGAATGCTAGAAGTCAATGTTCAATATAAAGATAAGATATCCACTGAAGTACTTATGTTGTTCCTGACGACTATTCGCCATTATTAGGTCGTGTATGGATACGACACTTGGGTATTGAATTGAGAGAATTGGATCAGGAAATCATAGTATCAAAACATCTACAGATTCATTCGATAGAAGACATTTTTGACAGGTACGCTTCAATATTTGAACAGAAGATTGGTTGTATCCTAGGAATCACGTGTTCTCTTCACTTGAGAGAAGGAGCCAAATCGATTTTCATCCGTGAACGTGATGTACCCTACGCTTTGAGAGTTCTTTGGATCTGTTCAAAGCCTATCTTCACGTGAAAATGGATGCAGATAGCGCAAAAATCCAGACTATATCGACACATCGTGGAACATACACAATTAATCGTCTATCCTTCGGAATCAAAACTGCACCGAGCGAATTTAACCGAATTCTAGATCAAATTCTCCATGGATTAGAAGGAACCTTATCCTACTTCGATGATATAATTGTGTTCGGAAAATCAAAGGAAGAATGCAAGATTAGGCTAAACGGATGCCTTTCACGACTTCAAAAGTATGACCTCCATCTTAATAAAGAAAAATGTAAATTTTTCAAGACACACATTCGGTATCTTGGATATAAAATTCGACATAATCAAATTTTGAAATCCCCAATCAAAGTCAAGACAATAGTAGATATGCCCAAACCTACGAATGCAGATGAAGTCAGAAGATTTCTTGGTATGGTTACGTACTATTCAAGATTCATACCAGATTGTTCAACAAAAACGTACCCACTGAGAAAAATACTGCAGAAACATTCCAAATTCTATTGGAATCAGTCAAGTGAAGCTGCTTTCGTAAGGCTATTCGTTTCCATGATTCCACGGCTACCTTTCATTTCATCAAACCTAAACGAATAACTCATTGGAATTTGTAGGCATCTTATAAAATATTGTACAAATTCAATAATTGATCGTTTTTAGTTACGAACAAAAATAAAGTGTTACATAATATATATCGTTGAATTGGTAATTAAATTCTCTATCGAATGGCAAGATGGCCCTCGGTAGGTACCGTTTGAAAAAAACCATTTTTTCGTTAAAATGCGTTTAGAAAATTTCAATTCCTGATGTAGGATTTGTTATTGATCTTATCGATGAAATGACTATTACTATGAGTTACTGATGTAAATTAGTATAGATTTTAACCTGATCAAGGCCTCAAGGGGTAAAAGAAAATTGGGAAAGAATTTTTTTCAATTGTAAAATAAAAGTTTGGCAACTCTGTCGTATGTAATTTGATCCGTAGAATCCGAAAAACATCAAACATACAGGGTGTTCCATTTGAAAAATCGGAATTAGTGGCTTTCCTGGCGAAACCGGAAGTTGGCCATTTTGTTTTCATATGTTTGTCAATCCGAAATTGTGTCTCTTATCTATGTACAAAATCCCATAGAAAAAAGCACTTTATGCAGAATCCCGCATTAGATCTGGTATTTGTTTGAGGTTGTGTTTATTTCCCAAAAACGAATAATCCGGTTGGTGTGAAATGTGCACATTCCCGCAGGTCATTTTTGTAGAGCATCGAATTCTAGCGCAGACCTCATTATTTATTTTAGAAACGTCTTTACACATATTTCAAAATAATGACAAATTCAAATTCAAATTCAAACAAAGATATTCAATCGAGGAATACCAGAAAACAATAAGGATTTTAATGTACCATTTGTGAAAATGTCTATCAGCTATTTAAAATAATTACCTAGTTAAATTGAAAGTTCAGAAAAACGCTTAAAGAATTTTTAATAGATGAATGTTTTTACTCTTTGTCTGAGTACTTTTATGTGTTTTTTTTTTATTTGTTTTCCACACTACCTAGTTTGGTTTTATACAGGTGTTGTGCTTTTTGTAATCTGTTTTTGTTTTTTGACTATTGCTATATTACTAAAATGTAATCACTTGGCAAAATAAATAATATCTAGCTGTCTAAAAAAAGTTTAAAAGGATTCAATAATCCGGATGTTTCACTAATTCGGATTGCCTCGGTTTTCATTGATCCGGATTAGCGGAGCTTTACTGTACTTGTTCAATTCTCAGCGAAACAAATTCCACAAAGGATAATTGTTTAAATCAATCTGGTCATCAAGTAAATATTGCGACTTTTTGTATTTATCGATTTTCAAGGTCGAGTTTACCATCTTTTTTCTATAAATGTAAAGTTTCAAACTCGTTAGCATTACAATGTTTTTCAGTCAAGAGGTGAGTAGCAAAAGTTGAATTCGTTTTATCATTAAGAAACAGTTCCTATGTTCGGATATTCGCTTTTTGAATGGTCTGCCTGTTTGGGCTATGTAAAAACTTTCACAAGAACTACAAATTAATTTGTATACTCCAGATTTTTCAGATTTCTTTGTTTTATCTTTATTGTTCTTAATAAATTTACTTAAATTTTGCATTCGATATTGATGTTTTAACATAAGATAGTAGACATTTTTCACAAAGGTTGTCAGAAATATGTGATAATGTTAAAATTGTTTTTCATTTTGAGTAGGTAATATTCGACATGTTCACGCTTGAAAATTGGGCAAATACATGTATCTGTTCCCCAGGCTGGATTTACAGCTCGTCGTCAGAAAACTCTGTGGCCTGTTCAGCCTCAGCACCAGCTGAAGATAGGCGAGATCACAAACTGACAAATTTGCTTCATATGTGCTTGAAGTTGAAGTATAGCGATAAAATATTATATATGCATAGTTTTTCCTAGAAGATATTGTGTAATATTCGAATAAACGCTGATCTGAAAGTCTCAGATTCAGTAAGATATTTAAACACAGCGTTATTGCCGCTTCTTTTGACGTCATAAGTCCATTGATTTGGCATATTCCTGAGTTGTCAGGAATCCTATGAATAAATCAGAACTTATGTATTTGATAGCTGCCCTTGATTTAGTTATTCTTGAACAATATGTATGTGTACCGAGTGCTATTTCATTGTTTAAAGAAATATTGGCAACGATGTAATTCGTGGCACTCTCCGCGATCGGCGAGTAGCCATTGTCACTATTTTGCGGAACTTCTGAGGAAATGTTATTCTGTTTCATCCTATGAATGAAACAGAACTTGTGTCAGCATGTGTTATATTGAAATGAAGATAGCTTCTCTTGATTTAGTTATTCTTGAATGATATGTATGAATACCGAGTGCTATGTCATTATTTTTTCGGCCTGCTCGCATTGTAGAGAAATATTATGAATAATGCTTGGCAACTCTGTAATTATCTTGCACTCTCGGCGATAGATCTGAACTTGTTACGTCACATCCTGGCGCGGTTTTCGCAGTGTTCAAGCAGGAGCATTTCTTTGGGATTTTTTTGAAAAACTACTTTGAAAAAAAAAATCTAATCATTTTTTTCATCGTTTTGGACATTGTGGTATTTTTTCCAGAAATTAGTGATCTCGCCTATTACCGGCATTGGCTTAAAATTGAGTAATCTCTGTGAGTTTTTTATTTACACCTAGATACATTTCAACTGGAAAACCTAGAATATGCTTGAGCTGTTTTTTATTCACACGGATGTTTATATTTAAAATCTCTAGTTCAATGTTTAAACTACAACTTTCACATCACCCAGGGGCGCGTCAACTATGTGGCGAATGTAGGCAAAAGCCACGGGCGGCAAAATCTAAGGGCGGCAATTCGGCTAAATAAACCGTACTAACGACCTCTTCTTTCTAATCCCGCGCGTCGGCTCCAATTTGCTATTAGCGATAGCGGTGGCTTAGCGGTAACGGTAAGTATCAAAAACAAAGAGAGTAAATATAGAGAAATGTTTTTATTGCTTTTTTTATTCGAGTAAGGCATATAAATATGTCTGGATTTTGTAAAATGGGTCATTCTAGTTTGTTCTGCAAATCAGATTAGTTGATTAGATAGTTATTTAGCGAGGCGAATATTTCAGTGTAAAAAATGGTAAGTAGTGTAACTAAAACTAAATACGGTATATTTTTACTATTCTACGCTTTATTCTAATTAACATTTCTAAAACATGTTCTATATCAAAACTCAGTAGTTTTCGAGATATTTGACATTTAAAAAAATGTTCCCATAAAAGGCAATTAACAATATACTAATAATTTTACCTTGCAACTACCTACTACTAACTGTGAAGTATTGTTAAGTAATTTTTTTCAAGGTCCTGTAATGCATACTAATACATATTTATTTTCAACAAATGTTGTACAGGGTGTTCAAAAAATGTAATCCAATTTGTTGGTAAAGACAGATGTAAAACAATTTTTTTTTTCAAATAGATCACCATGTAACATCCTATATCAAAACTTTTTTTCCAAAAACGTAAATAAGATTGCTAACAATAGGACATTTCCTATTTTAAGGAAAAGGACAAAAAAATAAAACGATTGTCAGGTCATCAGTTCCGCCAACAAAGACGGCAGAAAATGGAAGAGAAGGAAAAATTAGCTGATTCTTTGAAGAAATATTTGAAACCGTCAGAAATAAGTGTTCTTCCTGAACTTGAAAATACCGACGATGCTCGCCCTAGTAGTTCCTCAGCTTCAAGTTCCTCATTTGTTTCTGATTGTAATAATATAGATAGTACCCAGGAACATCATACTGAAAACGTTCCAGCAGCGGCAACATTACTATTTTCTAACTCCACCGTAATATCTGATGACCCTGGAGAGTGGCCCAAAATAATTACATCCGTAGATGCAGGATTTTTAACGGAAAAAAGACCCCATCAAATTAGGAATTGGATCTATCCAGTAAACTCACAAGGCCGAAAGTTTTCTGCCAGATGTTTTTATCGTAACCTCACCAATGGAGAGAAAGGAAAAAGGAGTGGTTGATTTACTCAACAACAAGAGATGCGGTTTACTGTTTCTGTTGCAAACTTTTTGGTAAGTCTTTGACCAACTTGTCTTATTAGGAAGGGTGTTCTGATTGGAAACATTTGTCACAGACACGAAAAGAGTGACTCCCATAAAAAAAATATCGGATCTTGGTTAAACTTCATCAAATATGTTATATAAGGGAGTTACTATGAATGGAAGTCAATTACGTTCATTGCATGTGGAAAAAAAATACTGGTATCGTGTCATTGAAACAATAATTTCAGAATGCAGTTTTTATGTCGTCAATGTTTAGCTTTACGTGGTAGATCTAACAAATTATATGAAAATAATAACGGAAACTTCTTAAAATTAATAGAAACGTTCACCAAATTTGATTCTGTAATGGAGCAACATGTTCGACGCACACATAAAAATCAAAGCAGTGGCAGCGGTAGCGGTATGACAAACTATTTAGGCGATAAAATTCAAAATGAATTAATAAATTTAATCGGCTCAAAAGTAAGAATTAATATTTTAGATCTAGTAAGAAAACATAAATATTGCTCTATAATCCTCGACTGTACACCCGATGTTAGTCATACCGAACAATTAAGTGTAGTTTTGAGGTTTGTTTTATTAAACGAGTTGGCGAAAAAAATTTAAATACGTGAACATTTCATTTTATTCTGCCCTATAGTTGATTCTACTGGTGCTGGCTTGTATAACTATGTGACAGATTTATTGGTAGAATTAAATTTAAGTATATATGATTTGCGAGGACAAGGATATGATAATGGAGCAAACATGCGTGGAATACACAGTGGATTACAAATACGAATCTTAAATATAAACCCGCAAGCATTTTTTGTTCCTTGTTCGGCGCACTCATTAAATTTAGTTATTAACGCTAAAATTTCTTTTGAGGTGTTCGGATTCTTTGACATTGTTCGAGAGATATATGTGTTTTTTCCGAGTCAACCAAAATATGGTCAATTTTGAAAACGTGCCTTACCGATTTAACTTTAAAACCACTGATACAACTCTGGTCCAGTAGAAAGACGCTGGTCCAGTAGAAAGACGCTATAAAACCTTTGAGATATCAAATTGGTGAGATTTATGAAGCTCTTTTAAAAGTAATGGATGCATCCGCATCTTCAAAAGATTTTAGTACATCACACCTAGCTCGATCGCTCGCAACAAAAATCCAAAACTACAATTTTTTATGCATTGTAGTAATCTGGTACAATATTTTATTTAAAATCAATTCTCTAAGTAAATTAATGCAGAATCAAAGTATAAATCTAAAAGCTTGTTTAGACTGTCTAAACAAAATAAAAACATTTTTTTTAGACTTAAAAAATGATAAGGGATTTACCAAACTTGAACCAAATTTTTTTTCTTCACAAACAGTTCGTCAAAGAAAAAAGAAAATACAGTTTGATTATGAAAGTACTGGCGAACCAATAACTGACCCGAAAATGAATTCCAAAGTATTCTTCTCTATACTAGATACGACCTTATCATCTCTTAATGAAAGTTTCAAGGGGTTGGAGCAATTTAATAACATTTTTGGATTTATTTATCAAATGTTCAGCTTGAATGAAGAAGAATTAAGCAACTCGTGTGAAAATTTATCATTTCATTGAAAGATGAAATTATTTGTTTAAAATGCCACGTACCAGAGCAAAATGAGTTAGATCCCCAGTTAATTCTTCAACACATTTTAGAGAAGAATTTAATTTCAACATTTCCAAATACTGCAGAGGCAATACGAATTTTTTTAACGCTACCAGTATCTGTAGCATCGGGAGAAAGGTATTTTTCAAAATTAAAATTCATAAAAACTTTTTTACGATCAACTATGGCACAAGAGAGACTCAGTAATTTGGCAATTATGTCCATAGAAAGTGACCTTATGGATTGTATTCCTTTAGGCGAGTTGATTATAGATTTTGCCGAAAAAAAGGCAAGAAAAGAGTGCTTCCAATAAGTTATTTTGTTCTTTTTTTTTGAAACATTTTTATTGTTTTATCGTTCTGTTATTGCTTTGCATTTTTTACATTCTTCGTTAATCCTTATGTCTAAGACTTGTCAAGATCTTCTAAATGTTATGGGGATGAGTAGCCAGGTATCATGCTGATTAAAATCAGTACACTTTTTTTTATTTGAGCTTTCGGAAATACTCATTTTCTTTATTTGCATAATGATATTTAACATTATACGGTATATAAATTAACACATATTTCATTTCAAAATTAGATAAGTAATAGCGATTATTTCAATTTTGTGTGTACCCCTTATCTGATGATCAGTATCAAAATTAAATATAGGTATTAGCACGTATTTTAATTTTATTTATGTGTACCCACCCATGTATAAATTTTTACTAAAAAAGGGGTAAGGGGTGTAAAATTATATTTTGCCCACAGGCGGCCGCATGGCTTGGCGCGCCCCTGGACATCACCCATCATCATTGAAATAAAAATATCCACTTACTCGTACACTACAGATGAAATATAATGAAACATTCCAATAGACTTTCAAGAAAATCATTATTCAAATAATCACCTAGAACATTTCATCAGTTCTTATAATAGAATACTACCAAGAATCATCGTGCTTGATAGAATTTCCAACTCGAATATCTTGCGGTTTGCGGTATAAATTGTTATGAAATATATCAAATATAGCATGTCTCGAAGTTTCAAGATAACGTATTATATATATGTTGTTTTTAATAAAAATAAAATGTTGTCATAACGTCTGTCAATATTCTAATATTCATTTTCATAATATAAGTATCTTTGTGAATATTTGTGGTAATCTCAAAAGATTATAGGCCCAGTAAGCCATAATGTACATGAAAGATGCGGAATTGTTCAATTCAAGGATCGAGATTTTGGTTATTGGAAATTTCGAGTTGAAGCCCTACTGGAAGAAAATTATGTCAAAGAATATATATAGAATGAACCACCAGACGCGAAGACTGCAGAATGGAAGAAAGACAACAAATGCAAATCATTGATTACATCGGCCGAATGATTTTCCTTGTTTAAAATATTATTAATTATTTCTACAAATTTTGTGGTGCTGACGACGAGACCAGGCCTCATTTTTTCGTATCACGTCAGGTTTTTAATAAAATTAATATATTGGCAATTTTATTTGTTTTAATAAAAATAAGTTGAATTATTAAGTTTTGGCGCTCTTTTTTCAAATTGTGCGACCTCTCGAGAGAAAATATATTAGTTGCAACAGCGACACACCCAGTTATTAAGGCGTTACCTGAGAATAAGCCGTTACCGTAACTTTGTTTACAAAATTTATACTGAAATATTAGAGTGTTTATTTAAAAAAAGTGTTTGTGTTTTTCTTTTGATATTTAATGAATCTTATCAATGATTTGTGGCTAAACAACATTTCCAAAACAAAATGTCTTCAAGAAAGTGACAAAATAGTGTGGATACATTTTGTTACATTTGTGGAAATTTTATGATTTCAAAGCAAAAACAAAAAATTGCTGATTTTGTGCAAAATGCATATAATGCTTACTTTGGCTTTGAAATACAACTCAAATCGTGGGTATGATGAAGCAATTAGTTGAAGCATTGAACAACGACAATGATGGTTTTAAATACCTGGGTCAAAAATTCCCAAGATTATCTAATGCAAAAATAAAAGAAGGGGTATTCGATGGATCACAAATCAGATCTTTGATGAAAGACGGGGAATTTGATGCAACAATGAATTCTACTGAATTAGAAGCTTGGCTGGCTTTTAAAAACATTGTTAACGATTTCTTAGGGAATCAAAAACACCCTGACTATAAAAATATCATGGCAACTTTATTGGATAAATATAAAAAATTGGGATGCAATATGAGTATAAAACTCCACTTTCTAGATTCACATCTTGATTTTTTTCCTGAAAATCTTGGTGATTTTAGTGAAAAACAGGGAGAACGGTTTCATCAAGACACCAAAACTATGGGAACAAGGTACCAAGGTCGATGGAATGTTAATATGATGGCTGATTACTGCTGGTCACTGAAACGTGATATTCCTGATAATAGTCACAAAAAAATCACACCAAGGCGTAATTTTACAGAAAAGCGCAAAAGAAATCACTCTAAATAGTCCTATAGTAATGATTGTACTTGATATTTTCTTCATAAATGTTTAAATATACGTATTTGTAACATAATAATTTTCTTAAAATTTTAAAATAAATGTTTATAAATTTTAATTTTGAATTGAAAAATGTAATTTTCAAAATTATTGATTTTACGAAAAGTTACTTATTATCAAAGAATATTTATCCTGATATACCACGCTCGTAAACATTTTAATTAAGATCCAGAACACTAAGGAATTTTGGGTTCTAACAATCAAAGGTCAACTTTCTGATATGAAATGTAATTTATACAGCGTGTTGAAATATTGTGCAACACTTTTGCTAACATATGGTATAGGTAAAAAAATAACACTTGGTACTTATTCCCTTTCGAATAATGTATCACCGAGATTTTTGTGATAACTTCATCGATAAGTTTTTGTGATTCTCTATTCAAGTAGAAATAATGTCTAAAAGGGGCACACTACAAGAACAATGTATGTGTGAGAACTGTGTTAGTTTTACCTTTACAATATGTTTCCAAAGTATTGCCCATTATTTACAAGACACCTTGTATAATCTGTATCCTCTGGATTCATTTTGGATATACAATGGATGTACATTGGACGACCACAGTGGTTGTTATTTGGATATGTTCTGGACATCCATTTTACCAAATATGGACATACAATGGATGCCCAAAATACGCACAATGTACCTCCATTGAACGTTATCTGGGCTTTAATTGTACGTCCAAAGTGGTGTCCTGGCCGTCCATTGAATGTGCATTGAACTAATTCTGGACATACAGTGGATGTCTTGAACTTCCATATTCAACGTCCATTGTTCATCCATTGTACGTACATGTGCTGTGTGGGATAACAATACAGATAAAAGTAATCAATTAACATATAGAGTTCAAGCTACTAGTAGTATTGAAGTATGCATTTGAGTTTTTTTCTCGAAAGGTGTGAATTTTAGGTAGAAAATGTCGTCAAGTTCATAGTTGTTAATGCGGGAGATTTCATTGTACAATCTAGTGCATTTAATTAAAGGTGAGTTCCAAAGGAAATCGTTTGAACATTTTGGGATAATAAAAGTTTTTCTTTCTCTTATGACATAGGAGAAAGCGTTGAGAGATAACTGATGTAAACAGAGTATGGCGAGCAGACCATGTCGTTCACGACTTTATAGATAAAACATATCCCATTGAATATCCTTCTCGTTCCCAAGGATTGGAGTTTGTAGGCTTTCAGACTACTTTCGAGAAGAAGCCTATTATACCGAAAGTTCAGAGTTTTCAAAAGTTTTTTTGGACACCTTCTAAGCGAGAAGAATATTTATGGTAAGTTGGACTCATTATGGATGAGAATTCCAAAGAGGGTCTCACAATAGTGTAGTAACAGATACAGTTTTTTTAAAACCTATGGTTGATCTAAGAACAAAACCTAGGTTTTTGAGAGAATTTTTAACTATAGTATCAATGTGATTATCGAAGGATAAATGTGGATCCAACCATATGCCATTTGACATTTAGGGAACGTTTCAGGGGCGAATTATTCTGGTGAAGTAAATATAGGAACATTTAGAAACGTTCAGGGATAATTTGTGTTCGTTGCAATATGAGCATAGAGCATCTAGATCTCGTTGTAAGTCTGATATGTTGGTTAATGATTTGACTTCTTTATATTCTTTTCCCGTAGGCAATATAATCTGTTTGAGCAAAACAGCCACCTATAATGTTGCTAAGGAATATCTAAATAATAGAGATCCTAGATGGGACCCCTGAGGTACTCCCGATGTCACGGATCAGTGAGTCGACTTATAATTATTGATAGCCACATAAAAGGATCTACCCCGTAAGTAGTCCTCTAGTATATGGAGAAGATTACCGTGTACACCGAAATTTCTAAGTGTAACCCCAAGGGTATCGTGATGTACCTTGTCGAAGGCCTTTGAAAAATGGTGGACACTGTACAAATAGCTGATCCTTTTCCCATCTTTTTGTGAATCTCTTGGACATAGGGTACCAATTTACTCAGAACTGGCCTTTTTTTGAAAAACCTTGATGATTCCGATAATATATATATATATATATATATATATATATATATATATATATAGAAGTAATTTAATGGACATAGCCCTCATTAAATTACTTCTATTTTGTTTTTAACAGTCCCCTCGATATTACTCTCTTTCATATATATATATATATATATATATATATATATATATAAATATATAATGGTTCCGCTAGGCTAGTAGGGCAATTTTTTATGAAGAGGGTTGGTGTTTCAATATTATTCTGTTCACAATACTAAGTGAGGATTTTCCTGTAGCATCAATAAAACTTGAAACTTATTTTCATCATTGATCCTACCACCAACAATTTCCTTTTTGGTATAAGACAAACCACCAGTGAGCTCAAACCGATCTCTTAACTTTTGGAATGAAGACACCCTTAGAGTTCTTGCTTCTGAATATGGTAGATTCTGCTTGCTAATAAAGGATTTCCGTCAGATTCGTCAATACATAATTCTTCGCGAGTGAAATTCGTTATTAACAATTAGATGTGTACAATTATTGAAAGTACACGGATGTGTCAAATTTTAATTAAGCGGCCTACACGATTTTCGAAAAAAAACATCAATACAAAACAAATCTCGCAAACTTTACAAAGTGGACCTCACAAATTCTATATCGACAAAAAGGTCTCGAAACATGGCATGGAATGATGCAATAAAATATAAGGAATTGTATTTGAAAAAGTCGAGTTGTTGCCATTCGTAATTTTAAAAAAATCGTAGTAGGCGACGAAACATCGACTCCGAGTCTGCCTCATCTCAAAACATGCGCTAAAGCCTAATGAATCGGCTGGAAAAAGTTTGTTAAGTTATCCTGAATGGTTCTGAAGTTATACATTTTTCTGTGCTATCTATGCACGGCGCTATTTTGTCACATAAATTGACATAAGTCAAAAACTTTTGCAGATAAGTCCTGGATTTATAGTTAGACGGACTGTAAATGTAGACGCACTGCAAAAAGATCAACTATAGAATTTATGAACTCTTGTTTATAAATGAACGTAAACGTATGACGTAACGTAAGTGAAATGGACTGGAACGGAAGGGTTGGCCAACTTTCATCTTTTACAGTGAGTTTCTTGCGTCCGGCCAATCAAAATAAAGCATTCTGTGTGATATTGTTTACAAGACCTAATAATTCATCAAATACTGGAACAGTCATTTGCGTATACTTAAAAAATTTATCTGGATCAGCAGTTTTCATCTTTAAAAAATAATTGTAGGCATTCTCTACTTTTCTGTTACGGTTAATGGGTCTTGTTTTATAACGTCTTGGTCGCCTAATTATTGTTCTACGAGTTTGTCGACACTTTTCCAATGCTACTGCACACAACAACAGTCCCATGGCACCAAGAAGCATACCTTCATGTATTTCATAATCCATTGTGACGGAAAACGAAGCATAGATAAATATTTAGAATATAATTCAAATCCAAACCAACACAGGCTGTTCATGATTCGTATAATTCGTAGGTTATGTTGAATGTCACTCATCACCTCTACCCATGCGCAAAAATTCCGTTCCGTCGATTTATAAATTTAATAATATTCTATAGTCCGTTTATTACGTATCCAGTGCGTCTACGTTTACAGTCCATCTAACTATAAATCCAGCTTTTTTAGAAACCTGGCTGCGTTATATCGACAATTTAGTGGCGAATCCATAAATGTTACAAAAATTGCCGTTCAAAATATCTTTATCGTATTTTGGGACATTCTGTATATAAATAATATTTTTAGAATGTGCCTCATTGTCGGACCTATCGTTTAAAAAAATCAATTCGATATCGTGAATAGAAAAAATGTTATGGAGCTTGCACGCACCCCTGGGTCACCCTGTAACTGTCAAGAGGCAGAATACAAGTTCTGATCTTGACACGTGAGTAACGCAATCAGACCCTATTCACTGTGAGCAAGACTGGTTATGCCCTCTAGTGACTCGATCGCTGAAGTTTTCCTGGTTTATTTCCAATACTCAACAATTTCAATTTTTTTAACAATTTTCAAATAATCTACCACGATGTAACAATTTTGTGCTCACTACTAGTACCAGATGAATCGAAGTTTTTTTCTGTAAAAAAAAAGTAAGTCGATGATAAAAAATATGTATTGATACAAAAGTTCACCGCATTTGGAGATTATGCATGTCAAGTTATAGATATTTTGAATATCATAAAGTATTGCTACTTCTGTGTACTCTTAGGTACTTGATTTTCGTCATGAGTGTCATCTTACTTAGTGGATTTGCGAAAATATTTCCTAGCATCATAAACTTTCAGCCTGAAACGCCAAGAAAAGGCAAGGATTTGGTAAATGCTAGACATGTGATAAATGTCGAAGTGCACAGAGAGTCAGGTGTTGGCATTTTTATCAGTGCTGATGTTATTGTACAAATGTCTGTTACGAAAAAAGAATATATATATATATTGTGGAATAATTGAAGGAAATATTATCGATACATAACTTGGACTGTTTTCTTCTTCTCCATTTTTATTTCCAATAAAATGATTGCTGCATATAATCACAATGTTTTGGGACCCAAGGTGAACCATCAGCGCTTTGACAAATTCATTTCATTTGTTATGAATAATTGATTTGTTATTATACCTGAGCATTACAATATCGTTTCTACTTTCAACGTTTACTGTATACACGATTAAGAGATTAAGTTACTAACTATTTTCTTTTGACAGCTGCTATCCACTTATCTCTTTACTGCAGCTTATGTGATGCCGTTGGAAATGTATAAAATTTACACGTACTATTTTTGCAATCGACTACACAGCAATAACGAGAGCTCATTGTTATTATATGTATGTTGTGATACTAGTGATACTACTCAACTGTGACCGTTGACACTATGATTACCAGGATTATTACCTACTCCTGCCACCATGGGCGGTCATACTTTCAACTATCCCCTCCAACCCAATGCACACACCAAGTAACCATTAAACCAGTAAAAATCCAAAGAGAGTAAACGTTAGGAGGTACTAATAAGCTCTAGCCAATCAGAATCATGTAGCATTAACCCGCCATAGGTGGCCCACGTAACATACAGAGTGGTCCAATATACTTTCAAGAGCTTGTAACTCTCAGATACCAGAGTGCGCTAGTCCGCCACTGTCCAGAGATAATGGTGGCCATGACATGTCCAAATACGTCACTATGACTCACAAATGATGATGTCATCTCTTTCTATTAGTGTCACCATTGTCTTATGGGGAATAGACTCTTCTACTCAGATAATGTTTACTCTCTTTGGTAAAGATCAACAACTATTTTCTTTCTATTTCAGCTACATACGAGGGTAGTCCCAGAAGTACCCGACCTGACGTATAGATGGTATAGACGTATAGTTTGACGACACAACGTTGTTTGGTATTTATTCGGTAGCCATCAATAGTTAACGCTCTCAGTGAATTTGTAAAAATGGAAAAAATTGTTATCGTTATGTGATACAATACTTTTATTTGAAAGGCCTCAGTCCAACCAATATTAAAGCGGAGCTATATTCTACTCTGAGGGAGGCTGATAATTCGTATACAACAGTGAAATATTTGGTGGCAGAGTTGAAACGAGGCCGTACGAGGTGCCAAGACGAACATCGTAGTGGTCGACCAAATGAGGTGACTATGCCATAAATGGCGGAAAAAAACACGAAAATGGTATTGGATGACAGTAGACTGAAAGTGCGCGAGCTAGCAGACATGGTAGGCATTTCAAAAAGTGCTGTACATGGCATATTGACTGAAAATTTGGACATGACAAATAGGTACCACGATTACTCACAATGGAACAAAAACATCGTCGTGAGGATCGAGAATTTGGCGAAGTTTCATAGTAATAAAGACGAGTTTTCGACGATTTACAATTATGGATGAAAAATGGGTCGATCATTTTACACCTGAGCCGAAGAAACAGTTGAAACATTGGACTGAAAGGGGAAAATCATCTCCAAAGAAGGTGATAGGTCAGTTTTTTGGGATGCGCGTGGGATAATGTCGACTCGCGTAGGACCGAGACTTGTCAAGAGTAGCTCTAGGTGACTCGACCGTTCCCATGAAATGTCGGTAAATTCACAAACATCAAAGGGAGGCTCGACTCTCTGGCTTGTGCTGTATGGCTTGTTGAGCGATACCACGGGGCTAGGGTGTCTGTCCACAGTGTCGGCTACGACGGGAGCCCGACCACCTCGGAGAGAAAGATTGGTGGTGGCAGAGCAAAGTCAAGTGTTGCTTTCATTATTGGGTATTATCATGAAAAGAAAAAATATGAATATAAAAATACGCTGTTGCATATGCTATCCTCTCATCGTCGCTATCTATAACTACTGCACTGAACAAATAAATCCATTCCTAGGCTCGTGTACCAACTTCTAGCCACTGATGGACGACGAGTCGGTGGAATAAAGCCGGCTTGTGGGGGATTGTGCTTGGTGCGCAGGAGTGAGGTTTGTGCCCTCTCGAGTCTGATCGGTCCCACGGCGTGTATAATCAGATCGACTCGTCGTCTACTAGTGGCTAGAAGTTGGTTCACGAGCCTAGGAAGTGATACATTATCCAGTGCAGTAGGTATAGATAGCGACGATGAGAGGATAGCTCAATTAAAAAATCTGAAAGTAAAAATTTGCCTTTTTATTTCAGATTGTAATTTGATTTTTTATTCCAGTTTTAACTAAGAACTAATATAGATGAATGAAGCCGTGAAGAATGTTTTCCAAAAAGGAGTACTCACCAGAAGCCATTTGTAACAATGATGCAAGAGTGGCATCACATTCACTAGGTCTTCAATACATTTTTGTCGACCAAAATCTGTTTCACGGTTCCATAATCATCAGGAAGACCGGAAGGATTGAAAAACACAATTTCTAGAAACAATCTCACTTTGCAAAGATGGAAAATGTTAGAAATACTTCTTTCGGAGTGACACTATGAAATAAGTGTTTTTTGGCATTTTTTTGAGTTAGGGTCTTTTCAAAATATCTATTAGATGTAGTTCAATGTCCAGCGTGGCTTTAGCCGGGGAAGTAGTTATTTTTTGTTAGATATTCACTAAAAATAATTTGATTTTTTTCATGGATTTTTCAGTTCACAGAGAAAAAAATGGATTCAATAGAGAATGTTTCCCTTTTCAACATGAACACCCCCAAGAATGGTTATCTTGAACAATAGAAGATAGTAACTAAAATGTATCTTTGAGTCACAGATGATTCCACATCTGATTTTATGAACGCGTTGTTCATATTTTCAAACAAATTTTCAACTTTTTGAATTATATAGTTAAATTGAACCGAAATAAGGAAAACCAGTTTAGTTATAGTTATTTCTTTTGATTTGAGTCAGTTTACATAGAAATATTAAGAAGTGTTCAAAGAGATTTGAGGCCTTTTCCAACTTTTGCCATGGTTGTAGAGTCTAAGGTTTATACAAAAATGGAAATGCTGTTTGTGTTTTCCAATGAAAATATGTCCCATTTTTTATGACATATGATTTGTTGCTTGATTGGTGGTAATTTCAGAATCAATCAATACCTACCTTTCCGACTGGCCGCACCATCAGGTTTTTAATATCCCACTTGTTTGTTCAATGGGTGCGATACATTGGTAGACAAAGCAAAATAATTTGGGCTAGAATACATTATCAGAAATTTGAAAACGTCCATATTAATTTTGGGCTGAAAGCATTAATAAATTCAATTTTTTGTTCAAGATAATGAATTTTGCTCAAGCATAGAGGTAAATATTGTTTTTCCCAACGAACAAACTGTTAACCCGATTGAAATATAAAAAATTATATATATATATATATATATATATTTAAATAATTTATAGATATAACTTCTACAATTAAATCCTTTGAATAAAATCCCGATAAAAAAGTGAATAGTTGCCAATTTGGCTCAAGTGCTCTCGGATCACAAATCCATAAATGTTATAGCTAACTCAGCAAGTGTATATCATACTAATCCTAGTATAATACTTTGATAATGCAGAAACGTCATTTTAATCCTACCAACAAAAAACTCTTTTCAAACACTTTGAAAGCTGAAAAGTGGAGTAATGTTTATGCTTTGCATGACTAATGATAAATTTAATCAATTCTTTATCAATCTCCGGGAAATATGATGGATGTTTTCCATTGTCAAATAGATCAAATAGGACAAATTAAACTAACAAGAAATCGTGGGTATCATCATTAAAACTTCTAGTGATAACCTGAGGGATCTCTTCATTTTGCAAAGCAACATGAAGAACTTAAAAATCACTACAAAATAATGAGAGCAGAACACATGCATTTAGTCATATGACCAAAAAATCATTCTTCAGTGGACTTATTCAGAAATCTGAAAATAAAACTTCTTGGGAAATTATAAATAAACTCAGAAATAAAACATCAAACAACCCCAATAAGAAAATTCTGAAAAATTATCATGAAATTACAAACCCAAAAATCATAGCTGATACCTTTAATGATTTCTTCACTGAGGCCCCAAAAAATGTACCTGCAGTCCATTGTCTTAATCCCTTTTTTGGAGGATGAAATGCGAAGGGTCGTGTCTAAGCTAAAAAATAAAATGTCCACAGTCCCAGATGAAATCCCCTCAGCTTTAATTAGGGAATCCGGTGAAGAAGCTAGTATCTTGACCCATTTAGTAAATCACTATTTCACAACAGGTGTTTTTCCAAATTGCTTAAAGTCAGCAAAGATCACCCCGGTATATAAAAAGAAAGAGAACCTGCATCGAGAACTATAGACCAGTCTCTGGTCTCTCCCCAATTGCAAAGGTGACTGAGTACTGCATGCTTGACAGACTCATTCCTTTTATTGATAAATATAAACTAATACCTGACCAACAACATGGGTTCCGCAAGGGAAAATTCACTACCACCGCAACAGTTGACTTTTTCAACAGTAGGCATTTTTTGCGACCTGAGCCAAGCATTTGATTGCGTTCCACACAATGCACTTCTGCGAAAACTATGGCTTTGCGGCTTGAGAGGAACTGCAGTTGATTGGTTTGAATCATATCTATCTGACAGAGCACAGTTTGTTTGAATATGTTCCTAAGAAGCTGATGGGTATGTTAGCAAACACTGCTCAGACACCTCCCTACTGGAAATGGGGGTACCACAGGGTAGTGTACTCGCACCAATACTTCACTCCTTATTTATTGCTGATATAATTAAATTCCTACCTGGATTTAACATTACCCTATATGCTGATGACTCATCTTTCTTAGTTTCCAAATTGTAGTCAACCAAATGAATTAACATGGAACCATCTTCTTGCTAAATTTGGCGAATGATTTTCGGCAAACCAATTATTTCTCAACACCGAAAAAACTGAATACCTGTTCTTTCATACTAGCAGAGACTTATGAACAATCCTCCCTTAATTAAACTCGATGATTTAAATATTACTAAGAAATCAACTACCAAGTTTTTAGGAATATTTCTGCAGTACGATCACAGTTGCAGTTGGCATATAACAAGTGCAATCAATAGAATTAATACGAAAATATACCAGATTCGATGTTTGAGGAAGGTTGTTGATATACACTGTCTGAGAAACTTTTACTTTGCTGAAAACCAGTCTATTCTACTCTATGGCATTTTGCTATGGGGAAATTCATCAGTTGCACAGGGTTTATTCATGATCCAGAAAAGGGCCTTGAGACTTTAAATAACACATCATCCAGACACTCGTGTATTCACTGAAACGAATAATTTACCTCTGTCCTGTCTTTACATAATGGAGGTTGCCTTGGTATCCACAAAATTAGAAATATCCTTCCCAGGCATATGGAAATAACTAATCATGACAAACTCCAGTTAACATCAAAGGGACCACTCTCAACTGGAATAAGAGTCTATAATAAACTACCTGAGGACATCAGCAATCAAACTACACAATTCAAATTCCGTATCTCCATGAAACATTTCCTAGAAGTAAATTTGTTTTATAATATTGATGAATTTTTTAATTTTAATTGATTTTAACATGTGATGTAGTTTAATGTATTTTATCTTGTCTTGCCATTGTGAACACGTAATCTCTATCTCGAAAAGTCCCACCCCACCATTACTTGGTGTGGGGTAAACGGGCCGCGGAATGGAGCGGTTTACGGATATTCGTGTGGTCATATGGGCGGCCGCGACTTGACTAACGAGGCTCTGGCAAACAGATCTAAATCCAAGCTGTGAGCGTCATGGCGACGGATATATAGTCTCCAAAAAAAAGTTTCCGCAACAGAGTCTTCGAGAAACAGGGCGAAATCTCGGAATAACCAGCGTCAGCCCTGTGCAGGGGGCATCACAGGGTTGGACCAACCCCTTCCCCCTTTACTCACTCGTGGGACTAAATGACTACTTGGCCTTCTCGGTTAATGATGTCTCTCTCAGGGTACTAGAGAGGATGCAATTCTGGATACAGGATTGGAAGAGAACTTTCAGGATACTGAACAAACGATAAGGGCCATCCAGATTAATCTCCATTGTAAAGTATCCTCGGCAGCACTTGCAGCGCTATGATTCGAGGGACCTCGAAGTGGCCCTTATCAGAAACTATGGATACGACATGGTGAAATAGGTCTGGGAGGGACTAGCAGAGAGCTATTGGGTAGCAGTCTCCTAGAGTAAAACACTCCGGAAGCAAAATACCTCTCCATTCGGATTTCCGGGCGAGAGGTACTCGAGGGGACTCAACATTAAAGATTAATTTTTGCAACATCCGCGGACTCAACAAGAACATCAATGACGTCCACCATCACCTACAGACGAAAAAACCGGATATTCTGGCTCTAACAGAAACACAAGTAAACTCGTCCACCAACAAGGTCCATATGCTTTGTCCTGGTTACGAACTCCATTCTCGATTCAGGTTCAAAGGT
Organism: Gonioctena quinquepunctata; assembly: GCA_018342105.1. NCBI lineage: Eukaryota > Metazoa > Arthropoda > Insecta > Coleoptera > Chrysomelidae > Gonioctena > Gonioctena quinquepunctata. The sequence goes on along the minus strand of JAFIRS010000880.1, from coordinate 82,351 downwards.
GGAGTCTGCCTTTACGCTAAGGCTAACCTTTCATGCCAGCGTGAAGAGAGTTTGGAACCGAAAGACTTTGATGTGATGTTGTTCAAGCTATCTGATACCAAACTGACAAAGTTCCTCTGCTGCCTTTACCTATCACCTAATGAACCTTCATATAACGACCTCTTTGAGTTTTTATCACTCAAACTGGACTACATTCAGGAGAACCATCCAACAGCTGAAACCATAATCATGGGAAACTTTAATGTACATAACGCTGCCTGGCTCAAATTCTCTAACAAAACAGATGATGCGGGTCGTCAAGCGAGGCCTTCGCCATCACTCATGGTCTAGAACAACTGGTGAGCTACCAACCCGCATCCCTGATGTCAACAACCAGTCTGCCAATACACTAGATCTTTTCCTCACCACCAATCCTGACCCGTATAGAATAGAAGTTTGTGCCCCACTTGGAAACTCTGATCACACCCTCATCTCCACAACATACTCTTTCCATTTACCATCGAGCTGCACAATACCACCCGTCTCATGTGGCATTACAATTCGGCCGACTGGGAAGGTCTTCGTATGTTTTTCTCAGCGTTTCCATGGAAGAGAGTTTGTTTCTCTTCAGTAGATCCAACACGATGTGCTGAGACAATTTCTGAAATCATCATGTTGGGGATGCAAACCTACATACCGAAGAAGAACATCATCCGATAAGACCTGGTTTAACAGAAACTGCTCTAGAGCTGTGGCTTCCAAACAGGCAGCATACCATCGATGGCTAAAAAATCCGGGCCCTGAGACCAGAGCAGCATATGTCGAGGCTAGAGGCATATGCAAAGAGACAATAGAATGCTCAAAAGATGCCCACAATGCCAAAATAAGATCAAAACTTGCTGAATGTCCTAACGGATACCGTTCATTTTGGTCTTTGCCAAAGCTGTGGGAAGAAACTTCACTTCCCGCTCATTTCCTCCTCTAACCAAAGAAGATGGAACACATAGCAACGACTGCCCAGGAAAAAGCCAATATCTTTGCGCACCTATTTGCTGGAAATTCCACTCTGGATTCATCGGAAAACAACCCCGAACATTACACCTATTGACAGCCCGAGATCACCTTTGCCAACGTACTATCAGAAAGATTTTGCTGGGTCTCAACACCAACAAAGCCTGTGGATCTGACGGAATCCCGCCGATTGTTCTCAAGAAATGTCCCCGAACTAACACCTGTTCTTTGCATGTTGTTCAACCACTCTTACAATTTGGGGGTATTTCCGTCCAATTGGAAAATTGCAAGAGTACAGCCAGTCCTAAAAAGGCAAAAGGCCCTACCTAGCAACTACAGACCTATCGCACTGCTATCTATTATTTCAAAGGTCATGGAAAAAGCCATCAACATCGAGCTCATGAAATATCTGGAAGACTCAGGAATTGTCACGATAGGCAATATGGCTTCCGCCATCAGAGATCAACTGGTGACCTGCCGCTTACGTCTCACATATATGGCAGCTATCTATTGAAAGTATGGAGAAACTTTAGCTGTGGCATTAGATATCTCCTAGGCGTTCGATCGAGTTTGGCACCAGGGACTCCTCGCCAAGCTTCCGTCTTATGGCTTGCCCCTCAGCTGTGTTCTCTGCTTGCTAGTTTTCCCCAAACAGGCTCTCCATGTAGTGGTCGATGGAGTTTCATCTGACATTCTACTCATAAATGCTGGTGTTCGCAAGGATCTATTCTCGCACCAACACTATTTCTACTTCACATAAACGACCTGTTGAAAGCAACTTCATGTTCAGTACACAGCTTTGCCGATGATAGTACCCTCCATACCGCTTTCTCTTCCAGGGCCCCTATATCAGCCCGTGAAACCAGAAATGAACGAGGAAGAAATGTTAATAATATAAATATGGACTTAGCAACAATTCTCGAGTGGGGATCTAATAACTTGGTAGAATTCAATGCAAACAAAACACAAGCATGTCTTTTCTCTAAAAAAGCCGATCTCACTGTGCCTAACATAACTTTGTGAGGAGTAACCATACCACTGAAGTCATCCATATCGATGCTTGGTATTACTATCAGCAATAACCTTTCCTGGGAAAATCACGTGAGGTCCATTGCCAAAAGTGCATCCCAAAAACTTGTTTTTTGTTTCGTGCCAAGAGCTATTTCACCCCACTCAGCTGCTTATGATCTATAAGGCACAGATCCGACCTGTCCTGGAATACTGTTCCCATATTTGGAGCGCGGCACCTAAATATATCCTGAGGCTATTGGATTCTGTCCAAAAAAGGGCAATTCGTCTCGTCGGTGATGCCTCGCTTACAAACTCGCTCACTTGTCTGGAACACCGTAGAAAAGTTGGCGATTTGCCTCTATTTTATAGATATTTTCATGGGCGATGCTCTTCTGAAATATCAACAATCGTTCCTGCTTTGGCAGTCTCTTCGAGACTAACCCGTCAAGTTCAGTCATCACACCCCTTCGTGGTCACTTTGGAGACCTGCAGAACATCACTTTCCAAAGACTCGTTCATCCAACGAACAGCGAGGCTTTGGAACTCATTGCCTAGGGAGGTGTTCCCCGAGGCATACAACCTCCAGAAATTTAAGAAGAACACCAACTCCTACCTTCTTTCCCTTGGTTCCCACGATGTTCTCTGAACATTACAGGATATCCCTTTTTGTGGGAACCAGAACATATAAAAAAAAAAAAAAAAAAAAGATAAACGGAGATCTCCCGGACCTGTTTTCTTAGCAGGTAAGATACAATGGGCCAAAGTGTCGTAGAAGGCTACAGCCAGACGAGCCTACGGGCATGAAGTTTTCAGTGGGTAAATCTGAGGTGCAGTAGCATAGACTCAAGAACTCAGCGACTTCCACACCACCAAAAGGTGTCCATAAAGGATTGTCTCCACCTTCCAAAAAAAAAAGTGTACACTGGTAGCATTCATTTCATAGAGTGTCAATACTCGTCTTTTGGGTACATCCGAATTATCGCAGCTTTCTAACTGTTGGCTTTTGGAAGCTGTGCCAATTATATTAAAATTCCTTCAACATTGTGCAGTATGAAATCTATTTTATTAACTTGTGATTGGGGTGGCTCTTATTCAGGAACCATGGACCCAACAGGGTAAAATCAAAGGTTTGGTATTTTATGAACTTGTGATTCATGCATACCAAAGTTCATTTCCCAGTAAAAGACAGTGAGAGTCATTGTCAGTTAAATAACGATTATATTCATATTATTGATTTTGGTCTATAATAAAACCATTATTAAACACCCCCACTGAGCAAGAAACATACCCGGAAGGTTTATTAACCTTTAATTCTTGTACCCGTGACGATGTTTCTGAGAAAACATAATTTATAAGTTATAAGCATTGTCACTAATATAGCCCGAAAAATCATCACTTCTTCATTTCGTACCAAACGAACTTTGAGACATCTTGGTGATTTATTTATAGCAATGTGTCTTATTTATATCTTTGGATGTTCTGGTTTCAGAATATTTCAATACCATGGGGATGTCGAAGATAAGTTTGGTGGTTAAGAAATATGACGTAACTGATTCGTTGCAAAAACGTCCTCATCTGGCCTTGTGTTTTATCTTTGTCTGCTCTGCAGTTAACCTCAAATGAGTGGCGGTATTTCATTTATCGTATACTACTTAGTGAGCTTTTTAGTAATGAAATTATTGATGGTATTTATTACCTATCTACAAGAAAATCAATATGTGAAAAAAAAGTTATGTGTCACATCATATTGTTTTCTACTAGGAGGGTGATTAATAAAATATCAATATGATGGTTTGATTTGTTTGTGGCATCAATTTTTCCAAATAATTCTAAGAATCAACAGGATATATCCTTAAGATGATTGAAAACTATAGATATATTTATGGCCCCAGGTATTTATATCATGGACAATAAGGTAATATATTTGAATTGTATCACAACTCTCAACTTCAACATATATGGATCGACACAAGCAAATACACTATAAACACTCAAGTATTTCTATATTTTATTGTAGCGTCTTAAAAATCCTTGGCCAATACTCAAAAAAGCAACTAAAAAGGATTATTATCGAACTTATGCGAGGTAATGAGAAATACTTCTGGCAGCATTTTAATAAACTATTTCAATACATATTTTTTTAGGTGCAGTACGAAAAGTAGTCCCAACATTTTCAGATTATTTATTCGATAAAATAGCCATGGAATGGCTAAGACATGCAAAACAATGATTATTAAGGGAAATAAAAAACTGAGGCTGTCATCGTAATGGAAACTGAAAGTTCAGGTTCAACGTACCCTTCTTGGATTTTAAAAGTTTTTAGTTCCGAGATTTCAGTAAATAATTATTTATATATTTTATTTTTACAGAGAATGTATATTTTGCTTATTTTTTGTTTGATGTTCCATTTTTGATATAAATGTTTTTATTTCAAATTCGAGTTTACTTAAATTATGTATCCTGCCAACATATGAACAGTTTTTTTAATTCATCCCTATTTAACATATAGATTGAACTGAATCACACAATATTGATCAATAATTACCTGAATATATATATATATAAAACTATTTTCACTGGACGTAACATTCAATTGATTTTTTATTCATGCATTCTAATAATCTATGTCTTGTATTTATAACTGACCATGATTTATATAAACTCAACTGAAGACAGATAGCATATGACGCTTAGGCACAAATGGTATCATTTGTCGAACTTTATGCTCAATAATGTATTTTTAAATATTTTATTAATTTTCGGAAAGCACTTTAATTATAATTAATCCATGAATAGCATAAGTAGGAAAGATAAATTTAGGTATATTATGATGTACTTAATACATCCAAAAGAGCCTAAAAAGAAGAGACTTGAGACAGTTGTTGTTACTCTTTGAGAAAGTACTTTGCCCGTAAGAAAGTAGTTTCAAATGATGTGAAAAAAAAGGACTTGTTATGTAACGATTTCATTACTCATACTCGTATGTGAGTACTTTTGCTGTAACAGAACAGTTTCAGATAACGTATCAGATTCTATTCTTATATAACATATCTGTGATTATGTTATGTTGGTGGACATTTAACGACTCTAAAATGGTCATTGAGACATTATTGGCACAATAAAAAAAAAGGTTACCATATAATAACGTTAATAGTTTTTACACAGTGGGACTAGTTCAATAAAAACAAATTCTTATATAAACATATCAAAAACGTAAATTTCAAATTATTTTGTAAAAACATGTGCTAATCCTACAACACTCCCAAGATATGACCAATAGCAAAAAACATTTCACGTAACATAACTTTATTCAAGTGATATAATGGAAAACGGTGATCATAACACTCTTTTCTCAATCTCTTCCCCAGGAGTGAGTGTTCGTGGGCCTATCAATTCGGTAAATTTTCTCTCCCAAGTTGAAATATCCTATATATTCCACAGTTTCTGGTGTCGTATCGTAGTGGTAATGTCCCGCTTCTCCATGATGACTGAAGCTGTGGAAATGCTGAACTCTCAAATCCAGACCCTGGAAGTAAGGAATTAAAATTGTTATGCATTCTAATACTGGGTAATCAATGAACTCATCTCAGAACCAGTAGCAAGGCCTGAAGAGAAATCGTCAGTTAACAAGCTTACTGGTAGCATAACTGAGGGCATTTAAACATAGACCTCGAGAAAAGAAAACTCTCAGGAGCTCAGAGGCGAAAGCTTCTGAAAGCGAGAAAAATGGCAGACGGGACATTGGCGGCGTAAAACCAAAACCTGCAAAGCAGGGAAAAACAAGGAGGCGGGCGGACCTCCAGACGGGGAGAATAAACAAAAAGAGACCCCGATCCGACTCCCAGACCCTCTTCACAAGACACAAAACTGAAAAAGACCAGGAACATGCAAATGTCGACTGGCACCTTCAGCTAAGTGGCTAGAGGAATCCGGCTGGCGGTGATAGACAGCCGCCATCCGGAGGTTCAGTTGAACCAGAAAAAGCAGACCTGGTTCAAAACGCAATTGTGTAGGACCCCATCAGGGAGCGGGAGTGTACCACCACAATTCGAAATAACTTATTTCAGCGAAGGGGCTTTATCAATGACCTGCGTAAACGAAAGAGTGGCAAACTGGCTCAGGGAGACGATTGGCCCACTGGGGAGGCTATGGGAGGGGGCCGAATTGACGGTGGTCAATTTCAGACGCCTCTGCGTCAGACACAGGGTGCTGTTCTTCGTCCCTGGGCCAACAAACACAGCATCAGAGGTCAGCCGGAGACTCCAAATCCAGAACCCGGAATGGACCAATGGACCAAGGAATGGACTCTGATGAGCCAAAACACCGAGAAGGAAGGATGACAACTCCTGGCCTTCTCGGTGGGCGACGAGTCGTTCAGAGCACTGGAGAGGATGCAGTTCCGAGCTTATTACGGGTGTCGGAAGCTGATTTATAGTCACTTTGTATAGTACTTTGTATATGTGTTATTGTTTTGTTAAAAAAAAAGAGAAGAGAATAAATGTCTGTCAAACAAGTCACACAAATACAGCAATTTGAAGATTTACCTAATAGTTTTTATAATTTTGGTTCTTCTAGCCAGATAACAGTTCCATTACAGGTAATATCTATCACATTGTGGTTCTTCTAGCCAGATAACAGTTCCATTACAGGTAATATCTATCACATTGTGGTCCTTCTGATCCTTTAAGAACAGTTCTTGGAGATATATCCATCCAAAAGATGTCTGGGAGAAGAAGTGAACGTCTCAAGAAGAATCAGATTTCAGAAAAAGTCGAGGATGAACAAGACGGTATCGATAATGAAGTAAGGAGTCTAAGAAAAGGAAGTTTGTCTACATCGATTCGTAAGAATAGTCATAAATCATCCGAAACCAAGGTAAGATCAGTAACTAGTAGTACGCATTGCCAGATTTTACAAGAGAAACTGGAAATCGCCAAGAAAAAACATGCAATTGAAAAAGAGAAAGAACGACGAGAACGGGAATTGCTAGATTTAGAACTAGCATTAAAAATAGCGAATTTGGAAAATGGTAGTGGTGTAAGTGAAGAAAATTCCGAAAATCTCATCGAGAGATCTATAAGTGATTGTGATCAAGGGTCTAGAGTTGAAGAATGGGTGAATAATCTGAATAATAGTCCCAACGTGGAGCATTGTCAAATTGACAATGACAACTTAAATGCAGGTAAAAAATATTCAAATGATATTAAGTTCTTCGATAAAATGATAACCAGACAATCAATACCTAAAGATTTACCAATATTTAATGGCGATCCTCTTGATTGGCCAAATTTTATATGTCAGTACAACAATACCACAAGAATGTGTGGATATACTCAAGAAGAGAACCAGTCAAGATTGCAGAAATGTTTGAAAGGTAAAGCCCGAGAAATTATTCAATCATTGCTAATTCTCCCAAAAAATGTTGATAAAGTTATAGAAACATTACAGAAACGCTTTGGACGACCAGAATATTTAATAAACACACTTCTAGAAAAAGTCAAAAACATTCCGTCGGTGAGAGAAGATAAAATCAATAATATTGTTGAATTTTCAGATACTGTGGGAAATCTAGTCAACACCATACAAACCTTGAACCAGGAAGACCATTTGAGAAACCCAGTTTTACTTCAAGATTTGATATACAAGTTACCCATAAGATTGAGAATGGAATGGGTAAGAAAATCAAAGGATTTGCTTCAAAGTGATTTGAAATTAGTCAAATTTCAAGAATGGTTGGAGAACTTGGCTGATGATGTGTGTCAGCTACAGAATCCATTTCCTTCAAATTCAAAATATGAGCAGAAACAAGGTAGGAAGTTTGAACATACTTATACTACAACTGAAATTGCCAAAAAGACAAAGGGATGTGTTTTCTGCAATGAGGAAAATCACCATTTGTCAAAATGTAGCTCATTTTCAAATATAAATGTAGGCAAACGATGGGATTTCGTGAATACAAGACGTTTATGTTTTTCTTGTTTGTATTCCAATCACGGAATCAAAAAATGTACCCGAAAGAAGTCCTGTCAAATTAATGGTTGTCAGAAAGTGCACAATTCTTTGTTACACAGGGAGTTTCCTGAAAATAAAGAATTAATGCAAAATGATGTATACCATAGTGATATTCGGCACTTTCTACCACATGATAGTGAACGTATTTTGAAAAAATTGCACATATTTCAGGAACAAAATCAAGTTGTTCTCAAAGTTTTACCAGTTCAGTTGAGCAATCGAAATAAAGTGATCAATACATATGCTTTACTTGATGACGCCTCTACAGTAAGTCTATTAGATGATGACATTGCAAAAGAATTAGAGTTGAGTGGACCTTCAAGAACACTCTGTATATCGTGGACAAATAGTGAAGTAGATATTCAGGATGATTCCAAAATTGTCACACTAAATATACGGGTATTGATGAAGGTAACAACTTTCTTTTACGTCATGTTAGAACCATGAAAGGTTTATCTCTTCCTATTCAAAATATAGACATTGAAAGGATCTCTCAAAACTATCCCCATATTGAAAATTTGAAAAGTTTATCTAGGTTGAATGCAAAGCCAGCCATTCTTATAGGACAGGACAACTGGCCCCTACTCATGAGTCATAAAACTACAGGTGGGCCTTGGAATGGACCGGTTGTCAGTAAAACTTTATTGGGAGGTACTGTGAGGAGAAAGAAAGTACTCAAGAGTGCGCCAGGCTCCAAAGAATCCTCTCTAAGGACAAACATCAAGCAATACACTTCCTTAAATGAATCTTGAACATTAGGCTAATCTTCATACCAAAACCTGGGAAAACTGGATAGGAAACGGCGAAGTCCCTAAGACCGATAAGTCTCATGTCCTTTGGACTGAAGGCCCTGGAGAAGGTGGTGGATAGGCATATAAGGTGCACTGGTAAAAAGGCCACTGCATGGAGAACAATATGCTTACATGTCCGGCTGCTCAACAGAAACAGCACTCCACAAACTGGTAGAGAAAGTGGAAAACACGCTGGAAAATAACGAGGTACTAATAGCGGCCATTCTAGATATAGAAGAAGCTTTCAATAACACCTCTCTAGACTCAATCATCAGGTCTCTTAGACGGAGGGAAATTGAGGAACCTTGCGTGGCCTGGATAGATTCAATGCTAAGAAACAGGAGACAATACATACAACCCTAATGGAAGAGACTGTAGTGCCCCGGGCGGCCAGAGGATGCCCACAGGGGGGAGTTCTTTCTCCAGTCCTGTGGAATCTGGTCATGGACGGACTACTGGGGTCCCTGAAAGAAAAAGGTCACAAAACCCTTGGGTACGCTGACGACATTGTTGTCTTAGAACAGGGGAAATTCAACACCATAGTTAGGGATGCATGCAAGAGGCCCTAGAATTGGTAACCAGATGGACGGACTTCGAGGGATTGAACATCAACCCTCAAAAAGCCCCCATAGAAATATTTACTTGGAGAAGCATATTAGAGGGGCTAGGACCTATAAAACTTCGAGGAGAAACAATACAGAGCAAGGGAGAGGCAAATATCTCGGGGTGATACTGGACTCGTAATCAGAGACGTGCTAGACATGAGATCAGACCACATCGCAAAACGATTCTCATTTGACAAGTCATACAGGGTATCTATACCAGACAGAACTGTATGGAAGCACACATAACTCAACACCATTCTACAGGACAAGATCTGGAACACAGACGGATCAATGATGGAAAATGGTGCAGGAGTAGGAGTGTATTCTAAAAACCCAAGAACCGAGAGTAGCTACTCACTGGGTACTCACACCTCTGTTTTTCAAGCAGAGGTCTACGCAATCCTTCAATGTGTGAAGGAAAACAATATGAGACAATAGTAGAGGAACAGATCCACATTCTCTCAGACAGTCAAGCGGCACTGAAGGCTCAAGTAGCCATGAAGTGACGTCCCAACTGGTATGGACCTGCAAAGAGAAACTGACAATTCTAGCAGAACAAAAATTGCGTCAAGCTGATTTGGGTGCCAGGACATCAGGGATTTCCAGGGAATGAAAAAGCCTCGCTAAAAGAGGATCGGAAAACGAACCTGGTCCAGGACAGATCCTCGGGGTACCGAAGGGTTCGGCACAAGCGTCTGTAGAACTATAGACTGTATCCAAGAAAAACACAAATAACACTTGAATGACATGTATGAATGACAGTAACTGGAGGGAGTGCCGGTAAAAAACATCAACCTGCCAACTCTAAATAGGGAACAACTAAAAATCATTACGGGGCAAATGACTGGACATGAGCAAGTAAAAAAGCAACTTAATAAAATAGGACTGTACAATGGCGACCGCAGATTATGCGGTAAGGAACCAGAAACAGTATCGCACATACTGTGCAACTGTGGGGCTTTGGACGCAGAAGACAATCAGTTTTCGGACAACCAATTGGTGAACTGAGACTGTACAGCACACATCCAGCAAAGGACCTGTACAAACTTGAGCAGGGCACGAAATTACTGGAATGGGGTGCTTTAGAAGGGGACAACAGGCAAGATTCAATGGGCCAGAAGGCCAAAGTGTCATTGGAGGCTTTTACCAGACGAGCCTACTGGGTGGAGTTTTTAGTGGGTAACCCAGAGGAAAGGGGACATAGGGACCCGAAAACTCAGAGTGCGAGTCCCACACTACCTGTAAGGTTCCCATAAAGGACCCCCCCCAAAACTAGGTAGAATTAAATGACTGTTTGGTGCCATTAAGCACCCTACTTTCGTTTCCAAAGGTTCAGTCTCCGTTTCAATTTTAGTCTCAAAACCAAGTTGAGTATGTAAATTTGCAGGAGTATGTAAATTTGCATGAAAAATACGGTTCCGTAACTAGGCTAGAGCCCCTTTTTGAAACCTTTGACGTACAATTCAAAAATATTAATTTAAAAAAGACATTAGTCTGAACCCCTCAGACCACCTTCCTCCCTGCCCCGGTCATGTCTGGATAAGCCACTGAGTAGATGGCAAGTTAATTTGATAAAAACAGTGCAGCAGCAAATTATGAAGAACTCATATGTGATCTCCGTCACAAAGAAAAAATGTTGAAATTAGTCATGATATCTGGATCTTACTCCGCTGAACTTTCAAGGAATACTGTTGAAAATCGTATTTATTGTAGGCAAGTAAATGATGTGAAGATCTCAGGCATTATTTTGAATGAACATTTTCAAATTACCTACCGCATCTCCGTTCACTAATGTTCCCACAGCAATGAGAGGCGCAGACATATTGTAGAATTTCAGCCATTTGTTCATTTGTTCCTCATTTTCTAAGGGTGTTTTTGAAAAATCTCGCATAACGTGTTGTTTAACTTTTCCTTCCTTCAATAAGAATACTCCGCCCATGCCTGTAAAAAATGGAAACTGAGCATATCAATATCCAGGAAGTAACATGTATATTCGATTAGGAACAGTATTTTCTACTGTTTACCGGCAGATTACGATAAAAAAACTAGTGATTTACGAGTATATTTGAATTCCATCAAGAACATTATTCTAAAAAAAGTTCCTATTTAAAATGTTGGACGCAAAAAGTGGTAAGAGAAAAAGAAGCAAGTTCATGCCGAATAGATGAGTATGTATGTGTAAATCGAAGCCTTATGCCTCAAATAATTTTAAAAAAATCTACGTACGCATGAATGCTAATACTTTGCCTTATGTTCTAAAGCAAATGATGAATAACCACTTTCTTTTAAAAACAGATTGTGCCATCTATCGGTGAAAACAAGTTCTAAGCGAGTCATGAACAACTATTTTTGCACAATTAAGTTTTTTCATCACTCACTTTGATTGTTTGCAGAATGATTGAGTTGATTGTACCGAACGATGATTATTTTGCCTAAAAATTAACATTAGTGCAGTCATTGAATTTACAAATATATTAACTTTAAATAAAAAATATATATGATTTATGTATTTAAATGAAAGTACAATTTGAACAATTATTGTTAAACAGAATAATTTTCGACATTTTTATAACATTAGACTCAAATGGAATTCTTAGTCATTGTTCTTTTAAATTACTTGCCTTCAATGAGTTGTGTTTGGGATACATTTAACCAACAATCACATTGTAGCATTTACTCCAAGGTTTATATATTTTCTAAATTAATTTCATTTTTATCATGGTTTGTTGGTGTGTGTTTCGGTATTTGTTGGTGATGATTATAACTCTCTCCTCATCTGCCATATCCTGAATAGTAAAATATATCTTTCTTTGAGAACGTTTATTATTTCTTTTTAGTTTGAAGAATGTTATCCTTCTAATTGATTGGTGCCCTTAACACATCTTGCTGGAGATTTTAAACTTTCCATTACAAAATAATCAGTAAGCTTTTCAACTTGATTAAACTGCTTTTCTTGTGTAGTCAGTTTTTGGAAACCTTTAAATGTACCTTTCATGTAATTTTAGTGAGCAGTTGGCTCTCCATCCTTTCTCGATTTTAATATAAACATTTTCCACATCACTAATATTTTCTTCCCCAAACATTTCTTCATTTAAACAGTATCAAAAATGTTTAAAATAATCCAAATCGATAAATTCCAACTGACAACAAATACCAGTTTATTTATCATATAGCAACCTGCATAGCCCATTATTTTGTTATGACGCTCAATACTTCACACGTTTTTAATAAAAAAAAAATATAGAGCAAATATTACTGAATACTCACCGATCTACAAGATTGCTATAAGGCACTTTTACGAAATATTCTATCAATCTAATTCTAAAACATTACCAGCGCAGTCGCAATATAGTCTAAGACCAAATCATGTTTAAAAACGAAACCATAGCGCGTTATTTAGTTTATAAAAAACCCTATTAGGCCCTTTCTATATTTCAGCTATATACTATAAAGGAATCAAATAATGCAGAAATCACTTCCTCTGTGACTTCTCCAAAGCATTTAACTGTATCAATCATAATATACTTCTTCGCAAACTTGAAAGAGGCAGCAATCATGCTTGGACGAATCATATATCTATGAAAGGATTGTTAGAATGTGATCCGACTCTAATATCAATCATGTAAAATGTGGTATATCCCAAGATCCTGCCTTGTTTCTCCTATACATATACTGATGACCTAACTAATATACCAATTATAGGAAAATTTACTCTTTTTCTGCTGTCATTCTGACCGTTTCCTCTCCGAGAGCAGCTTTTCAGAATTGCATGTATCCATCTGATCAGTGAGGTGTTTATATCCCTTTCCTCTAGCGATCTGATGATGGAGTCATGTGAGGTGTTATCGAAAGCACTCTCTATATCTATGAATGCCCATAGAGCCATGTCTTTGCCAAAGTATGTCTTTTAAATGCTTTCAACTAAGCATTGTAGAGCATTAATCGTTGATTTGCCTACTTGATCGGCGAACTGTTTTTTAATAGTAGTCTTTAATTTTCTCCATTATTTTCAGGAGAAAGGAGGTGAGACTGGATCTCCCAGTCTTTGGTATGAGCAGCCTCCCTCCTGGCTTTCGGTATGTAACCGAAAACGTAATTGGCCTTGAACAGCATTTTCAAGGAGGGCTCTTATTATTTCCGGCCGATTTAAAAGGTTTGAAGCTCTTAAGGCCCATTTGATCTTTTGGGTGGAGAAGATTTTCCCCCCTAGGCTCCTGCTGGTTCTGTTGGGGTTGGTGACAACCCCTTTCAGCTGAGCACTTTGCAGTTCGTCTTCAACAACCTTAGACCCAGGAAAGTGTGTCTGGATAAGAATACTTATGCTTTCCTTCTGGTTTTCTGCATATCCACCGTTTGGCTTTTTGATCAGACCGATGGCCTTGATGGCTTTAGAAAGAACTTTCTGGAGGCGTTGGGCTGGGGCTAATTCCGTAATCCCCTCACACATTTGCCTCCATGTTCCTTATTGTACTCAGAAAGAGCTACTTTATAGTATTCCCAGTGTCCTAGACTTTTAGCTCTGTTGAAGAGTTTCCCAACTTTTTTCCTAAGTTAAGCATTTATTCCACCAAGGCGCTCTATTGACTGCCTTTTGTTTTTCTGGGCAGCTGATTTCATATGCTTTCATTATAGCATTTTGAAGCTGAATTGTTGAAGAGTTTCCCAACTTTTTTCCTAAGTTATGTAGCTGGTCCTCACTGCCTGTGAGATGCATATATGAAGCATCCAGTTGCCGTTGAGATTCATTATAAGCATCCCAAATGATCTAGTTTGATGATCATATATCTGAGGTCTCAGACTAAGTCGGGAAGCACATTTAAAAAACTATTATCAGAACATAGGAACAGTTTTCTCAATGAAAATACAAATTCCGCTTTTGCTACTAACAACCTCTTGATTGAAAAACATTGTTTTGTTAACAATTTCGAACCTAATAAATTTCTGCATTGATTTTCATGATAGTAACATCTTAGTTATTCTTTAATGATTTGTTCATAATAAATTGAATGTTGACAAAGGAAACTTACCAATCAACTTGTCTTGATATGCATCTTCCAGCGCCTTCCTGATACTAGTAATGAAATTATCTTCTCCAGTGCGTTTCTTTGCATGGACTTTTATAACCTTTAATAATATTCAATATCAGCGAATAGTACATTCATATTTATCAAATATAATGCAATGCATCCAAATTCAAAACTTGAAAATTAGTTTATAGATAACTATTATGTTGATAATGAATAAGTAGATATTCGAGTTAAGCACCACACCTTCATTTTTAATGTGTATAAATTTGAAAGTTCCCTACAATGTATTTTCTAGTTGAAAAACAAATAACAGAATAATCGATATAATTTTAATAAAATTTAACCAATGAAAATATCAAATTCAAATGAATTATGTAAAATATTAATTTGTATAATAGAAAAAAAAAAAATGGAATGGATTATACCTTTCCAGGTTTTCCTTCAGACACGAAAAGATTTCCAAGAAGGGCTAATCGGGTTTCGTTGTTTGGGAGAATCTCTTGTATGGATTTATCATCATCTTTGTCAACTTTAGATATTCTGGTTTGTTGGTCGACGATTCCATTTGCTATCTTCAGATTATAAATGCCCTACAAATCTGAATTATTAATATACAGAGACAGCGATAAAGTCTGCAGCATTTTAAATATAAAATTAGGTAAAATGTGTCTTGCCAATAGTTATTGATTGGAAAAGACATATATAAAATTAACAAATGTCATATTTGAATTAAAAAACACAAACTTCATTATTTCGGAATTTAATCAAATATTACAGAAAAAAGTTGGTTATTTTATCAATGCATGCTACTCGGGCAACAAACTGGATATACCAAGTACCCTTGTTTTCTCTGAATATGGCACAGTGGAGTCAGAGAACATTGATAGACCAAGAAGAGTTGGCAACCGAGGGTTCTCACAGTCGGTCAAAACTTTGGTTCTTCTACCACCTCACCATATAAAATTGGGGTTGATGAAGCCATTCGTAGAATCACTTCCAAAAGATGGAAAATACCTCAAATATTTGGTCGCCAAGTTTCCAGGCCTCTCGGAGGCAAAATTTGAGTGAAGATAGAGCGCATATGCGGTTTCCTTTCTCGGGAGTGAATTTAGCCTACTAATTTATATTCGTCATGAAGGCAGCATCAATGTTTGGGATGATCTTTGTAAATTTCGATAGCTTAGTGACGTTCGACGTACCTTGGTCGGGTTTCATTTGTAAGGACTAAAAGTATCATACAAATTTCGATTCAGCATAAAGCCGGATCAATGTTTGGGATTACTTTGTGGAATTCGGTATTTTAATGACGTTACGACGTCACAAATATGGTTGCCGGCTGAAAATCGTAGTATACCACTCTGAGGTCCGGTTTCATTTGTAAGAATTAAAAGTATCATACAAATTTCGATACAGCATAAAGCCAGGATCAATGTTTGGGATGATACTTTGTAAAGTTCTGTAGCTAAGATGGCCGCCGGGAGAATTCCGTTGTATTGACAGATAATTACATGTACTAGAATATGTCTCCTTACCTGTTGCACTAGATGTATACTATGATAAAATATATATTATACGTAATATAATAAAATATAATAATATAATAACATAAAATAATATAATAACATAAAATAATAAATAATAATATAAAATATAATGAATAATAATATAATAATATAATAATATAAATATGAATAAATAAAAATAATAATATAATAATATAATAATATAATAATATAATAATATAATAATATAATAATATAATAATATAATAATATAATAATATAATAATATAATAATATAATAATATAATAATATAATAATATAATAATATAATAATATAATAATATAATAAAATAATATAATAATATAAGTAAACAATTTGTACAATACTAAAATCAGTCCTGTTATTCCAATTTGCCTATATTTCACTTTTCGCTTTTTATTACAAATATATTGGTGATTTGAAGAATTAGTCTGGATCTCGAAGCAGACTGTTCACCACTGCTTAAAACAGTGAAAATTACATTACAAACGATGAATGCATCATTCACTGTACCAGCTTCACAGAAGATTGCTGGAAATTGCGAAGTCAGTTACCGGAGAATTTCCTGCGTCAAAATACCACCGTCAATGTCGAAGCATTTTCACCAGATATAAACTGGCTTGTATAACGGCTAAGCATAACGCAACATTACTGGATGAACCATCGATGTCTTCCAGAGTACGGTTGCGAAAGAACTCATTAGACCAAAATATATCAGGACCAATTCTACAATTCATCTGCATTTTTTGTGAGAAGGAACAGAAGTACAAGCCAGGAAGTAGAACACGTGAGTAACTGGCGCAATGTGTAGAATTGAGTTCCAGAGACACAATCAAAGCTTCTGCGATATCAAAAAATAACAGCAAAATTGTTGGGTTGATAAAGTCACCAAACTGCTGTTGTCGCTGGTACAGTGATCGGTTGTAGCGGAAATTTTCACTTTTTTAGGCAATGGTGAACAGTCTGCTTTGGGATCCATATTAATTCTTCAAATTACCAAGATATCTGAAATAAAAAGGGAACAGTGAAATATAGGCAAATTGGAATGATTTTGGTATTGTACAAATTTACTTATATTATTATATTTTTATATTACGTATAATATGTAGAGCAACAGGTAAGGAGGCATATACATGTAAATATCTACCAATACAAAGGAATTCACCCAGCAGCCATCTTATCTATCGAATTTTACAAAACATTGATCATGGCTTTATGCTGGATCGAAATTTGTATCATCCTTTCAGTCTTTACAAATGAACCGGACCTTAGAATGGTATAGAGTGAATTAAGTATTGAGACAGTACAATGGTAGGTAGAGAGAGAGGGGGAAAACACGAGTGGACACGATTTGCTGCGACAGCATGGGCTATGGCAATTCCCGCCAGTGTCATGACATGCAACGGTTGAACGGTTACGTTTGTTAGGTTAATAAGTGGGTATCTAGTGTAGTTTATTAAATTTTGTTTACTTTACCTTGCAAAAATGCCCTGTTGTCTGGGGTAAGTACTTTTCAGTAGCGGAAGAAGAAATTATGGCAAATACTATCAAATTCATGATGTCCTGTGTATCGCTTTTACTAAATCATCTGGTACGCCTATGGAATTTCTGGTAATAGCTTCGCTTCGGGTACTTTAGAAGAGAATTGTTCATTAAGAGGGGGAAGGCCAAATGTACTGTCTCAATTGGGAATTCAAAATAACTCGCTCTAGTGTCGATTTTTGAAACTATACTAAGTACATTGTTTACTTTTTGAAACATTAATGTTCATATGATTTTAGCCATTGTATACTTAAAACTAGTCGAATCTCTTGTGATTGTTGACATTTAATGAAATCATGGTTTATCTGATGAATGTTCTAATGACTATTGTACGTCCTCGAGTGAAAAAAATTAGAGATTCAAATTCAAATCAATATTGTTGTGTATCTCAATGTGACTCTTGGGCAAAACGATCCCTTTGTACTGGAATGAGTTTTCATCATTTTCCGTGAGGAAATGAACATAACGTTCTGGTTTAGGTTTAGACTAATCTAGGATTGAGTGAGTCTATAGACGGACGGATGGGCTCTTGGGATTTTGAAGAAAAATACAGTTCCTTTCCAAAATCTTCCTGTATCGTCTGTGGCCAAACAAACAAAAATTAAAAGATACCTTTAAAGAGTGAAAAGACAGTTAAGAGTAAAAATAAATATAATCCAACATACCGAAGACTATTCATACAGTGTGGAAAAAGTGAGTGACTATGTATGTAAATCTAGGTGATAAGTGTTATGTATCTACTAAATAAAAGACACGACTAATTGTCTTACCAACTAGTGGGCAATGCCAACTTATAATACTTACAAATAACATTATATGCTAAAACTTTACATTCACAACAATAAGGACACATTTTCACACCATCTTGTTTCGTTTTAGTTTGTTTTGTTGGTTTTATTTCAATTCGACCATTCACAAATAGTGTGTAACAATTTTTAAAAATAATTCATAATAATAACTCCAGATGACATCATTAAGCTGTCCAGAAACTACGGAAAATATTTTTTTGCAACAAATTATAGAACGTATTTGTCTGTAGATTTAAATACACCACTTCACTAGAGTCTTGGAATGAATAACACTACACAAAACAAATTGGAAACTAATATGAAATGGCAATATTTTAAGAAAAACTCAAAACAAGTGTATAACCTAAGAAAGCAGACAAACAATGTACTTATGTCTGGTTTGCATTTTTGCTAGTCTGGCGCTGGCATCTAATTTTGAATTCCCAATAGCGAATGCACTCTACATATGGAGTGAATTCAGTATTGACGCAGCAGAATGGTAGGTAGAGAGGGGGAAAACACGAGTAGACACGATTGTCATCGTAAACATGGAGCGGTTGAAAGGTTACGTTTGTCAGGTTAATAAGTGGGGATCTATTGTTTATTCAATTTTGTTTACTTTTACCTTGCCAAAATGCCCTGGAGTCTGGGGTGAGTACCATAGCAGAAGAAATTATGGCGAATGCTATGAAATTCATGATATAACTGTGTATCGCTTTTACTAAATCATTTGGTACGCCTATGGAATTTCTCGTAATAGTTTCGCTTCGGACATCTTCTTGAAGAACTGTTCATTAAGTGGGGGAAGGTCAAACATGATGTCTCAATAGTGAATGCACTCACTACGATTTTTGCCCGGCGGCCATCTTTGTTACGTGGTAACGTCATTAAGCTACCGAATTTTACAAAGTATCATCCCAAACATTGATGCTGCCTTCATGACAAATCTAAATTAGTAGACTAAATTTACTCCCAAGAAAGGAAACCAAACCGTACGTTTTTGGCCACTTGGTTCTACGTCTAATTGAAGGAAGGTGTGTTTGTTGGACTAGACATTAGAAGGCTTATAGCTGACGGATTCTCAGAAAAAAGGGTGGATTGCATTGCAAAGAGGTCATATAGAAATTTTTAGGCAATGAGAAAGATCGTCAGACGAATTCTGAAAGCATTTCAGGCATAAGGTTGCCTAATGAGTTTGAAAGTGCATTTTCTCCAAACCCACATTGACTACTTTCCTGAAAATTTGGGAGCTGTGAGTTAAGAACATGGTGAACGAATCCACCACGATATCAAAGAGATGGAAAAAAGATATCAGGGAAAATGGAGCATTACAAAGATGGCCGACTACTGTTAGATGCTTCAGAAGCACAAACCTCATAAAAGAAGTAGATACCACATGAAGACATCACAATGGAAACCTATAGGGCGCCGCCATTAGACTCCCATATCAGAGGTGGTATCACTTTAATTTTGGCCCATCATTCATTTTCATTTATATCCATCATTCAATCTCCATTTTGCTTTTTGCTACTCGTGAATGTGTGAGTATTTGTAAGTGGCGGATTAGGATTTTATTGATAAAAACTTGGAAATACAAATGGCGGCCCCATTCTATCATTTATTGGTGAGAAACGTACCAAGGACTGAATTGCTCAAATATTCATCATGAATCCCCATAGATGACTACTTACTTCACAGTTAACACCAATATAGGGATTGGGGCCTGCTCCAGGTCCTATAATGAAAGCAGGATCGGATTCCACCAATTTTGCAATGCCCTTCAATTCGTATATTTTTTCCCTATGTACCACTGGTATGAGGTATGGGTTGCCACCAAGTTCTATTATTTTTGGACTACCTCCTAAACCTAACGGCCCATTAAAAAAAAATATAAAAAATGAGGAATATTATGAGAAAATGAAAAAAAAACAAGGTTACATTTCAGAATGAAGCCTCATGTAATGAAAAATCGAAAATATGTTATTGAGTTTGGAACAACAATATGAAAGATTAAATGAATTACCTTACACGTATCATATTTATTTATCATCAGTGAAAAATATTTGGGTGTGATTTTCAGATTTTGGTATAACCAAAAATAGACTGAATTTTCGAACTTACACGGAACGTTTTTCCTCTTTCAGTTATAATAGTTTGTTTAACACGTTGAACGCCGTGTGAGTTATATCTAACTCACGCTGAATTTGGTCTAAGGGTTACGTGAGTTAAATATAACTCCAACCATGCATTGGATTTCACGCTCTGTGAATCAAATACCATGTACTGTGAATGCTGGCTCTTTCTGCATGGCCCCAGGGACAGATTATCAGCTCCTTTTTTTTTAACTGATTCTGGAGAGTCATTGAAATCAGTAAACACTTTCAGATGATGGAAACTTTATTCTAATATCAAAATAGTTCAGACTGAATAATATAAATTATATAAACATAATCAGCAATGTGATGGTAATTACCATCAGATTTGTATGGCTTTGTGTTTCAAAAAAAAATTAACACAAAAAAAAAATATGTTTTTCATTGCATGTTCTCTTCCATGTTCTGCTTTCATAATCTCATTACAAAATGTACATCTTCTACTTGCCGACTACATTTTTTTCAGGGAACATTTTTTTTTTCATTGTTTACTTATATTTCTACTTGCTGCTGAACTTTTGTTCCAATTAGATAGTTTGATACTTCTTCTCTGAACTTTATTTGCTTTTTCTTTTTGGTTATTAATAAAACAGAACTTGTGCATGAATTATATTGAAAAGATGACTTCGTATTTGATAGCTGTTCTTGATTTAGTAATTCTTGAATAATATTTGTATACATTATTTTTTCGGCCCGCTCACATTGTAAAGAAATATAGTGAATAACGCTTGACAATGCTGTAATTCTTCAGCGCTCTCGGCGATAGTTCAGAACTTGTTACGTCTCATCTTCGCGCGGTTTCCGCATTGTTCAAACAGGAACATTTCTTTGGGAATTTATTTTGAAAAAACTACTTCAAAAAATAAAATAAAAAAAATGTAACCATTTTTATTGTCGTTCTGGAGATTGGCAGCATTGAAACATGAATGGGCTTGAGTCACATGCAATGCGCGTGGCTCAAGAGCGATATTCTGGTCTTGGTGATCTGTGAGTTGCATGGAAAAAGGTTTTTATTTTAAGAAATGTCATGTAAAGTACTACAAGTAATGTTTACAAAACATCTTTCTGAGAAACTAATTAAGTAACAGAAACATATTCTTCAGGATAAGAAGAGTTTTTCTAATGGTTTTCTCAACACTCAACTCGTAAGCACTGAACTTTTCCCGGCAAATGAAGATATTGCCCCCTGGCTAGGAGACAACTTGTTAGGAATATATTCCATAAAAATCAATACCGATATAGATTGGACTATATTGGTCGACCTGACCTAACAGCGGCATTGTTAACCGTCAGAAGTTTCGAATGATCGTTGATCATGTTCTGTTTTAGATTCACTCAATGTAGCATATCCTGAAAGGCATTGTTTAGTTTTGTAGAGACAGGCCTTGCCAATAGTTATATTTCTAATTCAATTTAGTAATTTCACAATCCTAGATCACGTTCATTTTTATTTAAAGACCAAAATATGACTTGCCTTCGTTCTTGTTGCCTATTTTAAGTAACGGAATCTCCTTATTATTAAAAAATTGGAGCTTCAAAATGAATTCCCTTCTTTTAGTGAGCTCGAACCTTTGTTTTATTTCTGATTGAATGAGAGATAATATTAGGAGAAAAACTGAAATTGTTTAGTGGAAAGTTAGGGAAGCTAGACTTTGGTAAGTGAAAGTAGTTTTTAAAATTATCCGGCAAAATATTTTATCTGCATTCCGAACCCACTTAAATCATAAATTTTAGAGTTAAATTTAATTTGGCCAACATCAATCACTTGGATAATGACAAAACAGGCGGTCGAAAGGAATTTTATTTCAACAAATAAATAGTACTTGCTACAGTGCTGACAGACTATCGGCATACGTTTTTAACTTTTCAGACCCTCTTCAGCTCGAATTCGGAAATATGACAACAAATAAACATTTATTAATAAGCAACTTGGTACATTGATAAGACATGTCCAGAAATAGGCATATCTATCAAGCAGAAACAAATTAATGATTTCAATTTGCAATCTTTCATTTCCAAAATATTTTGTCAAATTGGTTAAGTGAATTTTGAAGGTGATTGAAGAAAGCGACAGAAATAATTTATACCGGAAGAATCGAAATAATTTTATCTGTAATTCCTAGTGATTGATTGCGACTGACAGTAATCAGTTACACAGCTTTGGTTTTCAATGATAATTAATTGATAATGATGAAAGCATAACCACGTGCTTTACAAAAACGATTATAGATATAAAAATTGCTAAAAATAAGATTAATTGACGTGATAATCGCCTTCTATGTATTTAACAACTATTTTGGCAAATATGCATGGTTTTACTACCGCGTGAAATTGTAGGTCGAGATATATTTGGATACACAGAGAAAAAGTCATTACCCGTTAGCGAATATTAAACAGCAATATCCGTCCCGGCATATTTATTTTCGAAATTCGACCCATCAAACAAACCATCCGACGCCCTGGAAAAATAATTAAATAGTCATTTAGGAGGTGGCGAACCAATTCATTCGACTGGTGTCGTAGGAAAAAGCCGACAGCTTCATTTGACGATTTTTTTTAGAGCTTTTTGTCCACTTTACAACATTGCATTCACGACTGAATGTAGCTTAATGTAGCTAAACTTCTTGCATGTGTTCGCGTGCGACGATCATGTCCACACTTGTATTTATTTCCAAATACATACACAAATTTGTGCCCAATGCAACGCATATCGCAGTTTTTGGAACCAAGTTCCTTTACGCGGCTTGCGGTAGGTGTTGACTGGTAGAAATCGTCACGTAAGAAAAAAGCGTTATGCCCCCTCCAAGCGACTTTCTGTCTCTCGCTGTCTCTTTCTATTATATATGAGTCTGTGTGACAAGCATCCAGCTCTTGCTCATACGAGTCCGAAGGTGTACGAAACCATCCGAACTGCTGGTCTGCTCGCGGGAAATTTAAAAAGATACATGAGCGGTAGGATATCTATGCGAATACAAGTCGGATATTATCGTTGAGTGGTAATACGTGGAAGATACGTCATTTTAGCAAAGCTACGTTAAAGTATACTAATATTCTGACACTCAATAGACTGAGACAGCCGAGCGGTCTAAAGCCGGGATCCAACAGCGCGTGGAGTGGCAATCCTGGATTGAGGGTTGAGTGTCAAGGTTGGCGCGTCGAAATGTGTCGGGCCGTTCCCACGGCGCATGTAGGATCGCGGTTCCAGACGTGGACACGCAACGGTTGTAGTCTGTTTTGAGCCGGCAGTGTTGGCGTTGAAAATTTAAATAATTTGGTTCAATTGCAATCACTCATTTGCTCTTCAATTCGCTTCCAGGCATCATGAATTAAATTCCTGTTTTTATGGTTTGGATCCCGTGGGTTCCAAATAATCGGCTCGGCTTCATGGAGGGATAAAAATTCCACTTCGTTCGTCCACTCCATGGTGAAAGTTATAACCACGGCACTGACAGTACCACGCTCCTAGCCGTGTCGTTGGATCGCTATACAAGTGTTGAACGCCATCGTCCGAGCTCCTTTGAACCGTGTTCAATTACCGACAAACGACGGGACTCACCGCGCCGGCCGAAGATCGCCAAGCCGGCCCTATCCGACGGCGCGTGAACTGGCAAGTTTGGCGCGAGGAGTGCCACTCCACGTGCCGTTGGATCCCGGCTTAAGGCGTCAGATATAAGAGATTTAAGCTCTGGATCTCGAAACTAAGCGTGGGTTCGAATCCCACCACCTGAAGGTAAATTTTTTTCCTTCGAAATTGAGAAATGATTTGTTTTTTTTTAATATTTTTACGTGCTAGTAGGCTGATAAATGGGCAAGTAGTAATTCTTTAATAATTAATACTCAAAAAACTAAATTAATGTTATTCAATTAAATAGAAACAACTACGAATCATCTCGATATAGAATTGTTAGTGACTGGGTTTACAAGTTAATCTTAGTCCCAAATTCAACAAACAGGTCGTCAGTATGATTTGTAAGAAGTTATTTTTTTTGGTCAAAAATCTTGAGGATATTTTAAAGTTCGAAAAATAAAAATAAATTATTGCTTATTTTATATGATACTAGCTGACCCGACAGACGTTGTCCTGTCCAAATTCCTATATTGCCTAATTTTTTTTCCTGAAAACTCGTCCGCGTAGAATTTCTTTTTTCCTATATTTTTTTTGAGTTGCTCCATCTAGGTTATGCGTTTGACTCTGCCCGCTTCCCGTTATTCCGTTTTCCCTTTATCCCGTTTTTCTGTTTTCCCATTTTTCCGTTATTCCATTTTCCAGTTATCCCGTTACCCCATTATTCCGTTATCGCTTTCTCCCGTTATCCCATTATCGCGTTTTCCCGTTTTTCTGTTATCCCATTATCCCGTTTTTCGGTTCATTATACCATTTACCCGAAAAAAAATTAGCCAAATCGGTCCTGCCATTCTCAAGTTATAGGCTTACCAACACAGACATTAATTTTTATTATATAATCCTTAAAACTTTTCCAGGACAAAGAAATTTCCAATAACTTTTCTAAAAGTCCTTTCTTTCCCTAAACAGGCCAGTAGAGATAGACATGATTTTCCCAAAATTCAATAATAATTACAAAAGTTTCAAAACTTCAGTAGAGTGAAACTTTCATATGATATGTAGTCTGATTTTGCAACCCTTTTTTCTGAACAGAAGATGTTGAAAATCAGGATTTAATAAATTTTCACATTATTAGCGCGGTAAAATTTGATAAATAGCAATTTACATCCTCTGATAAATTTGCAACCACTCAAACAAAACGGAAATATGTTTTATCGAAAAAAAATTGTTGTTAGTCTTAATTTTTCGATGAAAATTTCAAAAGTTCTGCAAATCGAAAAAATTACTGAAATAATGTTGTTGCAAGAGTTTTAATTTGCAATCTCTTGCGTCAAACGGAAAACATATTTTTTCATTAAATTGATTTTTTTTAATTGAAATAAGTATCGAAATGATTACAAAAGTTTCCAATAATGGTTGCAAGTTGAGAAATTTCATTAATTTGCAACCTCGCGCGTCTACAACACGGAAATGAGCGTAAAATCAAAAGAACAATATTTTCGTATTTGTACTCTACCAAAAAAAGCAAAAGTTTTGCGAATCGGACAGACAACTCAATTTACCAATTGGTGGCAGTATAATAATTTGCAAACTATGTTACAATGCGGAACATTAGGAATTAAAAAAATATTTATTTTTGCAACACTTGTGTTATCTGAATAATAAAGATTCTCATATACCTATTAAATGACATTCATTGTGTTACCAAGTTAACTATCGGCCAAGAAGAAGCTAGTCAATGGTAGGTGAAATCATTCAATGTTGAAAACTAACGTTTTCGATATGAATTCGAAACATCATATTACAATTAGGAATTTGCATAAAAAATACTCTGAGTACGTTTGATGGAGGATCGAGAATCTCTCGACACGTTTTCATAATTTTCTTGATTCATTAAAAAATGGAGGACATATTGAGATTTAAAAAACACTCGTACAGTTATACATTAGTACGATTAACCTACAACTGTGTTACGTCACAGTGTTTTGTTTACAGATTAATGAATGCACAGCAGTTTAGTAACATGATTTATTACCAGAATAACAAAAAGAATGTCAATTGTATTTTTATGACAGACAACTATATAACTAACCAAAAACATTGCACATTCATTTAATAGTCCTGGAGCTACAACTGAAATAGAATTGCCTACCAACATGGTTTTCCTTCTTTATTTAAAAATTTATAAATCAAGAAAATGATGTTTGATTACATTTCAGTCCTACATTCGGATCAACAGAATTTTTCATGCGAAACCACAATTGGAGTAAGAAAGTCGAGTAGAAAGGTAAATTTTATTTAATTCAAGAAATACATTCCTACCTGAAAAAATTAAATTTGTTTGATGATGAAAATTATGTACTTGCGAGATATACAATCGATAACGTTTTGATATCCTTACTTCCATAGAGCATCGATTATTCATTTTAAAATCTCGTCGATTGCTGTAAAGTCATGTTGTGACAAGTGAAAATTTTAAATGAAGAATGATATCATTTCGTTTCTAATGCGTGAAAAATTTAATGTTTTCCAATAGTCTTTTAGCAGAATTTTGTACTCTTTCGATTGTTGCATTCGAAAATATATTAGATTAAATTTATGTCGCTGATTAGTCAAAAACAGTGATTGCTTCAGAGATTAATAAGTAGTTTAAATGTTTTTAATGGGTACCTACGTAACCGTATTATTCTTCGGATGCAATTTCAATCAACCATTACAAAATATAACAGATAACTCGATGGATAATCAAGTATTTAACTGGACCAGCGTAGACATATGTCGGTCTAATATATATCTTAAACCTATTTGCACAATGTTTGTTGTTTTATAGTTTGTTTTCATTAATGCACTAACATACCATTCAAGTTTGAAAACTTTTGGAATTAATGTTAATTGATTGTCTATATCTACTGGCCTATAAAATCTTATTTGGAGTATTATGAACATTAAAAAACAATTAGCCAAATCGGTCCAACCGTTGTTTTTATAAAATAACAAATATGTTACCCCGACCGGTATTCGTCCTGTGACCTTCGCTTGGTAAGCAACAGTCTAACCACTGAGCTATTTCCTTTTTGGTAATAAATGACTCGATAGTCTTTTTCTTCGCCAAATTTCTTATAATCCCAATTTTTTTAATTTCCGGACAACTTTCCTGATTTTTTCCGTCTCAAACCATCCTTTGGTTATTACGAACATTAAAAAAAATAGCCAAATCGGCCAACCGTTCTCACGTTTTGCGCTTACACAGTATCGAGATCCATTTTTATTATATAGATATCTGTTAATTTGTGAAAATGAGATGATAGCAATTTTTTTTTATTTGGCAACAAATTCGTAATGGAAAAGTAACAAATTATACAATGAACTGTTTTTTTTTCCAAAGTTGTTCATTTTCGTAAATGCAAGACCAACAAGTTAGTAACATAAAAACATAACATAAAAATTTACTACAGTTTCATAGCAGAGTTGAAAAAATTTATTCACTACCAATTTAACGAAACATTTGCTGAGATAACTTTTTGTCCTTTCATTAAATTATGATGCAATCAATTTATCATTATTGAAATGGGGAACTCATAGGCTAAGAGCGGGTTGCAGAAACCTGGCCAATCGAGTAACAGAATGAAATGTTTTTACAAGCTTTTATTTAATTTCACATTTGTATGTTTAGTTCAAATCTTGCAAGTGAATTTTGACCCACTTCTAGTTGTCCGATTGACGTGTGAAATTTGACAGGTGTTCATAATTCCGGTGATAATGCAATATGGAGGACGAGTTTTGTGAATATAGTTCGATTCTATTCAAAATTAGTATGTGGGGGTTTTGGGGTCGGACATCATGATTTCTTTGTCAAAATTCATGAATTAAAGATGGCGGCTCCAATATGGCGATGAGTTTTGTGGTTATAGCCCTATTCCAATAGAAATTGGTATTTGGGGGTTTTTGGGGTCAAAGTTCATGATTTTTTTGTCAGAATTCCCGAATTTATGAATTTTGACAAAGAAATAATGATGTCCCACATACCAATTTTGAATAGAATCGAAACACTCATAAAACTCGTCTGCCATTTTGGCAAAAATTCCATAATGCATTGTCATTTTCAATTTCGAAGGAAAAAAAAAGCTGCCGGAGCTGGGGTTTGAACCCACGCTCCCTTTCGTGAACCAGTTTAAATCTGGCGCCTTAGACCGCTCGACGAACTCGGAAGATACGTTATGTTGAAAGTATTACCAATCTATTTTTCTGAAAAAAAGGCCATGGAAAACTTATGCACAACTTTTTCCCTGACAGTATTTTTTTTTTATGTTTGCTGTTAGACCAGGGTCAATAATTTTTGAAACCAAAAAAAATAATAGTAGGATGAAACCCATTGGAAAAGGAACAGAATATAACAAAAATGAAAGGAAAAATAATTTACGGGCGATCTGAGGTCGAGAAGTGGAAAGGGGTGAGTTTTTGAGGGTAAAAAACGGTTTATCTCGATTTCCGGCAAAACTACAAGTCCTATGGAAAAAATTTACACTTTTTTCACATAACCTCAAAATTTATGTGAAAAATTCAAATAACCAAGTTTTTGTTTTTTATTTTTTTTTCACAAAAAAAAATTTTTTCACGAAATTTGGTGAAAACTTACCTTTTTATGTCCCGAACACACTGTAATTTTTTTTGATTTAAAATATTTATTTTTTTCACCTTATTTTGACTTAATATCGAAAAAGCACTCTAATTTTCAATCAAAAATTCTCCCGTCAAAATATCAGCTTTCTAAAAAAAGTCGGTGAACTTTTTGTTCGCTGAAATCTCTACTTTCTGATGGTGTAAAAAATATACATTACTATAGTAAATGTTCTCAGAAAATGCAAATAAATAACAGGTAGTAAGGCTCAGACCCTCCTAGCCCCTTCCCCACTTCTCTATGAAATACCTTTTGATGGGCTAAATTTTCCGTAGCTCACTCAGGTATATAAGTTATCTTAAAATAGCAATAAATAGGCATCTACGCATATAATTTGAAGAATATTCTACAACTTTCTCAAAATATTGTAGATGTCTTATTAAATATTAACTTTATTAACTTATTTGGTTGTTAATTATAGTAGTATATTTCGATTTGCAGTTTTTTTGTTTATCAATGTAACATGGAATATTTCTTACGTTTTTCGATTAATTAAAGTGTAAATTTTAATAAATAGCTCAAAATTGTAAAAAATTTGATTCGAGTTTTTTTCGTTTCTTTGCATTTTCTGAGAACATTTACCATAGTAATGACTTTTTTAAAAAAGCTGATATTTGACGGGAGAATTTTCGATTGAAAATTAGGGTGCTTTTTCGTTATTAAGTCAAAATGAGGTGAAAAAATAAATATTTTAAATCAAAAAAATTACAGTGTGTTTGGGTCATAAAAAGGTAAGTTTTCACAATTTTTTTTTGTAAAAGATAAAAATAAAAAAACAAAAACTTGGTTATATGTGAAAAAAGTGTAAATACAAAAGTTGTAGATCATTTTATTACCTACAACTTTGCCATTTAACTTTTTTCCATAGAACTTTGCCGGAAATCGAGATAAACCGTTGTTTACCCCTTCCACTTCCCCACCTCAGATCGCACGTAAATTATTTTTTCTTTCATTTTTATTATATTATCTTCCTTTTCCAATGGGTTTCATCCTACTATTTTTTTCCCACTTTTTACCATTTTCAAAGGCTTCAGCCCTGGTCTATATACTCTAAAAAACATTTCATTCTGTTACTCGATTGGCCAGGTTTTCTGCAGCCCGCTCTTGGACTATCAGTTTAGTAGTCCATATTATATTGTTGTGTATTAATATTTGATTCTGTGTATAGTAACAAATAATCAATAATAGATTAAAATAAATTGTTTCTTGGGAATTATTATTATTATTAACATGAAACGGTTTTATCCGTGACACATAAAACCGACAGAGTTATCAGTTGCTGTTCACGCCGCCAATAAGTGCATGGCCACGTATTCCCGATCACCGCTTATTTATAGATATAATCAGCGTTGCCGTTTTGTGTATAATTATCCGAATTGTGAATAATTTGAACGTCTGCGGATAATTTTGTGGATAATTCGATTTTTTATCCATTTACGTATAATTAGAGACTATTCTAACAATTTGAAAAATATGGATTCGGGAACGATTAAAGATTTTCAATTAGGGGACAGTTTCAACCGCCACTTGAAAAATTGAAGTGAAACCAACCAATCGTGTCATTATATTACAAGTAGATTTTTGAAGTTTGGCCATTGGCATTACTGTACATCACTGCGGGCAGGTAGTAGGTACTGGTTGTCAACAACGAACAAAATTTGTAGTTGACAGAATGACATTTGACATTTGTATTTGAAATGAGAGTTGAATCTTGAATCAGTTTATAGTATTGGAAATGGTATATTTCCAAACCTTGAAATAGTGATAAATCTGTTGATGATTTTACCATTTTCCAATGCTTCAGTGAAAAGAGTTTTCAGCATGTTACAACTGACGAAAACAAATCAAAGAAACAGACTGGAAACTAATACCCTCAAATCAATATTTTTCGCCAAAGAAGGTGTTTCAGAGAATTATGGTTGTTTGAAATTCGAGCCATGTACAACAGTGTTGAGAACAAATTATACCTAGTCAAATCATTTGAATACATTATACCTTTCAGAGTTCGTATTTATTTTTTTCCTATTTCTGTTTGTTATTTCAGTTTATTTATTAATATATTCTATGAAATTAATGGATGGTTTGTTTTCAACTTCTTCCTACCTACTTGAGTTATTGAACTTTTCAATATTCAGACAATTCAAGCAAACCTCACAAACACCTCATATAACCTCTCATTTTATTTATAAAGGTGAATTTTGAATTTGAACTTTACCGGGGACAGATGAGTCATCCAATAGAGCAGCTTGTTCGTTGCTACAGATTCGTCTGAAGCGGTTCACTCTACACTTAAATGCGTTCGTTTGTTTTTAGTAGTAATTTGATGACTTTAACTTTTTAATCTCCCATAACGCATTACATATTTTTACCAGTTTTTTCTCTTCAAAATCTGATGATTGACTCTATAGCAATATATTTAGTATTATCCAAAATCGTACGACCGGTTTATAAACCTTGACATATGCTTAATTATGCTTAGTAATTTAGTTTTTTCCGATTCCCAATATTTTGAACCAATTTCACCTTGATAAGTATGTTTTTTAGTTAACATTTGTAATGTATAATATTCGTATATTTACAAGTTGAGCTTGGATAATTACGTATAATTTGACTTCGGGCCATGGATAATATGAGAATTCCTGTGTGGCAACACTGGATATAATATATGATGTATTAGACATAAACTCACCACTGCTGGCCAACGTGAAAGGCTGTTGGGTCAAATCCGGGCAGTCCACGACCTCGACTTGTACTTGGCCAAAATTCGACCGCAAACTTTTATTCAAGACTGAAAAATTAAACAAATGAAATATTCTTCTTCGAATTAATACTTATTAACGAACCTTCAGCCACCTCTTGTAAAGGCGGTACGTACAAATCTTTGGATTCGAGCGGCAAATTTTTCGACTCCAATGCCATGATGCTGTCGCAAAGAAATAACAAAAAACTTATATAACTTTCACAAATTGAATATCACAAATGGGCGATATTTACCATTTTAGGTACGAGGCAACAAAAATGTGTAGCACAAGTTTCATGTCGGATTAAAATAAGAGAAAGTGAATTAAATGTGTATCAAAAACTTAACCTTGCTTGGGTTCAGGACCGGAATCGCCTAATTATTCGGGAAAAAATCGTGAGGCTCGGTGCAATAAATGTATTAATAGCAACGGATTAATAGGACTGAGGAATTGGTTTTAGAAAAAACATAATATTTTTTTTTCATTCAAATTCAAACAAAAATACAAAATATAATAAAATAAAAGATATATAACATTTGAAACATCTATTTGCACATCTCTATGAACATGAAGTAGAGCTAATCCAACCAACCACACGAACTGGCATTGTATAAGATTGAAAAGAAAAAAAACAAAAAAATATACTATCAGCTGAACACTTGAAAGAATGTAATTTCAATGAAAAATAATTTTTTCATTGAATTTTGATAATGTGAGGCTATTGTTTATTAAGAAATTTTTTTGGAACCACCGATTTTATTAAAAACCTAATAATTGTTCACAGAATGAATCCATATTCTATTTTGCTTCCTGAATCACATTTTACATGTGTACTCGATAATATCACGCTATAAAATTGTATAAAAGTTTATTATTTTGTTCAATTATAAATTTCTGAAGTTAACACAGTATGAGAAAGTAAATAAATAGTATCATTTTTTTTTATTGATATTTCACATTATTATCAGTTTTATGTCTGACAAAGGCATTTTACAACGATTTAAAAATATTACGCAATTTGTTTATAAAATATTCATAAACAAATGAATAAGTTGAATATATTTCAGAAATTGTTTTCTTGCATTAGGTTGCTGAGAGTTTATTATGATTGAAAAAAAATATTTTTTTTTTTAATTGTTTTTTTTGTTTTTATTATTTAAATACAATATTAAGAATTTTTTTCTTTAACATTAATAATTGGTTATTCTCTACCTAATGAGAAAAAATTGTTTTTATTAATTATGTAATTGTTTATTCACTTAACAATTTGTTATAAACAAACTTTGATTGGCATTATTTTTTTTTATGGAACAAAAAATAACAAAAACAACCATATACGACAAACTGTTCAAAATTTGTTTTTTCTTATTTTTTAGAAAATTCTATAAAAATTACCAACAATATTTTTAAACATTTTGTCGCATATGGTTTTTTTTGTTATTTTTTGTACCATTTAAAAACAAATTGCCAAAGTTTGTTTAATTGTTGCGTAAATACACAATTACATTATTCATGGAAAAAATTCTTATTAGGTAGAAAAGAACCAATTATTTTTTAAAGAAAAAAATTCTTTATATATTATTTAAATAATTAAAAAAATTGTTATGAACATTAAAAAAAACATTTAATCATAATAAACTCTTAACCTAATGCAAAAAAACAATTTTTGAAAAATATTCAATTTATCCATTTGTTAATAAATATTTCATAAAC
Organism: Gonioctena quinquepunctata; assembly: GCA_018342105.1. Classification (NCBI taxonomy): domain Eukaryota; kingdom Metazoa; phylum Arthropoda; class Insecta; order Coleoptera; family Chrysomelidae; genus Gonioctena; species Gonioctena quinquepunctata. The sequence goes on along the minus strand of JAFIRS010000880.1, from coordinate 49,192 downwards.
AAACAGCGTCTTTTTTTCAAAAGGTTTAAAATGCCTTTGTCAGACATAAAACTGATAATATATGAAGTATCAATTAAAAAAAAATTACAATGTCTACTCGATTTCTCATATTTTGTTAACATTAGAAATAACTAATTAACAAAATAATCAACTTTTAAACAATTTTATAGCGTAATATTATTTAGTACACATGTAAAATGTGCTCCTAGAAGCGTCATTCTGCGAACAATAAAAGGGGTTCCAAAAAACTATTAATTAACAATAGCCTCCATTATAAAATTCAATGAAATTTTTTTTTCAACGGAATTACATTTTTCAAGTATTCAGATACTACAATTCTTTTAAATTTTTAAATTTATATTTAATAGTATAAAAAAAAATATGTGCATTGCTCTCTCGAGAGGTGCTGTACTCCTGCATTAATGCCCACGCGTTGAACGTTGAATTAATATTATAAATACTTGAGATAGAGTTCCTCTTCATGAACCTGTTTTTTTATTTTCTCTATCATCAATAGTTTTTGAGCTATTGCCAAAAAACTAAGTAGAAACGTATATTTCTTCTGAATTATTTTAACCACAAATGTAGTTTGACCAGTTGAAATAAATAATTTTGGTAAGGTATCATTTAATTTTTTTCTTGTTATGTTCACGAGCAGGTGGACTATAAAACACAACTATCTGTGTGCCAACGTTTCGGAGAAAATTCTCGCCTTCATCAGGGCTACAAATGAACAGTACTGTATACTATGCCAGGCAACATAAATTGAATATAATACATACATAACAAACAGCACAGAAACATATACAAGAACCAGTCCAAATGTGACGATTCTCAAGTAAGTCTACTCACCTCAAATGTTATTTGAGTTTTGACGTCTAGGTATAGTATAGTATAGTTTAGGAATATGGCGTATACAAAAATATGCAAAAGCCTTCTAATCACGTTACAATGAACAGAACAGCATCCAATGATACATTGAAATATAATAATTCGGCTGAATTCAGTTTTTTTGGTGCCAGCTTACCACGAACTTTAAAATGTGTAGTTTTTCTTTTGGAGTGATGTGTGTAGTGTAGTTTAATGATTGACCAGGATTTTCTTGTAAATGTAGTCTTTTTTGTAAGGAATCCTCTGTCTAGAATGGTTGCAGATGTGAAGTAAAACATGTGATCTACTTCAAAATGGTGAGAGCTCAGTGCATTTTTATTATTTTTATTCCTGTTAATCTCAGCACAGTCATATTGGTGTTGTTTCAATCTTTGTTTTGAATATTGTTTTGTTTGACCTATGTATGTCAAGTCACAATGCATACAAGATATTTGTAAACTATATTATCTTTCAATTTTGAATAAATACAATTTCTTGGGAGTTTTGTGTTGTATAGGGCTGGCTATTCTCGATTTAATATTACCGATTTTCTGAAACTATCAGATTCGAAGCAATTTTAGCACCATTGGTTTCAAATATCTTCAGCATCTTTCCAAGCAAATTCAGAAGCTGATTTAACTACAATAAAACAACATGGTTGGTGGAAATCCTCAACCATAGCTGGGGATTACATCGACTCCATTAAAAATATAAAGGAAAAGGGTTAAAAAAATAGTTCTACATCTGCACTTGAATAGCACCGGCAGGCAACGTATTAATACTGCAATGTAATAGGTACAAAAAGGCACTACATAAACTTTTATAACCTAAAGCATGAGGTAATACTGAGTTCTGATAAGCTAGAACGGGGTGTCGGGGTACTGCGTAGCGCACTAAAAATTCACCTTGAACTCGATAATATGAATTATTACTTGTTGTCCGGCGGAAGGCTCGATCTTATTATCCTCTTTCTTGGCATCCAGAATTTTCTAGCGGTTCGTGGAAACATCGATATCATTCGATGTTGTCAACGGAATTCCCCAACGGTTGCATTGTCTGGCGCGTGGCAAACAACCGGATAAACACGCAGGTGTGCACTGTACTTAATTTCGTAACAATACTTACAAATATAAATATAAGAAGTTAGTGCATATTCTTTGAAGAACAGAAATATCATTTCATTTGTTATGGACAATTTTATCGAGTTCAAATGAAAATATTTTATTTGTTACTACCAACCTATACAATGGGTGTTTGTTTGGTCAAATTGTGGTGAATGATAATTGTCCATTTCGCAACAAGAATATGAAAAGTAACCTTATCCATCGGATGTAATCCAATATTCGTCGAGGTATTAGCCAGGAAAGTAGTTGGTTCCCGATATTCGAGCCAACCTACACATATTGTCAGAGCTGTGCGATGCTATAATACAGAGAGGCGGCCGCATCAGGCGACACTGTAAGGGGGCGGCATAAGAAGTGAAATCAAAATACAATTTGAATCATTCAATAATTAAAAATTGTTTACGCAACACTTTTCTATAATGGTCTATTTTATTTCCATATTGATGTAGCTATAGTATTTCAAATATCAATTGCAAAATATAAAAACTCCTTCGGAACCCTAACCGACCATTTAGTTTGATCTGCCATAGGCGGATATATATATAGTCCATCCAATATCAATTGCAGAAGCTGTTTCTATAGGGAGCAAATGAAAACTCACTTCGCTAACACGAGCGTATATGCGAAGAAACGGAACGAAAAATAATTAGTACTACTCGTAAACATTTTCCGTCGGCAAACGGTAGATCAAAAGAGCCGATAGTCAACGTGGACTCGAGTGAGGGCTGTCAGTTGTACAACCGATTCGTCTGGACCGATCAAGTTGGACATAATACTGGCAGGTGTGTCTCTACGATGGGAGGTCATAAATCACGCGTTATATTTGTGTTTTAATAGCTATGAAAGATTAAAAACCAGTAGCGTCTATGGCCTTGGTGTGTGCCGATCGAAATACGTTTTAGGATATAATAATAACCTACATCAAACAATGAAAGAAATTATTTTTTTCTTTCTTAATGTATTTGTATAAATAAAAGCTTGTCTTTAATTTTTTTTCATTTTTCATTATTTATGAAGTATTTTTAAAATCTCCGCCACTGCTGCTCACACGATTTCGCCGCAAGACTTTTTTATGCTTCTGCAATTGATATTGGGAAAACTATACCTCATTTTATTACTACGTTCTATGTATACAATCTTGCATAGCAATACGGTGCGTTTAACAATACGATTCGCCGTTTTCATTGGTGCTGTTTACACAGATTGTTCATTTTGACGTACGTTCATCAAGTCCACGTGGACAGACGCTTTCTTTGATGTATAGGAGATTTTATACGGGTAGTAAACATTATTTTTTGTTTCTTAATTTGGCATGAGTGCCGTGCGTATATATTAAATATTGATTACACATAACTGTGTTCTGCAATTGATAATGGATGAACTAGACACGATTTATTATTTTTCGCACGCCACAGCCTAAGCGCTTTCGGTACCCTTTGATTTGATTTCGGTTTCTAGTGCAGGTGCAACTCTGGCGAGCTATTAGCTATTATTTTTGTTTCAAAAAGACAATTGCACATGTTATGTGTTTATAGTTCTGCATGGAGCAGACAACAATTGACAATATTTTAATTTTTGTTAGTTAGTTCCCAGAAGTAGCAAGTGGCTGTGAGTGTTTGAATTGATGTACCTATAGTCCATCCAATATCAATTGCAGAAGCTGTTTCTATAGGGAGCAAATAAAAACTCACTTCGCTAACACCAGCGTATATGCGAAGAAACGGAACGAAAAATATTGTGTACTACTCGTAAACATTCGCCGCCGGCGTAGGGAAGATCATAAGAGCCGATAGTCAACGTGGACCTGAGTGACAGCTGTCACCGATTCGTCTGGGCCAATCGAATCGAATCGAATGCTTGGGGGTGTGTCTATACGATGGGAAGTCATAAATCACGCGTTATATTTGCGTTTTAATAGCTCTGAAAGATTAAAAACCAGTAGCGTCTGTGGTCTTGGTGTGTGCCGATCGAAATACGTTTTAGGATATAATAATAACCTACATCAAACAATGAATGAAATTATTTTTCTTTCTTAATGTATTTGTATAAATAAAAGCTTGTCTATAATTTTTTTTCATTTTTCATTATTTATGAAGTATTTTTAAAATCTTAGAATATCTTAATAAAATTAGTTATCTCCGCCACTGCTGCTCAGAGGATTTCGCCGCAAGACTTTTTTATGCTTCTGCAATTGATATTGGGAAAACTATACCATTTTCTGCTTTTTTTTTCAACAATCCAAGATTATTTTGAAAAAAAAACTTTCGAAAAGTCGCATTATACTGAGAAAATCTACCTCACAATCCTGCCTAATGTATAGGTTAGTAAAATGGTGAGCAGAGAAATAAGACATTTTCATTTTCTGAAAATAATAAACTCGAAGATACATTCAAGTATTAGGAAATATTTTTTCTTTGATTTCAGACCCCGCCTCTTTTTAAAAATAAAATAAGAAAATTGCAGTCTGCTTAGATAATATTTGAATGCACACTAGTTGTTTTTTATATACATTAATCAGTCCTAAATCCACACTGATTAAAGAATAATTTACAATGGTGTCAAAATGTATAATAAACTACCTGCAGATATATAGAACTCGGATTCTCTTAAAGCTTTTAGAAAAAAGTTACATGAAAGACTGGTAGGTATCCAAAGCCTATTATAACTTGATAGAATATTTTAATGACGAAGTGATATGATATTGTTGGTGCTTGTATGTAATAATATGTGTATATCTACCTGGATGTGATTTTTCATATGTATTGTTTTCATGTAATTACGTAATTGTACACTTATTTGGATGTGATTAATTATATGTTTTCTTTTTACCAGTGTTTGTCAATAAGGTTCTGTATCTTGGATAATAAACACATACTCTCTCTCTCTCTCATACAAATAGATATAGTTTTCCCAATATCAATTGCAGAAGCATAAAAAAGTCTTGCGGCGAAATCCTGTGAGCAGCAGTGGCGGAGATAACTAATTTTATTAAGATATTTCAAGATTTTAAAAATACTTCATAAATAATGAAAAATGAAAAAAAATTAAAGACAAGCTTTTATTTATACAAATACATTAAGAAAGAAAAATAATTTCATTCATTGTTTGATGTAGGTTATTATTATATCCTAAAACGTATTTCGATCGGCACACACCAAGACCACAGACGCTACTGGTTTTTAATCTTTCAGAGCTATTAAAACACACATATAACGCGTGATTTATGACTTCCCATCGTATAGACACACCCCCAAGCATTCGAATCGATTCGATTGGCCCAGACGAATCAGTGACAGCTGTCACTCAGGTCCACGTTGACTATCGGCTCTTATGATCTTCGCTTCGCCGGCGGCGAATGTTTACGAGTAGTACACATTATTTTTCGTTCTGTTTCTTCTTCGTGTTAGCGAAGTGAGTTTTTATTTGCTCCCTATAGAAACAGCTTCTGCAATTGATATTGGATGGACTATACTTCATTATCAACTACAATATGAAATTAACATTATTTTATTATTGTTTTCTTTTTCTTTATATCTATTAAATCAGTTTTCATAACTTTAATTACTACACCTAAATTAGAAGAATTGATTAATATATGAATAATGTCTCTAGTTTCAACATTGAATATACCTGCAAGAAATCGTACGATCGAAAACTAAAATTTGAAGGGGAAATCTACTAGGTACTTGAAGATTCCGTTAGTGAAATTGTCATAAAAACATTGTTTGTTAGCAATGATATGGCAATAATCGCAATTTTTTTGCCTATTTAAACCTACTTTTCTTGAAAACCCATGTGATCGAACAATTTTGAGAAGGGATTCGAATTTAACGCACAAAAAAAAAATTTTACCGTAGAAAACGACATCTACTTCCGAAAAACGCAAAAATACAGATCCGTATAATCATCGCAATTATAGTAAATTATAGAGAATTTTTCCCGCAGATTTCAGAATGGAGCTCTGGCCAATTGATGCGGTAGATAAATTTTATCGAGGCTTTAGTAATTGTGAATAACAGCAAGTTGTTATAGTGTGACTATTATCTTATAATTTTTAATGACTGCAAAAATAACTCCTGCATTTGCAGATTGTGTGTCTTTATATCAGTCTAGTAAGGCTACGGTTGTCTCGTATTGTATTTTTATAATGCAATTGATCATCTGACAAATTTTCAGCACTAAAATATTTGATAATATACATTGGTTTAATAAGCTACGTTCGTGCGAAAATAAGAGCAACGTATTCCGATCGACAAATTAATCAGAAAATATTTTCCAGGGTCACTACGAAAAATTTGATGACTGGTAAAATAAGTGCCACACTCATTTGCAATTTTAGCCTATCAGATCCAATTCAAAATCGCAGACAGTCGTGACATTTCTTATATCACTTTCCAACTTTTTTAGAAATAAGTAAAAATGTGACATTTTCAAACCTTGAAACAAGTCAGAAATGATTCATAGTGATTGAAAATTAAAAAATAGTTCAACTTTGTGAAAAGTATTGAAATTATAAGAAATAATATTGATTTGTCGTCAGGATCTGACTTTCCTATAACATCTTATACAAATTTAGGGGTCAGTTACATGCAAAATTATTTTATTGAATTGAAAGATATTTTTTTCTCGTTGCAGATTAACTTAACTTGTCATGTAATGATCACATGAAACTTATTGTAACTATCAACAAAACTTTGGAAACTATTTGCAGATGGTGTTGTGCAAACTACTTGGAGATGAATGTTGTGTAGACCAAGTATATGGTAATAGGTAAAGAAAAGTATTACAGAAACTTTTGTAATCAAGAGTATGAGATTTTACTGGGTTCTGATATTGTAGAACAGGTGAACCAATTTAAGTGTTCAGGAGTTATTGTTGTTAGGAGGTTGCAATGAATGTACTGAGCATGCCAATTATATTATAAAAAGAATATAATATAAAATATATTATTTATCTCGATGTGCCCCATATTTATGGATTTACTGTACAATTCGTTAGTCCTACCTCATTTCACTGTTCTACAATTTTGAATCTACTGAATCAAAATGAATTTGCTTGCCTACAGAAACTACATAATGGAGCCATTTGAATTAAGGAACAAAATTGTTAAAAGAAGTTATGCACAATGACCAAACTCACGGATAGAACTGACTTTTCAAATTCAACAAGTTGCCTTAACTTAAACCCAAAATTCTCTCGAATTTTGGGTTTGTTCAATAGTTTCGGAAGAGATTGAAAGTTTATCATATTTACCTTATTTTAAGAGAAAGTTAAATTATGTCCCTCAATAGAAAACCTTGTAGCAAGTTATATAGTCAGTCAATCTCTATGGTAACAGCATTGGATGCAATCGCTAGAGCCCTGTATTAAACTTTCAGGGAAACTGTTCAAAACTTCCGTTTCTGTTTAAAGAATTTACAAAATATAATTCTTGCTAAATTTGGGCCCCAACGAATTAACAACATCTACAAATGGGCCTATCTTCCCTTCTTTAACGTAAGTTTCAGTGCTTCAAAAACATGAACGCCCAAGGCGTCTCTTGAGCTGTACACTAGAAATTGAGGGGTCAACAAAATGCAGCTATAGTAGCGTTTGACTTTTGACAAAGGCAATCAACATCGTAAATATAATAAAAATAAGATCAAAAACTAAAACTTGACTACGAAAAATCACGCTTTAAAAGTATAAAACAAGAAAATATTCTGATCTGAAATTGTTATGTACAAACTATTCAATATTTATCATCTATTAAATACATATCATCTATTCAATACATATTCATAGAGATGTTCAGAGGATAGCCGTGGTCATATGCCACCTACCCTAACAAAACAATACATTCTAACAGTAGTAAGCGATCATGACGTATGAATATGTATTGAATACATTAAAATATATTACGTGTAAGTTGTTAATTTAATAGATGATAAATATTGAATAGTTTGTACCTAACAATTTCAGATCAGAATATTTTCTTGTTTTATACTTTTTAAAGCGTGATTTTTCAGTAGTCGGGTTTTAGTTTTTGAACTTATTTTTATTTCATACTTTTTAGAGCGTGATTTTTCAGTAGTCAGGATTGAACTTACTTTTTATTTAAACTACTCACGAAAATACTTGAAAATTCATATTTGTTTCAACTACAGAACATTCATGCCAGTAAACTTTTTATTGTTGAAAAATGAAATTAGATAGTATTTTCTTGAAACTTCATTCACTATACTGTTATAGGAAATGTTTGGGAATACTTAGGAAAATTAATGAAATATTGATCTATCTATGAAAAATCATCAAAATACCGAAAGAACTGATTATTAACATCTTGGGTTGGAAATATTTTGTTTAATTACCTCACGTATAGAACTTATTGCTACACCTAATCACTCTAAAACAATGATGATAATGATTTATAACATAAAACGTTCACTTATCAGCAGAACTGATTTCATAAGTCAAGAAAATAAAATAAATCTGTAGATAAGAGGGGCAAGGGCAACCTTTGAACTTTGGGGGCTTTTGCGATATATGTCTACCATAGATATTAATAAATAACGTCTAGATATATTGCTTCTACACAAACGACCAAAACAATTTCAAAAATCATTAAAATCATCATCAATAAAAATAATTTCACTCACGTATCCAGTGCCCAAGGAGAAAAATTTATTCATTCGGTGCACGGCCACTGCCACTTAACTTGTCGATAAATATTCCGCAAATTTATGCACACAATAGTTATTTGTGTTTATGCAATAAAAATAAACTATCATTTTAATAATTTCATAGACAATCATTTGAACTTCTATCAACTGTCAGTTGTCAATTTCCAGAACTACTGACCACAGACCACACAGCAAACACGGCGTTGCAAAGTCACCCTTATCTATGCCTTTTTGTCTGCTTGACTCCCTGAGGCTGAAATTTAAAATAAATACGCAAGCGCGCAAGACTGTTTTGTTGACTGTTTCAGGCATGAAAATAAATGGGATTGGTCCTATTTCAAAGAGACTTCTGAAATAAATTCAATGTGGGCACTACAATTCGATTCAAATTTGGATTATTCATTAAATTATTTTCGAAATGTATGCTGCAAATCCTGTTATTTGAAAAAATGTTGTTGCTTCTTCGAGCTATATTCATCATTACAAGCCAGTTTCCATTGAATAACTCGTTCCACATCTTTCGGATTGTGAATTGGGAAATCTAAAATATCTGATCTTATGGGAACTACCTAAGATAGAAGAAAAACCGTTAGTGCAGATATGAAGAAATAAAAATTATATTCTACTATACTCTGTAAACCACCACTGAAGCAATGATTTAACTGAAAACAAATATCAGAATACCACAGATAAAGAGCATGCAAAACTTAAGAGGTTGAACAATAAATATTCTTGATTATCCCGTATGAACGCGTATGTCAATTTTCGCCAAATCGCTTTGAAAAAAAAACTTTTTGAGAAGAAATCACTTTGGGAAAATCGCCAGTTAGACTTCTAGAAAAATCAAGCAATCATCTGATTTTTAACAGTCATATGCAAATATTGTGGTTACCACATCAGCAACAAACTCAGATATCGGAAAAATGGTCAATGTTTCTAATAATTTGAAATTGAAAACGTCAGTTTTCTCATCACATCCAAAAACGTACTCCTAGCGCCTCTGATACTCCTAGTTGCTTTGAACTGTCATGTCTTCGTTTGTAAGGCCCACTTTTATAGGTTCCAGTTAACCTCTGGTTGAGTTTACTAGTGGTTAGAATGAAACGAGCATCATTTCTATTCTAACCACTAGTTAACTCAACCAGAGGTTAACTGGAACAAGTGTCCTCAAGTTGTACTAATATTTTCAATTGTTACCGAAACATCACATTAAAAGTGAGTTGAATTCTTGTTTGGGTTGTAAGAAATGGTATCGTCTATGGATATTACTAAACAACCACATTTGGCACTAGTCTTTGTGGGAAGTTATTCAAGTGAAGGTCAAATCGAGTTTGAATTGCGGATCACCTTTAAATTTGAAAATTAAAAAACAAATGGGTTTTGAGAAAATATTTTTGTAAAATAAAATATCTGAGGACGGAACTGCGGCAAAAAAAAATCATGCGTGTTCCCCATTCAGAACTGGCAACTGTGCCTATCTCCTTTCAAAGGTCCGAGGTCAATGAAGCCTCAAACCAAACATCAAAGGAAATGGGCGGAGCTTCCTATCTGTGTGTATAATCTGTAGCCTTGTTACGCAACAGAGGGAGTGCTGGATGATGCACATAATAGGAAGCAAGGTCCAAAAAACACAGAGTGAGAAAGAGAGTGCAGTGACCTAACCTAATTTATTTGTAACATAAACATAACCTTTGTATATGATTTGTCAAGATGCTTTTTCCATAACTTGAGTTAATAATTACACCGGAATGTAAAGATTCATTGATTTCATTTTATTTTCATTCAAGGAAAAACCAATAACGAATTATCATGGGTGTATCCGGAGAAACTTTTCGGAGTACCTTCAACTTCATCAACAAAGATCTTATAAGGTGGTTTCCAGGACATATGGGAAGAGGATTGAAACAGATGCAGCAGAAATTAAGGTCTGTTGATTGCCTGATAGAAGTGCACGATGCTAGAATACCCATATCAGGCCGAAACACTGACTTCAAGTATACCATCAGTGGTGTGAAACCTCATATATTAGTGTTGAATAAAGTAGATCTGATAAAGAGATCGATGATTCCAAGAATAGAAAAAACCTTGAAAAACGAATATAGTAACATTGTCTTCACTAACTGTAATAAACAACAATGCTCTGGTGTTAAAAAAATATTCCCCTTGGCTCAAGAACTCATAAAAAAATCAAATCGGTACAACCGTACAAACGAAGAAGATTTTAATATCATGATAATTGGTGTACCGAATGTTGGAAAGTCTTCATTAATCAATGCTCTTCGTGTGAGACACTTGGGTAAAGGTAATGCTACTACTGTAGGCGCTGCCCCTGGAATAACAAGAAGTGTATTGCACAGGATCAAGATGTGTGAGAAACCTTTATTTTACATGTTGGACACACCAGGAATATTAACACCCAATATAGCTGATATGGAAACAGGTTTGAAGTTAGCTCTTTGTGCCACTATAACTGACCATCTGGTCGGAGAAACATTAATGACAGACTATTTGTTGTTCTGGTTGAATAAATACCAGCGTTATGATTATGTTAAATACTTCAATCTGGAAAGGCCAACAGACAACATTTTAGAGCTCCTGGCCCATATAAGTGAAGTCACAAATAAAACTCTGAAAATAAGGAATAATTTAAATGTTTATGTTATCAAACCTGACTTAGATACAGCTGCTAAAATGATGTTGAAGGCTTTTAGAAATGGTCATTTGGGAAAAATTGTGTTAGATGAAGATTCAATAACGTTTTAAATAAAAAATAATTTTTAAGAAATAAGTAGTCTGAAAGATCACATGAAGGTCACTGATAACAATGACGACTCAATTTTATCATATATATGCGAATAATTTTATACATAGGGCCAAGACTTATTCCATGAAACTCAAAGTTTTAAGAATTAACATATTACTATGGAAATAGTTCCCATTATTGAAGGGAAACTTCTTTGTGCCTGATGAGAGTAAAATTTCAAGGTCAACGCTTCTGATACAAAATATGTGCTATGCTATATACGTTGCAGGGCTCGTTTTTATTCTCCCTTTGTGCCATCATCCGTTGTCTTGCATTTTGTAGTGGAAGTGTGTAATATTTTAATTTGTTTATGCACTGTACGTATTTCAACAGTGAGAATAAATAATTTTTGTTAATAAATTAATAATTGTTTATATACTGAGCAGTTATTTTAAAATCAGTAATATATTTGTTAATTCATGTTTATTTATTTTTATTTTAATCAAATATCTAATAAATAAGGTATGGATTCTTAAATACCTTAAAAAGAAAAAAAAGCCAAAAAACCCGTGCCCTACTATCTTATTATTGAATTGCTTAAACAATTTTGCAGAGTAAAGTTAAGTAATACTCTAAAAGTGGTTGGGGATAAAATAAATTGATTTACGTTAAAATACGTGTTAAATTGTAATTAAAATTGTTTCCATGCTATAGTTGGTGTCCTGAAAATCTTAAAATAACATGTGGGTTTGTTGTAGGGATGCACCTGGTAGCCAGGTGCCAGGTAGCGGAGTACCAGGTAAACCCGGTTTCACCCGAATTTTACTACATATATATATATATATATATATATATATATATATATATATATATGTATATTTGCATACGTATATATATATATATATACTTTCACTTCTGTCACATATACTGAGTTGCACACGTTCTTTTTCATCAGTTAGTTTTATTTTTTTAACGAATGCTTTGATTCTGCACCAAAACAGTACTTTTATCAATTTCTACAGAATTATGCAATAGGTAGGTTTCATAAATTATCTGGATGATTCTTGAAATATTGAGATAAAGAATTGGTTATAATACAATACTCTTTCTTCGAAATGACCCTTTAGAATACTCTACTACAGTTAGAAAAATAAAATGAAGATTTTTGTGAAGAGTGTATAAACATTGATATGTGTTCAATGTTGGCAAAAATGTAGAATATTGTATATAGTGATCAATAAACTTATTGATAATATTGCATTTTATATTACTCTGATTTATTTAAAAAATGCAGTCGGTTCAGGAAGGTCACATTTTGTATAGAATATCCACAATTGTTATTTTTGCATGCAACAAATTTGTGATTCTTGAGAAGTACATGGCACTACCAATAAGTTGAAACTAAAATTCGAGGACACCATAATGTCTGTCAAAAATGTTGAGTTTCAGTTTAATGTTGAGTTTCAGTTTTTCCAAGTCTTCTCTAACTGATTTACAGATATCACACATATATATTTTTGAGATGGACTTGAATTTTTCATTATGGGCTCAAACAATGACGTAATTAAAAAATCCATAAGTTTGTTAATTATTTAAGGAATCAAATGGATACTTTTTCTCGTTGATATTATAGTCTCACAAAAAAATTCGTCCTGCGGGAGAACAGATGTGCATGCCGGGGTGATTCTAGCAGGTGAATCCAGTCAGATGAAAGTGTCTAGATCATCTCTCGAGGTCCATCACAAAAATATATTATTTCTGACAATAATTATTATCAAGTGAACAGAGACATCATTATGGAAGTAACTTTGAAGAACTCAAATATCTTACCACATTCCATTTACATCAACTCTGCTGAAAGAAGTTTCCAACCATAAGGAATAAAACTGCATATGAGAACAATAGTGCCAGATAAAAGATTTGATAATCTTACAGTTATATCAATAGCAAACAAAATAATCAATGTTCTCATCAATTTAGAAAAGTATAAAATAACCCAATTAGAATCACCAGGTATAAATTGTAAGAAAATGTTACAATTTATTTAGAAGTGATGAAGGGGTTACTTATGCAATTTTTTTATCAATTGAGAAATTCGCATTTTTTTCCAGGACATATATACACAAAAACTCAAAATAACTCCTCTGACCTAGATCATATTCTGTTGGAAATAATGATAAAATATAATCTAGTCTTTATAAAATTGCTCGAATAATGAAATAATGTTCAGGATTGCCAGTGGTGGCAAAATAATATATTAATCAAAAGGTATAGTTCGGAACGCCATCATAAAATTCACACTTTCGCCAATTAGCAATGAAAAAAATTCACCTATACAGCCCAAGACATTCTTTGGACGTCCATTTTATTCGTCGACATCTAAACGTCCACGGAAATTTAAAGGTTGTTCAGAGTATGAACAATCATTACCACCCGTAGGTGTTACAAATGTGCGAGCTTTATACATAAATATAATGTCCAAAATACTTATAAATCTTTCAAGTTTCAATCTCACTATTTTTCCAATGAAACTGGAATTCATGAGTAGTTTCATTTTGTTGGGTCAGTACAATTCTGACCAATCGAAGACCAAAAATATAAATATCTGAAACAGCGGTTTGTGCTTGCTATAAACTATTTTTACTATAAGTACTAGAATCGGATTAAAATTTCAAATAAAACACAAGCCCAATTAAAAATAAATACTATTGGTTCTGTCATGTTATTATTTCAAAGTATGCATTATTTCATACACTATATCTCTGGCTGGAACTTCGTAAAGAAAATTGTTCATAAGCTCCAGTGACTCAAGATAATTTTTTTGTGAATGTAGTTTCTGAAATATAAATTGTAATACCAGCTACTAACTACTAAAAAAATGATCTAGGAACAAAATTATTTATCACCACTATCATAAAAAAAAATTGATTACTAGAACACTAAAAAATAATTATTAATTCAAATTTATTATTGATCTTCAGGTCAAGTTATTGACAATAGACAAGTCAGATAATCAAGAATAACTAGATGCTAGGTTAAATCGAGGATAAAATGAACTATTCCTAAGTATTTAGTAACAAGTGGTAGCATTAATAAATAATAATAATGGGTGTGGTAAAGGTGTTTTTACTGGAACAAGATTTGGACAATGACTATTTAACCTTATATGTACTGTATTCTAACTCTTCATTTTATTTTTGCATGTCTTGTATATCTAAACATTCCTTGAAATTATAAAAAGAACAATCAATTAAGAACTCCTTCAATAGTTTCATAAAGCTATTGAGTGTTGTAGCTTCCTTTACTTTAGTTGGTAATTTGTTGAAGATCTGTATACAAGCATACTGCGGTGATTTTTCGTACAGTCTGCTGCAATATCTGGTTCTTGTTTGGTACTTGTACTTCTTTGTTTTTGAAGACATATGTCGCACATTTTAGTATACAGTGCTTCTCAAAAGTCCGTTCCCCCCTCTTATACATAAACAAGTGAAATTTGGAAACTGAATATTAAAGGTTGTAAACTTCCCTACTAGTGATGATAGATGACGAAATCGTCAAAGATGACGTCACAAGGCCATTGTGACCAATAATTTCAAATGGAACCCTACGGCAAGCGACACCTCTTTTAAAAGGTATCGAAAAAACCTATTCAATGATACTAATTTTGTTTGTGTTTATGGCAGTTTTGGCAACTCGCTTTTAAAAAACGCAAAGCTGTCATGAATTAAATCAGTTAATACTAAAATTCCAAATCCAAGCTCCGCCTCTGGATAGTTGTCAAATAAGCTGACGTTTTTGTTAGTCTCCCTAATTCGACGTTTTTGTAATTGTCCAAGTTTTTGTACATTTAATAATTTGTGTATTGTTGATCGAATGTTTAACTGTTTTAGCAGCTTCTGGTGCTTTTAATATTTTTGTACATTTTAATAATTTGTTAAACTGTTGTGAGCTGAACGTTTAAGTGCTTCAAGAAGCGCAATGGTTCGTGCTTTAGGTGATAAAGTAGCAGCGATCCTAATTCTTGGTGAAACTGGACAAAATATTCATGCAGCAGAACGCATTTTTAATGAGAGGTTTCCCGATCGCCCCGTTTCGAGGACTTATTTAAGGGAGCTTCTTCGTAAGTTTGAAACAACGGTTAGTATTAATGATGCGAAACGATCTGGCAGACCACAAATTTCTGATGAGAAAAAAATTGATATACTGGCAGAAGTAATAGTTAATCCTACTTCTTCAACAACTCACGTTGCATCTACCTGTGAAGTCAGTCGAATACAGTACACAGGGTGTTGAAAAAACAAATTTCATCCATACAAATTAAAATGGTTCATCAACTCTCAGACGACTGACCCAGACCGAAGACTAGAATTTTGTGAAAATATGGAAACTAAAATTAACCAACAGCCAGACTATGTCAAAACAATTTGTTTTAGTGACGAAAGTACTTTCTATCTAAATGGAAATGTAAATACACAGAATGTGAGGTTTTGGAGTGAGGCAAATCCTCACCTGTTTCGTGAAACACATACCCAATTTCCCCAGAAGGTGAATGTTTGGGCAGGTATCCTGGGAAACCACATCGTTGGGCCTCTTTTTTTAAATACTAATTTAACTGGTGCTGTTGCAAAACGCAATAGAACCGTTAATCCTTGAAATTTTGGAAGATAAACCAGATGAATTCGGCAATTTGGAAATAACATTCCAACAGGATGGTGCTCCTCCACACTATTACGGTGCTGGATTGGACGACGAGGTTCAACGGAATGGCCAGCTCGATCACAGGACCTCACACCTTTGGATTTTTTTCTGTGGGGGTACCTTAAATCGAAGGTTTACGCCACTGAACCTGACAATATTGACGTTTTAAAACAACGTATTGTTGCAGAATGTGAGGCTGTTTCCGCAGACACATTTGCAATAGTACGAGAAGAGTTTAAAAATAGGATATTTCACTGTCAGGAAGTAAATGGAGGTCACTTCGAGCAATTTCTTTAAGTAGATACTGATTCTTAAATCTGTAATTAATATACTGAATGGAATTTAAATTTTAATGTTTACTAATGAGCCATTAAAACTGCCATAAACACAAACAAAATTAGTATCATTGAATAGGTTTTTTCGATACCTTTCAAAAGAGGTGTCGCTTGCCGTAGGGTTCCATTTAAAATTATTGGTCACAATGGCCTTGTGACGTCATCTTTGACGATTTCGTCATCTATCATCACTAGTAGGGAAGTTTACAACCTTTAATATTCAGTTTCCAAATTTCACTTGTTTATGTATAATCGTTCCAAAAATAAGAGGGGGGGGGGACTTTTGAGAAGCAGTATATATCGATGATACAGTGAGGATCTTTTGGTTTTTAAAAGCATGTCTGCATGTGTCCTGTGGTTTTATTCCAAATATGAGGCGTATAACCCTTTGTAGTATAAACACTCTGTTTACTTCCACTGTCTGTCCCCATAGTATGATATTATAGCAGATATGTGGGTATACAAGGGCGTAATAAGATGTGGTATCTGTATGGAGCGCTTTAGTTTTAGTAGGGCAAAGAATGATCTGTTCAGAGATTTGCATATGTGGTCCAGTTGTGGTTCCCGAGATATTTTGAAGTCTAGATATGTTCCCAGAAATGTTATTATAGGTGTGTAATTCTATAAATTTAGTTTAGGATTATTTTTGTGGAAGTGTACCATAATTGTCTTTTCTTAATTTAATATTAGACGATTTACAAAGCACCACTTTTTTTTAATTTGTACGTACCTCAGTAATTTTCATCATGGTCTCTTCTTCGTTCGTACCCAGATATTGCTATCATCAGCAAATTTCATTGTTGCTCCAGGTAGATTCAAGTTGTTGATGAATAGTAAGAATATTAGTGGTGCCAGTACGGATCCTTGTGCTGCTCCAATATTAATGTTATACTCTTATAATCACAATTGAACACTAAATTTTAGGTATGAATATTTATATTATATATAATATTCATTTTTCGGGATCTATTTTGAATCTCTTATAGTAAATATTGAACTTACAGAATATGCATAGTGGATTCACGATATTCATTCATTGGACTTTCTAAGGCCTTTAACTGTATATCCGAGATGGTGTCCTGGTTTACCTATTTGGGATATCCAAGGAGCCTTGCACATCCATGCATGTCCATTGTGCGTACATATGCTCTGTGGAAAATGAAATGATTGCAACAAATTTTAATGTCTGTTTATGAATTTGTCTCCAATCAATGTGTTTTACAATTTTTGAATTTCACTGAACTATAAATGGTGTTCTGAACATTGAACTAATGCCCGAGGAATAGATAGAAGACACGCAAATTCCAAATCATTGCCAAAAAGATTCAATTAAAAAAAAACTCGAAAAATACCTTAGTTGGCGCACATAAAAATCTAAAAAGGGTTCCTGATTATTTTTAATCTACAAAAATGTAGAAACATGACTAGTTTGAACACAGGGGAAAAAGGTAATCACTGTTCTACGGAAGTTCCCGAAAAGGGTACCAGAAAATTAATTACATTAGCTGAAATGACAAATAAAATTCAGAATACAAGTATTTCTTTTTTAGGAATGGACAATCATTAACATTCATTTAAATGATAAGTAACACATACATCATCTATAAAAAAGGAAGTTATAATACATTCAGTTACAAGTATCAAATACCTTGGTATATATGTAGATGCCGACCATAAATGGAACGTCCTTATACTTTTTGTGACCAAAATACTAAGAACACTGTTATACCAAGTAAAATTTCTAACTAACACTCAAAAACTTTCTATAATATACTCCTCACTAATATAAAGCCATCTAACCTAAAGAATTCTAGCATGGGGCACAGCGTTAAAAATAAATATTTCAGTTCTTGAAAACCATTTATCAAAAACCTAAGAAATTTCCAACAAAGCAACTCTTCAAATCCTCAAACAAAATTGATGTACGACAACTTCATTTCCTCAAAGTTATCGCATATCAAAACTCTCGAATATCTGAACTATTTCTGATAGAGTAATACAAGGTATAGAACTGCAAAAAATTATTTTATTATTAAACCAGAAAAAGATATAATGCATATAACCATTATATATAAATTATTCAATTCTTTTCCACAAAATTTGAAACAACACCATAAAACCCATAATTTTTTTTATTTTTTTATTTGAATAATCCCCCAAGAATTGTCATTCACCAAATCATAGAAAACACATATAGTTTATTTATATCTTTCATTCATGTTATACATCACTATGTTGTTATTATGATATTTTAACCACTTTGTTAGTTATTAAGTAGGTATTTATGCTGAAACCCGAGTTTGGTTAAATATTTTATTACTTTTCAAAATTATTAACTCCATATTAAATGTAGCTACTTCCACTCAAACTCTACGCACAGATTCGTTCTACTGTAGGGTTTCCAATTTATTATTTTCCTTCTTTTGTATTTTATTTATATTTTTCGATGTAATTCAAAAGGTGATGTGTGATTATTATTTATATTAATAAT
Source organism: Gonioctena quinquepunctata (assembly GCA_018342105.1). NCBI lineage: Eukaryota > Metazoa > Arthropoda > Insecta > Coleoptera > Chrysomelidae > Gonioctena > Gonioctena quinquepunctata. Next base: position 30,269 of record JAFIRS010000880.1, on the reverse strand, counting down.
AAAATCAATTGATATTTGTGTTTTAAGATTAAAAAATTTCAGATAAAAATATTCAAAAATATATAATTTTGTTTTGCTAACAAAAACAGAAAAACAATTATGAAGGGAACTACATATTGCAAAAAAACTGAACAAAACTAAATAAACAAAATTTCAATCAAGCAATATAAACATAATTGGTGGAATCATCTTTATCTCTTTCCATGTATTCTCTTTCAATCAATAATTCTATGCGTTTCTTCAAGTCATATGGCTTTACAGGTATATCAAGCATATTGAAGAGTTCCGAAATCAACTCATTGTGACTTATTTTCTTCTTATCCTTTAAAATCCTCACAATTGCTGCATCAATCTGAAACTGCCTATCAGCCAAAACACTTTTTTCAGTTGCTTGCTGCTCTTCCATACTTTCTTTCAACTGTATTTGGTTTATTTTTACTCTAAAGAATTTATCACTGAATTTATGATTCACACAAAAGGTGTCATCATTCTCAATGTCTCTAGCTTTGGATAGTTTGAGTAAGACCCTACTTTTGCACAAGCCAAGGAAAGAAGGGTACGTTTCAGTTCTTCCGTCTCTATGTTCGTCAATTCGCATATTTCAGAAAAAGTTAGTTTTTCTGAAGTATTGAATAGCAGCAACACCATTGTTTGGAACAACGAAACCTGAAGTTCTTTGTTACCATTGTCAAAAACTGCTTTTACAATGCAATGTCCTAAGCTGGGCTGCCAAACGAGTTTCCTACCGCTGTGATTGGTTGCATAAAATTTTTGAAAGTTCACCTGATATTCCGCCAATTCTTGAGGAATACTGGTGTTATAAGTAGGGTAATTTGGCCAAAAGCTGCTTGTTAAAACGTTAATACACAAATCTGATGAAAATGTAGCTGTATGAATCAAATGCTGCTTGAATGCTTGGTTTATTCCTTGACTTATGTTTATGTCTTTAAACATACCCTCGATTTTGGATGTGAATCCTGTTCCACATTCCGATTTGAGTTTACCTATCATGCTGTCTTCAGCATCTTGACTAGTCGATTTCCCCAAAAGTAATCTTTTCGCAAGGTCTTTCTTATAGAAAGCTTCGAATATGTCTTTTCCAGAAATATATCGAAATATCACCATAACTTTGTCCAGTACAACTTCGAGTTGTTCCTCGGAAATATCTTTCGATCTCAACCTCAGATCTATATATTTCGCTAGGAGTTGAGCAGGTTTATTTTGCTTACTGTTGATGAATTTGTTGAAGGAGTTTCTGATTATATTGCTAAACAATAAATTGCTTTTGAAGCTGTTGTCAACAATATTGTCTAATTTGTCTTTGAATTCCAACAAATCTTGTATCATGGTTTTCTCGTTATCCGGACGCATAACGATCCAAGTACCCCTCTGTATGATATAATCGAGGAAATATTCAGACAGAGTCTTTAGCCCCGATGAAACTTTCAAGACTAAATCAAACAGAATTCCTAGTTCTTCTATTTTACCCTTGCGTAGATGATCGAATGCTTTGTCAAGAATATCAATCATGTGGTCTTTGATCAAATTTTTGTATACAATTTCTAGAACTGCCGACGAAGTGTACTTATTCAAACAGTATGTGGACCTCTCCTGTTCTTCCCTAATTCTTGCCCGAGTATGTTTCAAATATGTGCGAATGTCTATCATGTTAATGAGAATATCCCCTTCATCGGCATAAAATATGTTGGAAACTTTCAAAAACTCATACTGGAAGACTTCTTCATACATTTGTAACTCTGTTAGCATTTCCAGGACAGACTCCAGTAGATTTTTATTAACTTCATTGCCCTTTCTATGTAACTGGATCAAATGAAGAATTTCGCTTGTTAAGCCACATTTTATTTTTGAATTTAGGATAATAATAGATTTGAACAAATTGGTACTGAGTTGATGGACGTTATAGTACTTCGTACTGTGTTTCGATCTATCACATTTGAGAAATATATTTTTGATTGTTGTAATATGGTCGCAAAATTCAGTCCACAACGATTTGATGGATGTCAGAAGATTTTCCATACTTTTCAACAATGAATCTAACTTCTGCAACAGAACTTCCTCCAAAATATCTTGTAGCTTCTCATACAACAAAGTTCTGTGTGTATTGTGGAGATTCTCTACAATCGAGTACAATTCTTGTAACGATGTTTTTCGTTCTTTCGAATTGAGAATAGTATTTAGACCAAACTCTAACAATTTAATTGCCCGTTCTGTGTGCATATTCGAATTATCAGGTATTTCTTGAAAATTAGTTATGCTTAACACTTTTCGTGTTACTGCCATTATTTTCAATATGATGGTTTCAGAAAATGTCATTATTTTGTTAATTTTTAGAACTTTCTCAGAGTGTGCTATGATGTTATGGTATACTTTACTCAAAGGACTATTTTCATCAGAATCGATCAGGAAAACGTTGACTCTCTGGAAGTTACAAATGGTTAAAATTAGTTGTAAATTAATATATTCCAGGAGTCCAACCTCGGGAAATTTTGATTCTTTGAAATCTCAACTGGAAGTTTGTAGGAAATGGCTAATGTATTCCAGTCCCGCATTCGAATGAGCCTAATCTTATTTGAGTTTGAGAATATCAGTTATGGACCTGTAGACAAGACAAACTGCAAAAATGGTCTGAAGATTCGTCAAAACTTAGATGCGCATATGAATTTTCACAAGTTGAATGATTTTTTCTGCTCAGATGAAATTATTCTTGATGTATGTAAATTTAGTTTAATGTTAATCGATTCTTTTCGCGAATGCCTGCGATTTTTCTACTTAATCCCTATTTTGAATTTTTCAATTTTCTGCTCGTAAAAAAGCGCACACGCGCAATACTATAGAGATCCTAATAGGGCTTTTACGGTGTTTACACATGCCAGTCACAGTACACATTGTATTCTGTGATGCCCGTTCATAGGCATTGGTATATTGATTTATGATTGGCTGCTGGTTGAGAACCTTTTATTCTGTCATTCATTGTCCAAATAGAAAATAGTGCGCTGTAAACGAAAACATGTGCCCCTTTTCCAAAATATTTTGATATGTTCATAAAGATTACCACCTAGAAAGCTCAGCAACAAAATTAGAAATCGAAAAAATGTTTACATGTTTTTCATAATTCGAATTTTTTTTCATCACATTCAAAAATGCATTCCTAGCGCCTCTGCTGGACGTATGCATCGTTACGTCACAGAGTTCAAACTTCTACTGTTAGTTGCTTCGAACTAACAAATATAATTTAATCAGTCTTCGTTTATATCTTGTACTAATATTTTAAATATAGTATTTTCAATTGTTACTGTAAACTCACATTTGAAGTGAGTTCTTCCTCTTCAATGGCAATTGTTTGACTTTGATTGTATGGAAAACCGCCAATTTGATATATCAATTCAGTTACTTTTGGCCATGAAGCGCTTATATATTTCTCATATCAAATGTGTCATTCATAGAGATTTTCTGTCTAAAAATGTGAACAATTGGTAGCACAAACAATATTTTATGAAAAAAAGATTTAATAAGAGAATACACAACAACAATAGATAACAACAGAAGTCAAGCAACAAGAAGTGGCGTTCTTCTACGTTAAGGTTCAAATAGGTCTTTTCATGACTAGTTACGCGCAACCGCCATGTTAAAACAGCAGGTAATATGAAAATTTCGGACACTTAGTAAATACCCAGGCTATTATCAGTGCAATCGAATGAAAAATTAGTTGATGTGCTTCATTAGTACATACAACAGTTGGAGCACATAATTGTATCCAACTAAGACTATGGTTGGAATTCAGAACATGCAGAAAGGTTAGGATAACAATGACACACATACGTTTAAAGTGTCCGAAAAGTTAAGGCATGCGCACAAAACAAATTCTAGATTGAAAAGGCCTATGTCATCGTGACAGATGACAGTCGATAATGCACGAAAACACGAATCAGATTGGGACATTGATATAACTAAAAAATATAAACATTTTGGAACTGAAAATAAATGATCCAGCATATTCGGTTTGTGATTCTCTACACAACCCTGATAAAATTATTGAAAGTGGAGACGCAGAAGTTTTTGTAGGTTTTTTTGTGCGGCACACCCCTATTGAGGAGAATAATTAAATTTGAAAACTTTGGGATTTGTGAAATTATTATCACAAAATGCAATTCTTGGAACCGAACCGATCCAAATAAAAAATTAACCAAAATTATGCGTGTTCCCTATTTGGCATCACGCGCTATGTACAAATGACAGCTCTTGCTTATGGAGAGTTTATTTTTAATTATCTGCTAATTGAGAACTTTCTATTCATTGGCCAATTAGAATACAGTACCACACAGAACACCCCAACTACACACAAGAGCTTCAGAATAAACTTTTCCATGACAACCATCAGCCTTCCATACTAGCTTTTTGAAACTGGCTTCTTGTCTCCAGCCAATCAGAGTATTCGAAAACTAGCCGGCGCTTTTTCAAGGTCAAGCCGCTGTTTGTTGGTTCAAGTTTTGCTCTCCTTTTCTATAGACGAATATACCCAAAAAATAATAAATTATCTCTCTCTCTCTCTAATATTATTGTCCGTCGGCTTCCACTCGGCGCCATATAGGACAAACCCCCCTGCGAGAAATCCGTTCTCATCCGGCTTTGAACCGGCGTAGACAGAGAGGTGTATCATTGGAATGCAGCTGGTCTTGCTCTAGGCAATACTGCATCCCTTTTTATTTATTATTTATATATTTTTAATGCACATGCTCGTCATATGACGGCGGGACCATCACAACATAGATTGTATCATTCATACAGTGTTCTGGATAGGCCTTGTTACAAACTCCATACGCCACCTAGGAAGGGCACTGTTAATTTGAACGCAACAGTGAATCGTCGAGGTCCATCCTCGGCCCGGCTACGAAATTTAACATTTAATTCTCTCAAATTAAATGAAAAATGTCTGCCCTGGCCGAGAATCGAACTCACAACCTTTTGATCATGAGTCGGACGCAAACCCACCGCACCAATCCTCCTCTAATAAATTATGGAAGTGCCATTTGGTTTGGTGATTTCGTGGCAACTGGTAATTGAAACATAAAATGCAATTTTCTATTAATGGGCATTCTGTAACTTTAACCTGAACACTAAGTATTAATTGACAGTTGACGTAAAAACGCCGCGTTTGTTCTGCTCTATGGAAATGGACATTTGGAAATAGCAAAATTCTTTCAAAAAAAGTTGACGCTAAAAGCTGGTATGGAAAGCCGCCTTTATGCTGTATCACTTCCAAAGAGTAGAGTAGTAACAAGAGAAATCACTAACCCTATCTATGAATGAAATAGTAAAATCGTATCAAAATCCTCCAAATGCTGTCACTTTTGGTTTCATTCAAATCAGAGTTTGGTATAGATTGGGTTTAGCCAATTAGGAGTCAGGAAAACCTGTCATGTGACATCAAGTGTCGGGGATCGTACACGAGGAAACGCTTCAAACCTTCGGGTGTTTTCGTATTAAAAAAATGTAGGAAATATCAAGGTTTTCGAATGGGATGAAATATTAAGAGAATATGTTCTCATTTATATAGGCATGAAATTTCAACATTTCATGATTTATAAATGATTGTTTTAGTCTTGAGAATGCGTCGAAGAGTTTCACTTATTGACGATGGATATATAATATGGACTCCATTTTTGTTGGTTAGGTTAGGTCAATTTATTTATATTAAATTATGAAATTCTCAAAAAGGGCTGGATTACTGAATCTGCAATTGACGATCGAACCAAAAAGATCTACATTAGATTGTAACTATTCAAAGATCGGTTTCAGATAAATACATTATTACATTTTTTATGGTTCTTGCTAAGTTCTTCATGACAAGCTATCTATTCCATGGATACTTCGCTAGGATTGACGAAAATGTGATGAAAACAGGTTATTGTTTAGTGTAGTGATTTATATACTAGACAAGTTAATGCATACACAAAAAATCCCATAAAGGGACTGTGTTTTTGTCACTATGACAGCGGCAAAACTTTGCCCTAAGTTTTCCAGGGACAAAACGGCACCTAACTTTTAAAACGATCTAATTCTAGTATGTCTAGCAGAGTTGCTGAAGATCTAAAATTCAATAAATAAATTCGCTTTCTGAAAAATCTATATTCTAGTCTGAAGGAAGTGAGCGATACAGTGTTTTGTGATATACCTAAAGCTTTTTACTGTTACGTAAGCTTCATCTCTACAGCTTCAGAGGACGAAGCTTCAATTGGTTCGAGTCCTATCGGAGTGAAAGAACCCAAATTGTGAACAGTGATTGTCTCTCAGCTTTTGGGCAAATTAAGACATGTTCACTATTTTTGCAGACAACACGACTATCTTATCGCAAGAATTCAAACTATCTTCGTAGTAAAATGACTCGTATATGTATAAATTGCCCATGAGATGACAATCTTCTGACTATAAGTATATTTGATTTGGAGATGGAAAATTCTAAATATAGTGGATAATTTTTTCTAAAGAGCCATTGAACACTCTGTGATAGTTCGGAATTTACTAGCTAAAATCAAGATATCTTCATAGAATGAAAAGTCCACGCTTACTTGTGAAATTCATGTGTTTATTAAAAAGTGATAATTATACTGATAATAGTCATTAGCCTTATCGAACTTGAGAGTGGGCCTTGTTCCTCCGACCAACTGCTTTAGATACCCCTCCTTCTCCGATTATCTCATGCGGGTGTTACTGGAAATTAAAAGGAAAGCTGATTTAGGTTGTTTTCTCTCCTCGCCTTTGTGACATCATCTATGTTACTTTCAAAAATCAGCATACCTCAATTTCCTCTCTTATCTGTGGCATCCTTTGAAATATCGGGGAAATAAATTTGTACATTGATACTTCTGTCTCGTGGGCCAATGTCAAAACTATTCTGTTTCTTTAAGAGATTTAATGTAAGTACTGTGCAGGAATACATTCTTGTGAGCAATACATGAAACAGAAAACACGGGGTGGAACAAAATCATATGCTATTTAAAAAAAAAGTACTCACAATGGGATTTAATATCCCCAGACATATCCTAACAATACCATCAGTAATCCTAAATTTAGAGTTTCTGAAAAATTGAAACATGTTTTACTTCATATTTATATTTGTGCTATAAACTTTGAATATTGAATGATGTAATGACTCATTTTGGTAGGAATACATCATTGAAAAAATATGTTTCTAATATTACATTTACATTTGAATTATTTGTGTTTCAGTATCTGTAACTCTTTCAATTTCTTGGTCCTTCTATTACTAGTTTCTTCACTTTTGAAATTTCGGTTGGCATACTTCACAATATAAAATATTCTCATTCGAATGAATGATTTCAATAAATAAATTCGGTTTCTGAAAAATCTATATTCTAGTCTGAAGGAAGTGAACGATGTTGTGTGATATATCTAAAGCTTTTTACTGTTACGTAAGCTTCATCTCTACAGCTTCAGAGGACAAGGTTCGAGTCCTATCTGAGTGAAAGAAACCAAATTGTGAAAACTGATAGTGTCTCAGCTTTTGGGCAAATTAAGAGATGTTCACTATTTTGGCAGAACACACGACTATCTTCTTGCAAGAACTCCAATTATCTTCGTAGTAAAATGACTCGTATACGTATGAAATAATTTGTATATTCTCTGAACTACCTTTCATTTGTCCGTGAGATGACAATCTTCTGACTATAAGTACCTATATTTTATTTGGAGATGGAAAATTCTAAATATGGTTGATATTTTTTTCTAAAGAGCCATGGAATCCTCTGTGATGGTTCGGAATTCACTAGCCAAAGTCAAGGTATCTTCATAGAATGAAAAGTCCACGCTTACTTATGAAATTCATGTGTTTATTAAAAAGTGATAAGTATACCTACTAATAATAGTCATTAGCCTTATCGATCTTGACAGTGGGCCTTGTTCTTCCGACAAACTTCTTGGTTTAGATCCCCCTCTTCCGATTATCTCATGCGGGTATTACTGAAAAATAAAAGAAGAACTGATTTAGATTGTTTTCTCTACTTGCCTTTGTTAGTAGGGCTCACCTTTTCCAGATAAGTCATTCTAAGATAGCTGGAAGCAGCCTAGACTGTCGCAGACCATGATTCATCGATTTCTCAACTTCATCAACATATTTTATGATATCTACAATAAACTCTCTGATTTTGTTTAGGTTGTTAGTTGTTAGAGAGGTAATAGTCCGGCAGAGATGGGCAGTGAATGGCTTGGTAATAGTTTGTATCGGAAAGTTTAATGAAACAATGTCATCGGGGAAATTTTCCAAAGCCCTCAATTTTCAAGTCAATTCATCGACTACCTTTTCTTCTTCCTTCGTGGAAGTTTCCAAGATCCCAAAAAGGCCGTTTGCGAAAAAATCACTTTGGAAAAATCACCAGATCTTCAAGAAAAATCGGGCAGTCATCTAATTTTTGATAGACATGTAAACATTGTAGTAAATTTCAAGGATTCCATCTCATTTTCGTGCCAACTGTTCTGTGAGGGATCTTGTTCGTAGAACAATAATCTTTGCCTCTACCCTCCATAGTAGCGACGAATCATGAAAGATTCTCACATCAGTGGTCGAATACTATCGGAGTATGATATTCGATAGTCCGACAGTTTTTGAAATTTGTATTTCACTTCCAAAGTTTCAATTTCAGAACAGTTCGAAAATTGTTCGTGAACTGCGCATTTGTTTCAATCCCTAGAACTCTTTTTGACTGTTAGGGTCAGTTTTTCCACATAAGGTTAACATGTCCTCTCAAAGAATGATCAATAAATAACAAGAAAAGAACCCCAGTTTTTCTATAATGTTTTCGATTCAAAACGCCAACCAAGTCACTTCTACGATTTTCATAGCAGCAAAGAGTATAACATAAATGGAACAACTATAGGGAACACATGTAAATTCATTTTATTTTTTATTTGCATCACCTCGGTACTCAAAAATTACATTTTGTGAAAATAATTCATCAAATCCCAAAATGTTGTCGAAATATTTGAATTCAAAGTCTATTTGACCTTCGTTGAATAACTTCCCCCAACACTATCGCCAATTGTGGTTGTTTCAGGAATATTGATAGACATTACTACTTCTCACAACCAAACATACTTTTTTTTATTGGTGCCCCTTTTTACCCATTTAAAGCACGCCTCAGCGTGTTTAAATCGAACTTTAAAAAACGCGCGTTTTTTAAAGGTAACCATGACAACATCAACAAATCGAGAAACGTGAAGTCTAAATGACAAATTTTTGATTACCTTGTAATGTCAGGAGTACCTTGTAATGTCAAATAAAATATTACTCACAATTCGTTCATTTATATGTGCTCCTCCATCCATTTGATGAACTTTTCATATTCTTTTATATATATATATATATATATATATATATATATATATATATATATATATATATATATATATATATATATATATATATATATATATATATATATATATATATATATATATATCACTGGATTTTCGCGGTATAAACCGCGATTCTGCCTCACTATTCAAAAAATCGATATTAGAATAATTCATTTTTGAGCTCTGGTGACAACAAATATTGATCTTTGGTAACAAATTGCAAATGAATGTTTTTCTCATTTCCATGACAACGAAAGGTATACTGATGTCACATCACGAATTCAACCTTCTTGCATTATTAGTTGTTATTTCTATTTTTTGTAGTAATAATACCAGTATATATGATTTCAAAGTGCACCAATAAAAAAAAATAACGTAAAGTATTCGTGGATAACTGGTCTTAAAAACACTTGCTCTATTTCGAGCACTCCGGCTGCGCCGTCGTGCTCGAAAAATCGCGCGTGTTTTAAAGCCCTTTTTATCCACTTATACTTTAATATACTATTATGTGAACTGCGTGAAGTTACGATTCATATCATACGTCCATCAGATGCCCTAGGAGTACGTTTTTGAATGTGCTCAAAAAATTTGCGTTATCAATTTTGAATTATGAAAAAGAGTAAACATTTTTTCGATTTCTAAGTTTGTCGCTGAACTTTCCAAGTGGTAATCTTTATGTACAAACCATAATATTTTAGAAAAGGAGCACATGTATAATCTGGTAAAAAGCTCAAATTCACGTTTGCAAGTAGAAACATTAAAACGTTCTCGCTTTGAATTTAGCGCCAAAAATAAAAATAAAATATTTCCCAAACATTTTCCTTGTATGAATCGACACGTCATATCCGTATCCGCTTAACTTACTGATTGCTTTTGCAATACAGAACACCTACCAGTGTCATTGAAAATAAAATTCACTCCTTTGAAAATTGAACGTAAGGCTCATTATGGAATGACATGAGATGTCGAACACCGCGCAGAAGTACTGTTGTATATTGTAAAGGTATCTATTGGAGAATCAAGAATCCTGCGCGTTAGAACAAATAAACTCGACTCGTCAAACTCTTGTCCTCTTTCCCATTGGACTTCGTAGAGGTAAGTCGTGCTCAATTTGTTCTTCAAATTTTGTTCAGTTTTTATTCATTGTGTATGAATTTCGTTTTATATATGTGTAGTATAGTTTTTAATTTAACACTTATCGGTTTTTACAGATTTTTGAAGTCCATTTGTTAAGAAAAACACGAACTAATTGACATCCGAGTTCGACATTTTGCAAGTCACCTACATCAAAGAACAAAACCGTTATTTATTTTTTAAATTCGTACATTTACCGTTTTATTTAATACTGGTTTCGTGGTTTGTTAATATACCCATTCATAATTTACGCTTTGACAGAAAGGCAAATCCCGTTCATTCTAGGCTAGTGCTCAAGCTAGCGGCCATTTTGTTAATTTTTCGATTAAAGGAGTCGCACCCATGTATTATTGATTTGGAACTATTTCACAGCATCTGCATCGATTTTATTTTAAAATTATCGGGTCGATATACACCTATTTATAATTTACGCTTCGACAGAAAGGCATAACCCATATTCCCAGGCTAGTGCTCAGGTAGCGGCCATTTTGTTATTTAGGAGTCGCACCCATATTTCATTTACATCGAACTATTTCACAGCATCTGCATCGATTTAATTATTAAATAATCGGATCGATATGAGTTCGAATAATCTAATCCAATCGGTTCTAATTTTTCATCAATTTTTAGTGACAATTTCGGCCTGCTAGAACAGAGATTTTCAGGTTATATGATATTATTTACGTGATTTCAAATACCCCCCTAAACACGAGAAAAATGATTGTTCGAAAAAAAAATACTAATTTACGTTGCATTACATTCGCAGCAATGTGCATTGCTGAATATGAAAGACAGATGTAGAAGATGGTGGATTAGAGCTTGGATTGAGAAATGAGTGAAAGGAAACATTAGTTCAAATTCCTGAGTGTAGATCCTAATCAATTCAAACAATATTCAAGAATGGATCAGAGTCAATTCAATAAGCTATTGAATAATCTGAACTTTTCCTATAGTTTAACCATTTCTTGTCAGTATGTTGGTATTCCTGAGTAAAAACTGTTGCCAAAATTGAAAATATTCATGTGTAAATATGACCCATATTGGTCAATTTTATTGTTCAATTTATTGATCAATTGGATCCTGTAAATTCGCACTAAGGTAGTGCTCAAGCTAGCGGCCATTTTGTTATTTTTTCGATTAAAGGACTACCCATGTTTTATTGATTTAGAACTATTTCACAGCATCTGCATCGATTTTATTTTAAAATGATCGGCATCTATTTATAATTTACGCTTTGACAGAAAGGCATAACCCATATTCCTAGACTAGTGCTCAAGGTAGCGGCCATTTTGTTATTTTTTCAATTAGTCTCACTCCTGTTTCATTGATTTCGGACTATTTCACAACATCTGTAGTTTGCAGCGATTTAATTTTAAAATGATCGGATCCATATGAGTTTGAACAATACTTCCAACTAATTTGTGCTCCAGAGTGGGTGTAGCAACGTATTTGAAATACTTATTTAATTATCTACCGATTTTTTCCCTATTTGTTTCTGAAATTCTTGATTATATCTTCAGGTCTTACACTCAAAACGGTGGTGGATACCAAGCACGTTCCACTGGCTTTTCAGGCCAAAGAGCTGGAGGTAGCAACTTTAGGAGCAATGAAGGGGGTTTTCGTAATAATTCAGGGGGAGGTTTTCAGAATCGCAATGGGGCTGGAGGTTATCAAAACCGCAATGGCAACGGAGGTTTCCAAGATAGGAACGGAGGTGGTTTTGGCAATAATCAAGGATATGAGAAAAATGGTCAGGGTTTGAAAGATGTTGAATGGGGTAACAAGACATTGCGTCCATTCACAAAAGATAACTATGTGCCCCATTCTGCCATAGTAGAGCGTTCTTCTGCTGACGTTGAACAATACCTTAAACAAAAAGAGATTGTAGTAGAAGGTGATGCTCCTAAGCCAATTCAAAATTTTGATGAAGCCAATTTCCCTGATTATGTGATGGCTGAAATTTTCAACCAAGGCTATGAAGTTCCTACTCCTATTCAGGCGCAGGGCTGGCCCATCGCTATGAGTGGAAAAGATATGGTCGGTGTTGCCCAAACTGGTTCTGGCAAAACTTTGGCTTACATCCTGCCGGCTGTAGTACATGTTAACAATCAGCCTCAAATCAGCCACGGCGAGGGTCCCATTGTTTTAGTTCTTGCACCAACCAGGGAGCTTGCACAACAGATTCAAAAAGTTTCTAATGATTTTGGAAGATCCACCCGCATTCGTAATACTTGTATCTTTGGCGGAGCCCCAAAAGGGCCCCAGGCCCGTGATTTAGAAAGGGGTGTAGAAATATGCATTGCCACACCTGGTAGACTCATTGACTTCTTGGAAAAAGGTACAACCAACCTAGAAAGGTGCACTTACTTGGTTTTGGATGAGGCTGACAGAATGTTAGATATGGGCTTTGAACCTCAAATTCGTAAGATTCTTAGTCAAGTACGACCAGACAGACAGACTCTTATGTGGTCTGCCACTTGGCCAAAGGAAGTCAAGAAACTTGCAGCTGATTTCATGAATAACCCCGTTCAAATAAATATTGGGTCTTTGAATCTTTCTGCCAACAACAATATTATTCAGATGATTGATGTCTGCCAAGAACATGAAAAGGATTCAAAGTGAGTATTTTTCTTTCATCTTTTACTTCTATTTTTAAAATCATATTAGACAAGTTCAAACTTGAATTTTGCCATTGAATGAATATTTTATGGAAAAAATTTATACGGCTTGAAAAACATTTTGTGTGGAATCATTTCTAGGAATTAGGTATTTGGTCATCAGAAATATGTCATTTGATTGTATAATTTTGAGATAATTATTGTGATATTTCTAGTCGAGTTCAAATGTTTCAATTCTGTGGTACACAGTTGTTTATTACCTATAAATCTTTCCTCTTCATTTCATAAAACCTTCAAACACTCATTTAAGAATTGAATTATTTCCGAAAAACCCAATATTGTTAATTATTCAAGCCTCTGAAAGTTCAGCTTTGAAATATACAAGAGTTTCTGAATTTGATTGCGACTCATCTATAAAATTTTGATTTCTCTTGAAAAATTATCTCTGTTGGTTCTGTGTATTTTGTTGTTGCCCACAATTTATTTGAGTATTATTTATCAAATTTAGAATCTTTTGTGAAATATTAAAAAATCTCTTTGAAGGTATGTTGAACTGGAAAAATTTCCATTTTTCCTTTTTTTTTTAAGTATATTTTTATGTCCTATTTTGATAAATGCTGATTGATTCATTGTCCACACTAATAAAATATCCACATTTTAAAGTATTTTATGACCTGAGTTAAAAAAAGGTTTATAATTCATTACAGTTGTCATTAATTTTCAAAAGCCTCCCTATAAAACTTTAAAACAATATTTTTATAAAATTTGATTATCCAAGAAGGTAGATTTTAAATTATAAAAAATATAAATGAATTTATTAACTTTGAACTAGGTTGATATTTTAAAAGGAATCTGTATGAGTTTGGCAAACGAATTAGGAAACGTTCATACAAATACAGTTTTGGTATAAGCTATTTTTTTCCGTCCTGAAAAACTTCAAACCAAGTGTTGTTTTATCATACCATGAAATATGCAGCTTAGTCTTGCTGGGCTGCAGAAGTCCATAAACAATATAGAAAATTGTCTTGTTGCTGTGATAATCCCATTTTTTTTAATTCACCAGAAATTGATAAATAATCAGTTTTCCATCTGCTCAATTTCTTCTCAATTGCTAGTTACAATTCATTACCCTTTCACAACCATGCCTTGTGTTCACGTTTCGTATTTTTTGCCCAGTTGCGACTAAAATGGGATCGATCTGTTTTTCTTTGAAATATCTTATACCAAGGTATCCTAACTTGCCATCCATGTATACTTTTGTTAGCAGGTCTAACTTTCCGATTCGGAAGATGTTGGTTGACCCATCAGGAAAACTATAGGGGTTATTCCACAGTGACTTAATTGGTTACTTTTCTGATACTTTTACTAACACCTCTTTGACAAAAAGAAATAGTTAGAAAACAGATTGAAGGGGGGGGGGATTTCTAGGCTTTGTGCCACTGCATTACTAATAATTTGTAAATGTGTTTGTTTTGTTGACATATTTCCACTGGCTGATGGCTAGCTGAAAATAAGTCTTTATCTGAACTTGAGATTTCTGAATAACTTGACAGCGCCTTAACACAGAACTTCTTTCTTCCGTGGCTCCTTCTCGTATCAGATTGTTCGCTTATACAACCGGTTACCGACTGAATTTAAATCATTTTCACTGATATGTTCAAGAAAAAACTGAAACAATATTTAATCGAAAACAGCTTCCCGTATATTGAAATATGATATAAAACGAACTTGAATTGGCATACCCCTGTTTTCAACTTCTATGAATATTTTCGTAACGTACTGATTCTGCAATATTTATTTTATATATATTTTTTCCTTTATTTTTGTTCTTTTTTTATTTTTATTCTTTTTATATTTTTTTATTTTTGTAATGAATATTTTGAAATTAAGCATGATCATGAATATATTTTGATGGTTGGATGCGCAATGATGTTTCATGCGCAGATATTGAATCCTGCCTTTTGTTAGGTTCTATGTACAGAGTATGTAACCTTTCAATAATAGCATTTATTATTATTATAGAGATGGTTTGAAAATTGTGTAGAACTGATATTACATGATGAGACAGCTTAATGATAGAACTGTGATTATTTTATCGCACCCTACAATCCTCTAAGAAGACCTGACTTCTATTTTTCTCACAAGCTTCCACTTGAAAGCAATTTCTCTCTATTCACCATAATTTTCATTCTATTCCAGACTAAGCACTCTCTTGCAAGAAATCAACAACACATCCGAGGAGGAAGATTCAAAAATTATAATTTTTGTCGAAACCAAAAAGAAAGTAGAAGGTGTTATGAACTCAATAAGACGTGTTGGATGGCCGGCTTTGTCTATGCATGGTGATAAGAGCCAACAAGAACGTGACTACGTTTTGAGGGAATTCAGAACTGGAAAATCCTCGATTTTGGTAGCTACTGATGTAGCTGCCCGAGGATTGGGTAAGTTTCCCACTTGAAAGTGGAAAAATGGTAAAAAATCGGTTTACTTTGGAATTTTGCCATGTTCATTTGTGATTGGGATAAAAAATATTTAGAAAATGAGAATCGAATTAAGAGTGGTATAGTAGCATTTTTTGGGGATTTCAGACTGGTTCCAAGTAAAGAAACTATTGAATTTTTATCAACTGCTATAAATTTAATCTTTCAATGCAATTTCATACATTTGTCAGATATTATGGGTAATAATTTTTAAATGATTTTACAACCTCAAGATGAGAAGTCACAACCAGTGTTGCCAGGATACCAATTCTTAATTGGAATCTATGAACGAAAAGTAAGTTTGAGAAATAAAAAGTGTTGTAAGGTATTTTTTTAAAGTTATTAAGTATTCAAATGAGTCAATGTTATTATTCGAAGAAAAAGTTAAATATAGTAGAATTAAGTTTGTTTTGCAGTTGAAAATATGGTAGTGTATTATTGTGTTCCTTTTAATTAATCAGTCTGGGTGCCCTTTTTCTTTTTCAGAGGCACGTGCATGATGAGCATACTATGTTTCTTGCGGGTGCCTCTAGTCTGTTTCGCCCTCCCAAGAGGACGTTTCAGCTTTGGAAAGATTCAAGACCGATGGAAGATTTGATGTTTTTTTTCTTCTTCGAACCACATTAAATATGACGCCTGTTTTTCCCCTCCTAACAAAATCCACCTAAAGTTCAAGTTTTTTAGACTTTCTAAGAAAGTACACTTTTTCTGTTTGATATTAGAAAAAACTTTATCTTCATTCTTGAAAAAAGTTTTCACTTTATCTTTACTTATATCTCAATTTTCTCGTTTTATGAACATTCCACTTGGTGGATTCTCCTATGAACTTTTTCATTCCTGTTTTAGAACTGAAACCTACATAATTTTCATTGTTGAAAACCACTTTTTCTATGCACATTAACTCCTTTAAACCTCACCATCCCGAACAATGTTTATTGTACATGACATACCTAGATGATGTCAACGTTGGATTCTTGCACACCCACAAACAGATGTCATTAAAATTTTGAATATTTGTCTTCCTATTGGTCAAGCTGCTGCGATGTTTGAGTAGACTGAAACAATTGATAGTAAGTCTTCGGATTTACTTCTGACAGTAGGTCCACTGAAGCAAGCAACGGTAATTTTTTGCTACTATTCCTTTAAAAGTACAAGGTATCTAGTAAGGTTATGCTCAAATTTCTTTAATGTAAGCTATTATAAGACGAAAAAACCCCAGAAGTATACAGGTCTGATTCTATTCATCTTGGAATTATATAATGATGAAGTCATGAAAATTTTGATAGGAATCTGGTTAGCCATATAGACATGCAAAGCTTTTGGAGTTGAAAATTTCTTTGTAATTTCAAATCAAAATTAAATGGACTCTTATCACTTTTGGTTTGTCACTTTTAGTATTAGTTTACATTAATGAAATGTTGTACATAACAATAAAGGATAACATGTATATAATCGGTTCGATCACATACATCACAACGTCATGGATTTTCCTTTGAAACTGGTTAGTATGTATAATTTTTATGTGCGAGGTTTTTTGCAATGATACATTTTCAATATGGTACTTGTTGCGGACTATTGAATTTATCTGCCTTCCTGTAATTTAATTACAAATTCCACAAGCTTGCTTTCTACAGCTTAAAACTCTATTACTAAATCAGTTTAATTTGTGTGAAACAAAAGTTATTAGAAAAGTTGATCTACCTTTCTATTGAATATAATTGATAAACTCTGGACATCAAAAACATTTTCTTTTATAGATATTTTACACAGTGTGTTGTACAGTAATCAATTGATCAATTTAATGTATAACTTGGGATTTAAATTTTTTTTAATTTAAAAATTTTTCTTGGGTATTTTTATTAATCACATTCATTCATTTGGTCCTAGTAATCAGATGCTATTTATGTGGGTGAAAGTTGTTTGCTTCCTTTCTTTCAAATAAGTTATTCTAATTAATATGGTTTGTTGTTTTTTTTTATATATTTTAATATTTCAGTTTACACATCACTATGAAATCATTTCATATTAACCTTGAGAATCGGGAGTTTGAAACAAAATTAAACAAATTAAAAGTGATGATTATATCATCAATATGTTCATTGTGCAAGCTCCTTAAATATCTGAATAACAAACTGAAGCAATCTCTTGTAATTTACATACATTTTCAACATATCTTTAAAATATACTGGTATACAATCACTTCTAGTGAAATTTTGGATCAATATACAAACATTTACATCAGAAAAGAGATTTCTTTGGTTTGCTTGATATAAGACACCTGGTAACACCATTTTTTGGCTGCTTAGATGTGGAAGGAATCAAATACGTAGTAAATTACGATTATCCACACTCGTCTGAGGATTACATTCACAGGATAGGCAGAACTGGGCGTTCTGACACTATTGGAACTTCTTATGCATTTTTCACCCCCTCTAACTACAAACAAGCCAAGGATTTAGTGTCTGTCCTCAATGAGACCAATCAGGTAAGATATTGTTGGATTTGTTAGTTATTCTAAGTAATTTAACCCTTTCATTCTGGCATCGGGATGCACCTGTGGTCACATGTGATAAAAGTACTCCCACAAAAAAAAATTAAATGCTAGAAACCGCCAATGAAGTACAAAGGCACACATGTTATGGAAAGATGTGTGCTTACCTTATTACCATTCTTCTGCCTCCCTTAATTATCTGTGTACTGTGCTGGAATTGAAAACATTTTCAGATTCGTTCTGTTTCTGGAATGAAAGGGTTGAGTTTGGTTCGTTTGTGAAAAGTTAATACATAAATTTCGGTAAATATCTAGTTACATCACACATTCACTCTGAATATGGGGAGAATACTTTTCTTACATGTTTTTGCCTCCTGAACACGAATCCGGAAGAAAAATGCGGCGGTCTTATACCGTTCCCGAGTTACAACAGCACTTGAAAAAAAAAACGAACCTCATTTTCAAGTACCGTTTTCTCGCACAAAAAATCACTCAAAATGCCTCCTCCTTTTAACCAGCATAAACAATACACCCTAAATCACTTATTTTCGGCACAACTTTGCACAAAATACCGTCGTTTATATCGGAAAAATCCTTACAAAAGTTGCAAATGAACAATGACACAAGACATCCAGAATGACCTGTCAAAGGAACGAAAATTGTTCATTTGTAACTGTGTAAGAAGGAGGATTTTTTCGATAAAAACGACGATATTTTGTGCAAAGTTGTGCCGAAAATTAGTGATTTAGGGTGTATTGTGTATGCTGGTAAAAAGAAGGAGGCATTTTGGGTGATTTTTTGTGCGAGAAAACGGTGCTTGAAAATGAGGTTAGGTTTTTTTAAGTGCTGTAACTCTGGAACGGTAAGAGACCGCCCCATTTTTCTTCCGGATTCGTGTTCAGGAGGCAAAAACACGTAAGAAAAGTATTTTCCCCATATTCAGAGTGCATGTGTGATGTAACTAGATATTTACCGAAAATTAGAATTATATTTGGTAAAATTGTATGCCCAACAATTTTTATTTTTTCTTCTGGCCATTTAAATTCATTCATAAATTGATGAAGTTTTTAATGAGAAATATTTTTCATTTCAGTCAATTATTCACACATACTATAATCTATCAATATTTTTGTATTCTAAGACTCATATTTAACTTTTTTTGGCTAGCGAGAACAAGCCATCTATTTTTTTATTTCCATTGTCATTCAGTGAATGTAGCGAATATCTTGGGAAACTGAATACAGGAAAGTTCCTTATTTTGTGCAGAATTTAACAAGTCTCTAGTCGATTAATTAAATGTTTAATGATAATTATGGAATGTTTTGCAATTCATTTAACCCTTTCAATTTGGCATGCCTTTGCCAAGACTCTCGGCTCTGCATGAATGCTTTTGGAAGGGAGATTACAGTTTGGGAGATATGCCTTCGGTGTACACATAATTTTTGTGTGTATCCCATCCTCAAGTTTCCCCACATTCATTCACATATTTTTCTACTATTTGATTTTTACCATATCTGATATTAATATTGTCATTTTTTTTTTCTTGTAGATTGTTAGTCCCCAACTCTCTGAGATCGCTAATAGGCTGGGTGGTTTTGGTAGAGGGGGCAGTCGTTGGGGGGGAAATGGTTTCAATAGGGGGGGTTTCAATTCAGGGTCAAGGTTCCAGAGGTTTGGCGGAAATACTGGAGGATTCAAACGAGGTAATACTTTCTATAGCATATACAAATTTGTAACTACTAAAAAAAATATTTTTCATATTAAAATCTAAATATATTTATTTATTTATTCATTCATTCCATATTATTTGTATTAAAGCAAATGTATTATTCTAGAAATTGAATTTAGAATTTATGAAACAAAAAAACTCAATTTAATCCTCGAATTAGTATGAGTATATTTTTAATTCATATAAATTCTCATATTTTTTTTTAAATGAATGATTTCAATTAAAAATGTGTGACTGATTTTCTTTTTCTTTTTCAGCCTATTGATAGATGACTGAAGACTATGGGTATTTATGTAAATGAATTTAAATTATTTTACAGTATTTATGTTCAGGATGCATTCCATGCATAATTTTTTACTGTTTAGACTAGATAGTTCAAATATTTGCCAATATTTGTGGGTGAAATGAAATATTTTTATTTCTTACCGATGTGTTAAAAATATTCCTGTGGGTTACGACAGAAAATTTTCAAAATGTCAACTTTTTGCATCCATTTTGTACGGTCAATTTTGGTAAGCACTAAAAATGACAGAAATATATTGTTGAATACCAACTTCAATCAAATATGTTTTACCCTCCATTGAGTTTAACTTGAGATGTTTTTGCAGTGTATGCAAGAATACATTTATTTAGAACTGTGATAAAATACAAATATTTATGTTTATGATATCTTTTAATTCTGACAGAATCTTCAGTGTAGCCGCCATTGAAACTGAAAAAAAAGGTCTATAAATAAAGGCAAGTTCCCAATACACGAATTTTTATTTTTCCATTAACCTAAATTGAATATCGGCTATTTGTTTTTGCCTTCAAGGTGGATCTAAACGATACTGAAAAGAAAACATCAATTGAATATTGAAAAGAAAATTAATTTTGTATCGTATTTTTCTATTTCTTTGTTTTTTCAATATCCATGAGAAAGAATGCTTTTTAATGACTATTCCAATTCCCAAGAGATAATCTTGAATAATTGAAATGACAAGTATATTGAAAAGGGAAACATTCTCTATTGAATAGAAATATTTTTGTGTGAATTGAAAAATCCGTAATAAAAATGTTATTTCTTGTGAATATCTTTATCCGGGGAAGTAGTTGTTTTTCACAAAAGTTGACTTAATTTTTATCATGGATTTTTCAATTCACACAAAAATATTTCTAATCAATTGAGAATGTTTGCCTTTTCTTGAACAATGGAAGATAGTGAGTAAAGTTTATCTTTCAGTCTCAGATGATTCCACATCTGATCTTATGAATTCCTGTTCATATCTTCCAAGAAATTAAATATTCTTGTTCTATTGGCAAGCCAACCCAAGTTTTGAATTGAACATAGATGTAAGGTATTCTTCACTTTCACCTACAAAATGGCCAAAATATCGTTTGCCAAGACAACGAAATTCCGTTTAAGTACCTTAGGGAAATATAGCCATGGCAATATAATGCTGAAGTTGCTCAAAAATTTCGCAGCAATAACAATTTTTTGCGCAACTGAGAATTATGTAATTACAATAAAGAACATTGCCTTGAAAAAATACAGTTTAGTGTAAATAGGAAAGTAGGCTTTTGGTGGTTTTGATATATAATAGCCTTTTATAAATAAATGTCATGTACACATAACAATTTGACAGTATTTGGAAAATCTAGACCAGGGATATTTCAATCCAGATATATATACTAGCGGACCCGACAGACGTCCTGTCCAAATTTCTATGTTCCCTAAAATGTGTTTCCCGAAAATTTTCATGTTATCCCGTTATCCCATTTTCCTGTTACCCCTTTTTGTCTTAACCCCGTTATCCCCTTATCATGTCATTCCGTTTTCCTGTTATCCCATTTTTTCTTTATCCCGTTTTCCCCTTATCCTGTCATCCCGTTATTCCCGTGTTCCTGTTTATTTATCCTGTCATCCCATTTTTTCGTCATCCCGTTTTCTTAAAAAAAATTAAAAAATAGGGGTTGATCGTAGAAGGGTGAAAATTTAGAGTTGTATGTATTTTTGAATGCTGTATCATAAAAAAATAATGAACAAAAAATGTCTACAAAATAAAATTGAAGGGTGGACCACCCTTAACATTTAGGGGGATGATTTGTGAATCTAAACCATCCAGGGCGCCACACAAACGCAAACACAAAAATTCATTCAAATCGGTCCAGCCGTTTAGGAGTGCAGTGACAACACATACAGTAGAATTATATATATCTGATGTACCTGAAAATCTAAAGGGCCATACAAAAAAGGTTTGTTTTTTTTAATTGGGAAATCAAATGTACTTTATAATATTAGTTTATGTAACAAGTACGCAAAATGAGGCTTTAGCAGATTTATCGGAATGTCGACGGGCCCCCGCCCGGTAGTAAAGATGATGTCCGCTAAGGTCATTTGCATATGTGCTGCATGTTTTTTTTCATCTCCAAATATACAACGGAAATGCCGCGCACGTTTTCTCGAAGTTTTTACCAATTTTCTGTTGTCGACACGTCATGAATTATTGTTTATTAAATTAAAAAGAAATAAGGGGTTTGAAAAGTTCGCGAAACAATATACCAAATTTCTATGTATGTGAGTAACAGAATCTTTGAAATTAATTTTCACCCAGTTCCAGACGCTCAAATCATCAGTTTTGGACGTATTCTCACCAAGATCGCCAGAAAAAAAATTCACATTACCAAGATGTGGTGAATTCACTGGTATAAATGCGTAATTTACATTTTAAAGATTTGGTGAATTCACTTATATGGTCTTAGTAGTTTCACCAAAAGCTATGTATGAACAAATTACCTTATAGGTTGAGGTAGGGAGAGGCTAAAGAGCCA
This sequence comes from Gonioctena quinquepunctata, assembly GCA_018342105.1. NCBI lineage: Eukaryota > Metazoa > Arthropoda > Insecta > Coleoptera > Chrysomelidae > Gonioctena > Gonioctena quinquepunctata. The sequence continues at coordinate 7,617 of JAFIRS010000880.1, read as the reverse complement.
TATTCCACCCCCCCCCTCCGTTGGAATCTACTTTTACCAAAAGTTAGTGAAAACTCATGTGGATGAATTAATCGATGAGTTTTTTTTTCCGTAGTTGGAAACTTAAAAACACGCTCTTCTAGCCATATGGACTGAAAAGTTGAAAAATAAATTGTACCAAAAAAAATGTGGCAATACTAACTAAAAAGTTGAATATAATAATGAAGTTATTTACCAAAAAATTCACTTTAATGTAAAAAAGTACTTTTTACGAATGACTCGCGATATCTGATATCAAGTACCCGTCGCTTTTTTTATATTCAAGTTAATTTTTTGATCAATGACTTTATTTTACTATTTTTAACTTTTAAGTTCATATTACTACAAAGCTTGTTTTTTTAGTTTTTTAAACTATAATTTTATTTTTGTCAAATTTGTCCAAATTTTGGAAACAGCGAAGTTTTGGCAGGTAAAACATATTTTTATTTTTGTCTTATTAAGGTGCAAAAATTTCAAAGGAATAGTTATTTGTGCAAAGCACTATTTTTCGTAATGAGCGAATTTCTGCGGAACGAGCGAAGCGAGTTACGAAAAATAGGGTTTCACACAATATTTTTTCAAATTTCAAGTTGAAAATATAAAAAATATATATTAAAAAAACTAAAAAGACGCTTCTAACGCACTAAAAATTAAAAAAAAAATATTCAACGAAAAACAGGGGTGCTTTTTGGTAACGTATCTTTGAGAAACATAATACTTATCCCAGAGCCGCCAAACCACCTCATTTTAGCAAAGCTGAAATTTTAAGTATGAATAGTGTGATAAGAAGTAGTTGAGAACGTATGCGTACTTGCTTAGCTTGAAAGCGGGGCCCTTTTACAGGTATCAGGTACAAAGTACATAAAAAACTTTCTTACGTTAAAGAATGGTAATGCGTTTGGCAATTAATATCGTCCAGTTAGCCGAGCGTCTAAGGCGCGAGATCTAAGCTCTGGATCTCAAAAGTTTGGGAGGGTTTGAATCCCCACGCCTGACGATTTTTTTTCACTTTAAAATTGTGAAATGATTTAATTTTGGTATAAATATTCAAATAAAAATAAACTCAGATTCGATGAAAAAACTAATATAAAAAATAGTCAGGCGTGGGGGGATTCGAACCCTCGCAAGTTCTTGAAATCCGAGCTCAAACCTTGCGCCTTAGACCGCTTGGCCAACTGGACGATATTAATTGTCAAACGCATTACCATATACTCAGGGCCGATCCTAGCAGGTGTGCAGCACGTGCACCGCACGCGGGCGGCCAAACTAAGGGGCGGCCGCAGGCCGCATTCAGTTATAACAATCAGCTATTTTTTGAAAGAAGAAAAATGAAACGTTAGTGCTCAGTTGTGTTGTGTGTTGGTCTATTGTCCATTAGTATCTTCTCCTACTCTCATCTACACACATTCTTCAATTGAGAGCAAAATTCATGGCAGAGCCGGCAATGCAGCATAAAAAATTGAAATTTCTATAAAAAAAAAACCAAGGGCCATATTTTTGACACGACTAAGTATGTTTGGTTCCTGTGTGCGGCGCGGCGGCTTATTTTTGTACGTATAGTCTTTACGATGTCAGTTGGAACGGCAATTTTTTTTTTAAAGGAGGTACCAGCGGCGAAATCTTCGAAAAAAACGTGCTAACTCACTTGTAAAGACTATATATGTCATAGTCGGCACGCGGCTCGCAGGTCAATGGTCAAAAAAAACTTTATTTTAGCGGTTTTCTTTATAGATAAGAAATGGATTGTTTCGACAAAGTTAAAAGGATGCGGCATCGGAACTTTTTTTGCTACTTCACCACTATATATAAACCATTTTCATTTCAAAATGTTCATTCAATTTTGAATCAACATACAATAAGACTGGTCATTAACACAATCAAGTGCAAGTGTAAGTTAATATTGGAAATTAGTGACAAGGTGTTGCTGTTGAGTATCGTTTAAATATTTAAATCAGAACTGTGATAAGTACCAAAATATAATTTTCTTACAAAATTATAGGTTACCAACCGGGGGAGTTTATGAAAATTTTAATTTTTACCCAGATTTTGAAAGAGCGCTACGAATCCTTATTTATTTTAAATAATTTGCTCTAACTTTTTCAACAGGAATGGGTATTTCTTATGAATAACCCATATTCTTATACTTTAAGTAAAAAAAAGTATTAACAATGGTAAGTACTTTTTAGAGGTCATTTCGATGAATTTCAAAATTTCTGAAGAATTCCTATTCATTTTATCTGCATCTGTGAGCCATGATATACTTATCGTTCTTCTTACCTTTTACCTTTAGATGTCGTCCTCGTCCAAAAACAGAAAAACTAAAAGAGAGTCAGGTGCCTTCTATAGAAAAGAGAAGAATAGAAGAAATCTCAAAACAAGCGGGAGCATTGAAAAAGTATTTTGGAAAACCGATAAAAGTGAGCCCGAACAAAAAGGTTTGAATCAAATCGCGGAGTTTGATTATTCTCAACCATCAACATCCACCAGTACTAGTGAAACAAACAATAAATCAATAGATTTCACACCCGATGAAGGTGATAAAGCTGCAAGATCATCATCAAGCAGTCCCATTCCCAGTGAAGCCGAATGTGAAGATGAGAGCAAAGAGGAAGAGGGCTCTGCTCAAGTAGCACTAGATGATCCAGGTACTTGGCCTAACATTTTGACAAAAAAATATATTGATTTATTGGTAGAACACGGTCCCAAACAAGTTGCAGATTTCAAATTTCCGATTGATGAGAGTGGCAGAAAATTTAACTGTTCATATTATAATAAAACTTCAGTGAACGGGGAGAAAATAAATCTGCTCTGCTATTCCATAAAACTAAATTGTAGTTTTTGTTTTGCATGTAAATTGTTTAGTAGAGATAGTTCAACACAACTTGTAAGTACTTACTGGCTTTTCTGATTGGCGTCATTGTTCGGATTACCTCAATAAGTATGAAAATACTCTAAAACACGTTAACTCTATAAGATCGTGGTGCGAAATAAAGACGAGGATGGAAAAAAATTGTACTATTGACGCGGAACAACAAAATGTTTACAATAGAGAGAAGAAGCGATGGCGCGCTATCATTGAAAGAATGATTGCTGTAGTACAATTTTTAGCCAGTCAAAATTTAGCATTCACAGGAACTAGTACGGAGTTGTATCATAGAGATAATGGTAATTTTTTAAAGGCAGTAGAGATGTTGGCCAAATTTGATCCAGTTATTTCAGAACACCTTAATAATATCAGTAAATACAAAGATAAAGAAACACGTATTCCACACTACTTAGGGCAGCTTTTCAAAATGAAGTAATTCATATTTTAGCCGAATCTATTCGTGATGAGATAACACGAATTGTCAAAAAAGCCAAATATTACACTATAATTCTCGACTCTACGCCCGATATTAGTCATACAGAACAAATAACGTTTGTAATTAGATGTGTGAACACTACTGATGGTAAAAGTAAAGTAGATATTTTAGAATTTTTTCTAGGATTTTTTTTCAGTAACTAATACCACTGGAGAAGGTCTGTGCAATTTTCTATTAGAGAAGCTATTACCTAGTCTGCAGCTCGAAGTTAAAGATATACGTAGTCAGGGCTACGACAATGGATCGAACATGAAGGGAAAAATATAGGGCTTCAGGAAACGGATTCTCGATATCAATCTAGAGCATTATACGTGCCGTGTGCGGCTCATACCTTAAACCTCGTCGTTAATGACGCTGCCAGCTCCAGTGGTGAAATTTCTGGATTTTTTATATGGTACAAGAGGTATATAATTTTTTCTGCGTCCCCATATCGATGGATTTACTAAAAAAATACGTGAAAAGTCTAACTTTGAAACCATTAAGTGAAACAAGGTGGGGAAAGTCGTATCAATGCTATTAGACCTCTAAAGCAAGACCTCAAAAACATTATTACCGCATTAAATGCCTTGATTGAAGATTCCACCAGATACGCGAAAACAAAAAATGGTGCAAAATCAATAATTAAAAATCTTGAATCATTAAAATTTTTGTGTTCAATTTTGATTTGGCATGATTTATTATCAAGAATTAATGTTCTGAGTAAAATGCTTCAAAATCCTAAATTAAACATCGCGGAATGCATTGAAGGCTTAGATAATTTAAAAAAATATATTGTTTCACAAAGATCAGACTATAGATTTATTGAAAATATAAACAGGATGTTCATAAAATCAGATGTGGAATCATCTGCGACTGAAAGATAAACTTTAGTCACTATCTTCCATCGTCAAGATAACCTCTTGTGGGGTATTCATGTTGAAAAGGGAAACATTCTCAATTGAGAATGTTTCCCTTTTCAATCAGACGATAATTTCAAAATATTTGTCGAATCAGCCACAACACTTGCTAGAGATTTAGGTATTGATCCCGAATTTCCAAGTTCGAGGCTCAGGAAAAAGGTCCGTTTATTTGATTACGAGGGCAGTGATGAACCCCTTTTGAATCCCTTCCAGCAATTCAAGACTTCTTTCTATTTTGCAATTCATGATCACGCGATCTCTTCGGTAAATGAAAGATTTACATTATTATCTGAGTGCTTTTCAATATTCTGCTTTCTGTATGAGTTTCACAACATTTCTAGTGATGATCTCATGAAAGCCTGCATGAACTTAGATATTAAGTTACAGGTACAGGAGTAAGGAAGTATCGTGAAAGATATAGACGGTATACAACTGTTTAATGAAATAACTTCATTCGAAGATATTTTTCCAGGTAAGAAACAGCCAATTGAGGTATTAGAAATCATAGTCAAAAATGATCTCATTTCCTGTTTTCCTAATTTTGCTCTAACAATAATAATTTTTTTAACCTTACCTGTTTCTGTGGCTTCAGGAGAAAGAAGTTTCAGCAAATTAAATATAACTTGAGAAATAATATGACACAAGACAGGCTTTCAGATTTGACCATCACTATTGAATCCGAAATCTGTGAAAAAATAGATTTTACGGAAATTATTGATAAATTTGCCACTCAGAAAGCCAGAAAGGTTATTTTATAATTAGGTAATTATAATGATTAGGTACCTAGTCTGTAGAACAACTGATTTATATACTTTTCGTTGGTATACGCACTGAGTATGTCCAAAATCGTTGTGTGTGAAATAGACGTTATACAGGTAGATGAGTTTTAAGAGTTTATAACGTCAACGTTAAATATTAGTCAAAATAAGAAAAAAATCTCTGGAGGGGCGGCACATCTGGTATTTGCACGCGGGCGGCCAATACCCTAGGATCGGCCCTGCATATACTTCAACGTAAGTGAGAAAGTTTTTTATGTACTTTCTTACTTTTTAGTGCATCAAATAAAAGCGTGTTCTCATCCTTCGAGAGAAAGGGAAATTAATTCTACATAGAAAACTACGTTGTCAGCTGGGGTCAATATCACCAATTGTTCAAATTATGTATTATTAGTTTTTACCATACATATTATGTATTGAATTCGAATAAAATTTAATCTTCATAATACGTTCAGAGAATATAATAACAATGAAGTACTTCAAGTATTTTACCAGTTGCGAAAAATTTTCCTTTTCGCAACTGGTGATGAAAAGTAAAACATTTGATAACGTCAACGAGTTTTGAAAAGTGTCACTTTAAATGTCAAAATTAGAAAAAAATCTTTTATTTATATATATATATATATATATATATATATATATAGTAATATTTCTGGATTTTTCTTGGGTTATTTGATTTGTTTGTAGAAAGATAATAAAATTTACCCTATTTTAAACGTTTCGCCCTCGTTTGGGGGCATCTTCAGTAAGTTATTACAATTTTTTTGTGGGACATAGAGTTAAAGTTTACCATCGAAAAAGTAACAAATAGTCAACTCAATTTTCTAGACCTTACACTATTCAACGAACACAACAAAATAACACAATGGTATACAAAATCGACCTGGTCTGTAGATATTTAACTTTAACTCTAAGCATTCCCACAAAAAAGAGTAATAACCAACATAACAGATAGAGCAATTATCCTAAGGCCCGGTATTTTCACCTCCAGTTATACTATTGATAAAGCAAAAGCACATTCTAACCATTGGTTAATTTATTCCTAGTATAAGCTAGCGGAGGTGAAAATACCAGGTCAAAGTAGCCCATCATCACTAGCCTTGGATAAAGTCAGAATTTTATAACAAAAGCAAACCTAAACAAAAGACTGACAACCCAAAGACATAAACCACAATACCCTATATACCTGGACTATCTGAAAGCATTAAAAAGATTCTGAATAAACATAATATTTCAACAAGTTTCAAATCCTATAATAGTTTAAAAAAATTGTACACCCCACTAAAGAGCCGAGACCCCATAATGAAGAGGTCCAATTTGGTATCTAGTATCCCATGTAATGATTGTGACAAAGTTTACATCGGAATGACCTTACAACTGTTATGTAACAGAACCGATGGACACAAATATGCTAAACAATCCAGTACCGCTCTTAACAAACACATCATTACTGAGGACCACAACCCTAATTTCATTGACATAAAAATCCTAACCTACGAGAACAACAAAGATAAGAGGACGTTCAAAGAAATGATATATATAAAAAAAGAACAAACATGCCATGAACACCGCACAGACATAAACAACGTAAGTCAAATTTACCAAACTCTAATTTAAAAATAAATAATTCCATCTACAATAGCAAACATAAATATTTCATCTACCCATTCACGCCCACACATATATACGACACCGTCCCAGTAGGAATGTTGGCCACTAGCAATAAAGATAAAATTACCAGAAATACATTTCCCGAATTCGACACCTCGAATACCTAGTCGCCAAAAACAACATAGCAAAACACACAACAAAATAAAACAAAAATAATGTGCAACATAAAGATAAACATGATCTCAAAGCTCAACAACTGGTTGCTAATACAACACTAATATGGTTAAACCAAGGTACGTTACCCGATGGTATTTCACTATTTCTCTACATCTAACCTAACTTTAATCTTACAGATGTTTCTAAATTAAGAATTTTATTTTCAGATGTACAGTTGTGTGCATAAAAAAGTCGTACAAGGTTTGTATGGTGAAAACCTGCTTATGATGTTCCAGATTTCATAAAAAAGTAGTACACGCGTACACATTTGACAAAAACAGTTTCAATTTTGACACTACTTGTCAAAGTGATAAGAAGTTCAATTAAGATTGACAAGCCTGACTCACAATAGCCTATAACTGCTGTACAACTTTTTATGCACAGAACTGTACATATATTTTTAAGAATAAATTTTACTGAAGATGCCCACAAACGAGGTCAAAACGTTTAAAATAGGTTACATTTTATTATCTTTCTACAAACGAATCAAATAACCAAAGAAAAATCCAGAAATATTACTATTATCAAGATTCAAGAACCCATTAACCCAAAATATATGTATATAAATATATATATATATATATAATAACTTCCCCAAGATTATATTCACTATTATATATATATATATATATTATATATATATATATATATTAGGGTGTCCCAAAAAAATATCATATCACAGAAATGTCCAAACAAACATCCTGTCGCAAGCGGTGCTCATAATTTGAATTTTAA